>WBMZ01014307.1:0-392290 GCA_013400975.1 Atrichornis clamosus | reverse complement strand
CACCACTGGCACCACGGCTGTCCTCACTACCACGGTTCCTCAGCCTGGCAGTACTATAGGTGTTACAGAAATTCTTACAACATCTGTTTCTTCTACTGTTGAAAGTATCGCTACCCCTGTTTCCCCTGGAACTTTCAGTACCACTGTCAGCTCAGGTATGTCATTGCCTACTTCTTTTACCGTCAGCTTTTTATTAGTATCAGTGACAACATTCATATATATCAATGGCTTCTGTGGCTTCTTCCCCTAAACAAATCTTTGATTGAATGATTCTGTGACCATGTCTATTCCTTAAAACACATAAAACAATTTTTAATCAATCTGCCCCTCCATCACTAGTATCTGTATTCAACAGCTGGTTTTGCTTCATAGCGTTAATCATTAGTTCAAGGGAGAAAGTTGAAGCTTTTGAAAACTTTACAGGCAAATTTCATAAGATTTGCCAAATGCCAGATGTTTTTCAATGTAAAATGAAAAATTTTCCACAATTTCTTCTTATGAATAGGTCAAATATTTGAACGCAGAAAAACTTGATTTGCCAGAAGGTTGAAAAGATCCCGTGAATATGTTAAAATTATTAGGTCAAAATCCTGTGCTGCAAACTAAATTATTACTTGTGCTCAACTGTAGCTTCAACTGGTACATCCCAATCAAGTCCTGTTACAACAAGCACTTCTGCAGTCTTCAGTTCTTCCACCAGCACACGTGTTACATCAAGCAAAATAACTCCATGCTTTTGTCATGTGTTTGAGACTTTATTTTCTCCTGGTAAGTGTCTTATTTTATGATTATAAAAAATTTCATAAGCAATATAAACCCTTAAAACCCTATTCCATTAAAGATAACCACTCAAAATCATTTAAGCATAGATCTTTTTATACAGGAACACACTTTATATTTTCACAATATTTTCTTGGGTTTTCTCTGTAAGTATTTTCATTGGTCTTGTAATTTCTCCTCCAATTTTCATCTACAGGGGAAGTGGTATACAACAGAACAGATAGAGCTGGCTGTAATTTTTATGCACTTTGCAGCAAGGAGTGTGAGATTGAGCCATTCCAGGGGCCATGTCCTTTGACAACTCCCGTCCCTTCAGTCGCCTCAGCAACTACAACACAAGCTGCCTCACCAACCACAGCAACAACCCTCACAACTTCAGTAGAAAGAAACTGTACCGATGTCAATCCTCCACGAAAGGTGGTTCCCCTCCTTGCTTTCTAATACACCACTGTTGCAAAATCAGCCCAATTTCTGTCCTCTAACAGCCAATTCAAATCAACCTCTGTGTATTTCAGTAACTAAGTTGGTCATATAACAAATGACCTGATTGCACACAATTCTTTAACCTGGCATTACCAGACTTTTAAGTAATCTGTAGGTGGAAAAGCTCACCAAGACCACGGCAGAGACTTCTGGTTTTAAAAAAAGTCATTAAATTTCATAGAAATAAGTAGACTAGCTATGAAATGTAAAATATCATTCTTTTTATGCAGAAGAAAATCCTGTGATTGTTCTCAGCATACCTGCTCTTAAATCATATGCTAAGATAACTCTAACCTGAATTTCCTACCAATTTTGAGTTAAAACAGAACAAGTAGGGTGAAAGAGCATTTAAGAATAAATAATTTACATATTTTCAGCCTGGAGAGGACTGGATAAGTGAATGCCAGAAGTGTGTCTGTGACTCCCTCACTGCTACTGTGCAATGCCAGCCACTCCCATGCCAAACAGCTCAGCAACCGATTTGTGACCTAGGATTTGTTTCCATGGCTGTACTACCACAAAAAGACCCATGCTGTCCTGAATTCAAGTGCCGTAAGTATTAAAAATACATGTATAAATACCACAGCACACACTCCAGTCAATTACATTTGCACTTCTGTTAATATCTAAGGAAGATCTTTTTCACAATATCACAATAACTTTATCACAATAACAGCAAAACCTTCCTTAAGTTGTTCTGTCTCAGTGAACACACATAAATTTTTGGCTAAATATGCATTAGAGCTTTATTTAAAAAAAAATTTATTTTCAATTAACTTCAATGAGAGAATGGGTGGGAGAGCAGAATAATATTTTGAACCTTCACTGGTCTATGTAGCTCAACTATCTCTGTACCTGTAATCATAAATGTTATCAATGCATCTTTTTCAGTGTTACTAGTGTAACATTGGAGCACATTAACATTAGCCTAAATGCAACTAAACTAAGATGCATAAACATAAGAATAAGCCAGTAAAAAGCTTAACAGTTAACTACAAGACCAAGTAACAGAAAGCAATAATACAAAGAGAATTATAATCAGTAACTGAATTGTCAGTATATGAAAAATAATCATGCTCACACTCTCATCAGATGCTCATGAAAATTTAAAAATCCTAGTTATATTAGTTTATTTATAAACATACACTTTAATATATGTATATTTTATACACATATACTTGTGAAAAAGCATAAAAAGAAAAAAGTACCCATAAATTAAGACTGAAAAAGTGAAGTCAAAACAAAGGAAGAGGCAAGTTTGAAGTAGTTCTGTGAAACACACAAATGGGTTCTGCCATGTTATGAAATTTATATTACCACAGTAGGAATACCTTTTTCCATACAAGCCATGTTCTCAGAGGTCATAAAGAATCAATAACTAAAGCATCTTTGAATATCACTGGACTCCTAGGGTTCAAAGAGGAAACAACTAATTTAATTTGAAGTGAAACAGATAATGAAAGGGCAAAACGGATTTTTTTATGCATAACTCGAGTTGGAAGCCATTCCTCTCCAACTCTTCCAGCTAATTTAAATGATGACACTTTACGTAAACGTTCAGCTACACGTATGAAGTCTAAGCACATAGGGGGATTGAGTTCCAGTTTTTCGTACTCTCTGTGTTAGGAACAAAACTTGGTAACAACTTGAATTCTCAGGAAGTCTCCCAATTTGAGTTTACTCTGAAATTAATTTTTTGTTTTGTTTTTCAGAACCAATACCTGATGTCTGTGTGATTAATGGAACATTGTACACGGTGAGAATGATATGGCAGTATATTGCTGGAAGTGAAAAGTACATCCTTTCTACCAAAATAAGTCTTTGAGAAAGTTCTTTTCCTAGGTTTTTTTGGGGGGGAGGAGGGGGGGTGGTTAGGGGTTTTTTTACCCCTAGCCCTTAATTGGAATTTGTTTGAGGTTTTTAATGTCAAAATCAAATTTGTCACAGAAGTGTTCCTCAACATCTAGCATAACACAAGAGTGTACCATTTGTAGTCATGTTCTTTCTTTTAAGCTTCCTCCCAGTTCTATAATTAATGAGTTTTCCAAACAATCTGATGAATAGCCCAAATTCAATCACTCTTTGAAATAATCACAGAGAACCTTAAATAAACAAAGCTAACATTTTTGCTTTAATTAATACTTAAACCTTTTTGCTAAAATTGGTACTTAGGTTATTAACTCAAAATTAAAACATTAGCACAGAAGCCTTTTGGGATACATTTCAGAAAGACTAAATTTATATCTCTGTTGTGTAAATTTGTATCTCTGCATATGTAAAAGCTTATTTTAATCTCTGTTTTTAAATTATAGTTGTCTTACAACCACTGAACATGACTTACAGAGAAAAAATATCCTTAAATGGAGCATTGAAAAGCTGGTAAAATAATTAGACAGTACAAACCAGTCTTACTTTCTTTTCATTAATTTACTGCTCCCTTTTACATTGCTTCATTTAGTTTTCTCTTAATATGTGCTTTCCTGCAAGGCATGAAGCCAAACAACTCTATGTTCAAAGAGAGTTCAAGAACTCAGTTGTATTTCAGCAACCTTAATGGTTCTCAGCAATGCTTTCAACTCTGCCTATACATTACATAGAAACTGTTGCCATTTGAATGGTTTCTTTCTGCCTTCCAGGTTGGAAAGTCAGTAGTAATTGATTCATGTAAGAAGTGTACCTGCAGTTCTGAGAAAGATCCAGAGACTAACGCAAACACTCTGCATTGTGAAACAGTTCAGTGTGAAACATCCTGCCCGCTGGTGAGTTCAGATTCTCTAGGCTGCCCAGTTGGCTACAGCAAGAGTAGAATTCTCCATCACCAATTCAACATACTTTCTTCTTCATCTCGTTATGAGTAGGGTTACCAATACATGATCGAGGAAGGAGAGTGCTGCGGGAAGTGTATTGAAGTAGCTTGCAAAGTCAAACTCAGTAACAACACTGTTCACGTCCTCAATGTAAGTATTCCTTTCATTTTCTGATCTCTCTGTAAGGCAGTACAAATGACAACAGCTAAGAGTGAACTCATAGCCCTTACTAGTAAAAATATAATACTGAAATTACTCTGAAAACAACATACCAGCTTTCTGAATTGAACGCTTACTTGGAATCAAATTCTTGGTTTTTGTGGTTAATGGAGTAATGGTTTCTAATTTATGGTCTAAATGTTTAGATCCAAGATTTAAACTTTCAAGCTAGCTACAGTTTCCAGTGGCAAAAATGAAATTCTGCAAAGAAGTTTAGAAGCATCTGAGAATCTTTGAGGAATGAGAACATAATTATCTCTGACATATTTGATCACAATGAAAAAAACACAACTTTTGCTTTTCTTGTAAAATCTTAGGTTAACGAGATCCTGCCACTTGATCAGTGCAGCCATTACAGATGTGAAAAAATTGAAGATCAGTTTGTTGCAGTGCAAACTAAAAAAGTATGCCCTGAGTATGACCCTGCAGACTGCGATTCTGTAAGTTTTAATCAAGTTTTCATTGATTGAATGCAGTTTAAATAACCAGGAGGGACAAGGAAGAATACAACAAATCACTTTCACTAAAGTTGCAGGAATGTCTTAAGAATGAAAGTAGGCTTGCTGTGTGATTAATAGTAAGAAAAGCATAGTAATTTTTTATGAGGCTACAAGGATTCAAGACTCCTATGGTGAGGAGAGTAAGTCATCCATTATTTCATTAAGGGTTCATCACAGAGAAGCCTTCTCCCAGTATCAGTACTGCTAACTCATATCCTTACTCATGACTGTCATCTGTGCACTAATACAAATCCTCCTTCTTTACTTTTACAAAGGATGAAACACAGACTACTCCTGATGGCTGCTGCAAAATATGTAAACGTAAGTAATGCTGTGTTTATGTGTTCTGCCTGAAGAGCACTGTATTCAACTTGTAACTATCTTGGAGCGGATGGAAGGATTTTTCACTCACCCTGTTTTCACATATTCTATTTAGGAAGACCCTGTGTTCCATTATTTATTCAAAAGAAAAAATTTTTTTTTCCTGATACTGAATACCACAAATCAAACCAGCAATGCTCAGGCCTCTGCATTACCTTTCAGACACTTTACAGCTGAGATCAAAGAATAATCTGAAAACTCCATATACATTACACAGTACCTACCCCATCACATACGGCAAATGCTCAATAATCAGACATCATGCATTTTGAAACTGTTTAGTTTTGAAGTCTACTTTAGTTCTGAAGTAGAAAATTGAAGTATATTTTCTCCCCTCCCCTCTTTTTATGAAGCTACAAAATGCAAGCCTTACAGCAAGAAAACTGTGATCCGCCATGCTGACTGTGAGTCTTCTGAACCTGTTGAGCTGTCATATTGTGAAGGAACTTGTCCTGGCTCCTCAGTGTAAGTTCTAAAAATTAATTTAACATCTCTGTGGCTTCCTTTATACTGGTCTGTCAAATTGATTTATCAACCAAGGGTACTGATGGAGCTGGTGCTCAGCAAGTCAGTTTCAATCATTTGTCAGTGGTCCTGGTTAAACATGGAAAAAGAAGTTGACTGGAGGTTAGCAAATGAGATGCCCATCTATGAGAAAGGTTGGATGGAGGACCCAGGGAACTACAGTCTGTTCAGCCTGACCTTGGTGCCAGGGAAGGTCATGGAGCAGATTATCTTGAGTGTGATCACAGGGGACATGCAGGGCAAACAGATGACCAGGCCCAACCAACATGGCTTTGGGAAAGGCAGCTGCTGCTTGACCAACCTGATTTTCTGCTATGACAAGGTGCTCTGCTTAGTGAATGAGGGAAAGCTTGGGGATATTGTTTACCTGGACTTCAGTAAAGCCTCTGACACCATTTCCCACAGCATTCTCTTGGAGAAGCTGGCTGCTCACGGCTTGGACAAGTGCCCTGTTCACTGGGTAAAAAACTGACTGGATGGCTGGGCCCAGAGAGTCATGGTGGATGGACTTACCTTCAGCTAGGGCCAGTCACCAGCGCTGTTCCCCAGCGCTCAATATTGCAGCCAGTCCTGTTCAGTATCTTTATCAATGATCTGGATGAGGGGATCAAGGGCTCCTTCAGTCAGTTTGCAGGTGACATCAAGCTGGTTGGGAGTGTTGATCTGCGGGAAGGCAGGAAGGCTCTGCAGAGGGATCTGGACAGGCTGGATTGATGGGCTGAGGCCAACTGTGTGCAGTTCAATAAGGTGAAATACTGGGTCCTGTCCTTGGGTAACAATGATCCCAACCAGTGCTACAGGCTTGGGGCAGAGTGGCTGGGAAGCTGCCCAGCAGAAAAGGACCTGGGGGTGCTGGTCAACTGCAGCTGAACATGAGCCAGTATGTGCCCAGGCAGTCAAGAAGGCCAAGGATTTCTGGGCCTGTAACAGAAACAGTGTGGCCAGCAAGGCCAGGGCAGTGACTCTCAAGGCCGCAACTTGAGTGCTGTGTCCAGTTCTGGGCCCCTCACTGAAAGACACTGAGGTGCTGACGCATGTCCAGAGAAGGGCAACGGAGCTGGGCAAAGGTCTGGAGCACAAGCCTTGAAGAGTGGCTGAGGGAGCTGGGGCTGTTTAACCTGGAAAAAATGAGTTTCAGGGGAGACCACATCACTCTCTACAACTGCCTGACAGGAGGCTGTAATGAAGTGGGGTTTGATGTCTTCTCCCAAGTAACAAGTGAATGGATAAGAGGAAATGGCTTCAAGTTGCACCAGGGGAGGGTTAGATTGGATATTAGGAAATACTTCTTCACTGAAAGGGTTGTCCAGCACTGGAACAGGTTGCCCAGGAAAGTGGCTGCATGATCATCCCTGCAGGTATTTAAAAGACAGGCAGATGAGGAACTTAGGGGCGGGGTTGAGTGGTGGACTTGGCAGTACTGGGTTAATGCTTAAAAGGTGGATGATATTAAGCATCTTTTCCAACCTACATGATTCTATGATCACAGAATAGCAACAAAATTAATGTGTTTATATGATCCCACTGAATTGAATCAGATTCAATGGAAGCAAGAACAGTTTCACTATTGAAGACACAGGTAACCAACAATCACATTCGTAAGTGTGTGTGAGAGGGAGGAAAAGAGGACATAAAAAACCCCCCCAAACCAAACCAAGCATCTGCAAAACAAAAATCACTGAGGGGGTCCTGTGTGTCAGTTTTTAATGAGATGCTTTTTTTTTTCCTGGCGGAACACAGGTACTCTCTTGAAGCAAACCAGCTGCAACACGAGTGTAGTTGCTGCCAGGAGTTCAGCACCCAAACAAGAGAGGTGACCCTGACTTGCCAAAATGGAACAAGCATAAATTATAACTATGTCTATGTGGAAAAATGTCAGTGTATGAATGCCTGCTCTTCACAAACCTCTGCAGCACATGACTCCCAGACGCAACAATCTGCAAAATATGGCTCCCAATTGCAACAGGCTGTATCACTTGGGTCCCAATGGCAAATTAGCTGAAGTAAGACATGATCACAGGAAAAAGAAAGCAGACACCTAGGGAAGCTGGAATCATGTCTTCCCCACAATAACTTGTGCTCCTTCTTTATCATTCTTTTTTCATTTCTTACTTGTAAAAATAATAATTAAAAAAAAAAGTCAACTAATTTAATTGTAGTGTTTGGAGCTTTTTTAAAGTGATACAGTATTGAGTAAAAACAGATGACTGTGTAAAATACCTTACGTAACTTACAGAAAATTACAGAAATATTTATACTTGATCACAAAACCTATATTTGAGGTAAAAAAGATTTAAGGGGTCTATAAAAAATAAAATGAGGCTATTGCAGCTACATTGCACTTTTTGTGCCTAGTGAAAGCTTTATTGTATATCCTTTTTATAGACATTCTGGTCCTAACACATCACAGTGACAGGGACAAAGCTGTTTTATTTGATCAATAAAACTTTCAGTACTTTTAAATTACCGTGCCTGTCCATTACCCATCTTCATTATCTAAATGACAAAGAGTCCAAGTTTTCTAACTGAGAGGGGTATATTCTCTATCAGCCTTTGGGAGTGAAGACACTGTCAAAGCCCTTTTCCTGGATGAGGTAAAATTCCCTCACCCATGTCTAAATAGCTCTTCCCACTGGCATAAAAGGTACAAAGATGAAAAATCCCTGTCCTTTGCTAACGGTGTTCCAGTTGCCAAGAAGTGGGATACTTTGGGGATACTTGGTTTTCCCTGTAATTAATGAAGAGTTCCAGAAGACAAGCATAAAAAAACAAGGAAAGGAAAACTATATTCATCACTACCATTTCACGCTTAGATCAAAAGGTACCTGACTGTAGAAATCAGCACTTGCTTCTTCAGCCGAAGAAACAAACCTACGCAGAAACGAAAGTCCTAATTAGCTGACAAATACTAAAGGTGAAGTAAATGAACTTAGTAAAATGAGAAAATTCTTCTGCCCATAATTTTAACAACATTGACAAATAAATTCAGGATGTATTTTTAAGATGTACCTTGTTTCCTGTGCTATCTAAAAGACTTTGAATGAATTTACAGTAGTGAGGAAATTGGCTGCCTGTTCCCCACAGTAGTTCACTTTTACCTGAACTGTTTGGAGCATTTCCCTAATCAGTAGCTGTTCTAATACAAAGCCTGAAATCTGCCCTGAAGGCTTGGCTGAGAAATAGAGGCGGAACTGTTCAGTCAAATAATTGCACATCTTATACATGTTTATTTAGAAGTAAAATTCAATCCCTGAATGGAATCAGCAGAGCACTATTTATTGCCTTCACAGGCATGATCTGATATCATATTAGGATTAACCAGTGGGGAGAAGGAGGCAGGCTTGTAGGCTATGCACTAAGACTTGCAGGGCATGTTGTTCAGCCATAAGAGATCAATTATATTAGTACGTAAAAATATTTTTTAGTTTTAAATTCCAGAATTACAGAAGATGTAGGGGCTATTTCTCAAAGTTAAAAACCACATTATTTCCATATTTTCCATGAGTTACCTATGAGTTGAATTTGAAGATGCCATTGCAACCCTCAGTGATCACTGCAGTCATTAAAAAAAACCCAAAAACCAACACCATAACTCACCGTTTAGAAGAAATAATCTTAATTAGTGGGGTTTTGGAGAGTTGAGTTGTTTTTGCTGGGTTCTTTTTGCTTTGAAAACCAGCCCACTGCAAAATGCTAGAATCTACTGAATTTTCTCTGTTCTGAAAACAGAGCTTCCAAGTTTTTTTATGAGGACACTTCTCCTGGTAGGTTTCCTTTCCACCAAGAAGTTATCTTACATGTGGTCCAGGAATTTCCTGGACCTGTTTGTTAGCTGTATGATATTCCCAGTTGTACAGTTGAGTGCGGAAGTATGATGAGGAGATCGGTGAGAGAGATGAGTACAGCGACAACGCAGATATTGCTTATAAGAAAACTCTTTATGCTTTAAAATCACTCTTCTACATTGTAACACACTGATACTTGTGATGCTTTTGGCTGGATTTTCCCAGAAAGTGGTGTGTATAATGCACTCTCCTGTAATCAGCCACGTGCTTTTCATCTGATAGCTCACAAGGTTATTCATGTAGTCATCACACGCAGTGCTCGTGCACTGTCCCACATAAAAAGCTTCATAACTCCCATTTGTTGCCCATTGTTCTCCACCACGGCCACCACAGTGCCAGAGATTACACTACTCAGGAAACTACTGGGGAATCCCCACTGGGACTGAGGTACAAAAGCCTTCTGACCCTTGCTGTGTGCAGTGTGCTTGTGTATCCGATCCCGCTCAAGACCAGGCAAGCATCACAACCAGTCCAGTCCAGTGCCCCGCCCGGGCAGAACACCAGTTGACGTCTGGGAAGTTAAAAACACCCTTAAGGACAACGGCAGTTGTCTAATCTAGAGATACCCCTTAGTTCCTTGTAGAGCAATTCATTGGTGCTGTCATCCTGACTGGGTGGTCAAAGCAGACTCCCACAGCATCTGCTTTACTGGCTTTTCCCTTCATCCTTACCTAGAGGCTCTCAACCTTCTCGTGGCCAGGAGTAAGCATCATACAACCCCTTAGACATGGCACACCCCCCTGTGCCTGCCCTGCCTGTGCCTCCTGAAGAACCTGTAGCTGTCCATCCTGGCACACCAAGGGACACATCCCACCAGGTTTCACTTAAGCCAATGACATCATACCTCTGGAACTGGACCAACACTTCTAGCTCCTTTTGTTTGTTCCTCGTGGTGCGTGCGTTCTATGTATTTCAAACACGCTCCAGTGTACTCACACATCATGGAGCAGTGTCAAGGACCTTGCCACCACTCCATCCCTCAAACACTGCTGTGTGGCCACCAGGCTTATCTCTAGCAAGCCTGGTTTTATCCCTTTTCCTCTTCAATCTGTTTAAAGCTCTCTCAACAAGCACTGCACCCCTGTGCAAAGACCCTTTTCTCTGTTTGAGACAGGTGTACCCCAGCTGTTACCACCTGGCCTGGGGTCACATACATCAAAAACCCCCAAATTTTACATCAACACATCATGGAGGCAGGTTATCGATCTGCTGGTTCTTCTTGTTTCTTCCCTCACCATTCCCTGTAACTGGAAGGATACAGGACAACACCTAACAACTCGTGTACTGATCCCACTACTGTACTGATCAACACTACTGATCCCATTAGTTGTCCCAAGGCCTGAAATCCCTTCTGACCATCCTTGGCCTTCATATTTCAACTTCATCATTGTCTATGAGAAAGCAATAATGGATAATCATCCCAGCTCAGGCTGTACCAGAACTGAAAGTCTTCTCATCACATCTCTAACCAGAAGACTTCCCTCAGTGGGCCTTGCCAGGAAATTGGACCTTCTGTTCCCCTCCCATGGAGAGGGTCTCCTATGACAATACCTCACCTCTTTTTCTTTCTGGGAGCAGTTTTGACACAGTGGATAGGGAAGCTTAACCTTGGTGAGTCTTCCAACATGGATGAACCATGGTCCTCAATAGTGGTTTCCACTTGCAGAGCCTCGTACCTATTACACAAGGGAACCCAGGAACATAGGGCACTCACAAAGGAGTGTCCCAGCTGTGCCAGGAAGGAACTTGGCACCATTCCCCCCACTCTTTTATAACTACTTAGTGAATAATTCTGATAATAGCATTAAGCATTTCAAATCAACCTGAATACTCCACATCAAGCTGATTACTATTACAGAGATTACAAATTTAAGGCAGAAAAACATTGTCCTATGATAGTGTCAAGCTCCTGATAATCCATAAAGAAACATGGACAGCAGAGACATGGAAGGTAAATCCAGTGTACTTTTTCACTCACTGGGGTAATTTTATAATTGGAGCTAATTTTAAAATAAATTGAATCATCCTTCATTCTCTTTCAATGATAAATACAGTAAACTTCTAAAAGTTGTCCATTTGTATCTACTGCACTTAGTTTTAAGAACATGTTCTAAGGTAACTCTTTGAATACTTCCAATAGCGGTACTTTCACAGTTCTCTCATCTGTGGAAGTACAGATGTAGCCAAGATCATTTTCGATCTACTTGCTATCCATAAATTCACTTCTCCCGTCCATATGCAAATTTTCCCTCAATTATGTTATGGTATAACCTAAGTATAGTCTATTTGTTCCTACAAAATTATGTTTTTTGGCAAGATAGTAAAGAAAATACTTCTAAAATATGCTGCTGTATGAAAGTAGATTAAATTGGGTTTCTAATTAACCTCCCTGAAGATTTAGAAGGGAAAGCTTAAGTTTTCAGTAGGCTACAACTCAAAACTGCAGCGAGGATTGCTAATTTTAATTTTTCTTTCTTATTCTAAGAAAACACATATTTGCATTTCTTCCTAGAGGCCCTGCTCACATAGGTGTTTGGAATGTTTTAATAATTCAAAATACATTGATTTCTCTTTGCATCCCCACACATCATCACTGGTTGATTAACACAAATGAAAAAGCTAATAAAGATATAAAATGCTAAAGAGATGCTTCAGCAGCCACAAGAAAAGCCAACATTTGTTTAAAGTAAACTAGTTCTTACTCTTCCTATCTCTCACAGTACAATGGAGAGATGTGAAAGCAAACTGTAAGCTTTAGAAGATAAATTGGGATAGAAACTGACACTCAAGGGCTAGAAGAAAGCACAACTGAACAGAGTTTTATTTCATAGTAGGTACTCAATACATTAAGGAAATAAAGATAATTCAGCTGTGAAAGACCCCTCTCAACTTTTGTTAAAAAACTTTAACTCCTGATTTAAAAAATCCCCATACTATGAATGGACAGTAAACCCCAAAATGTTAGCTTGATAATACAGTAATACTTTGGACTAGCAGTTGGTTAATAATCACCGAGCATAGTAATGCTGTTAAGTGAGAAAAAAAACCTACAGCTTTGCAATCACAATATTAGAAAGAGATGCTATAGAAACCAAATCTTTTAAATTCATTTATTATATATTAGAAGATAAAGCCAGCTCTTACTGTAGCTGAAATAGCACACAAGGTCTATTTCGTAACTCTTCACTTGGACACCACTGTCATGCAGAGTCCTCAGTCCCTCACACTGCAGCATTTCTTCCATACTCTGTTCTTCCCTCCTCCCTTGCCCTCCACTGTTGTCCTTTGAACAATACCGCCTCACTACTGCCTCCTTCTGTCCTCTAGACCTGCAACACTGGAGTATTTTCTTGAGAAAGTAGCCCCTACAAGCGTCAGAAAGAGGCACCTACCTGTAGAGGAACTCTTAAAATACTTTTGAGCATATTCCCACCAGACGATCACATTAAGAACCAGTGTAATTTGCCAACTAATGTGCAACACTGAATAAAAGACAGGAACTGATACCTGAATTCTAGATGCGTCTACAGACAAAGACTCACACTGTGGTGCTCTCCAACAGAGACATAATACACATTCATTCAGATGATACATTTATTAAATTAGAATGAAAAAGTTAATGTACTTTAGAGTGCAAGAAACATATTTGGACACTGGACCTCAATACAGAGAAACAATGTCTTCAGGATAATTACAGCAAAAAACACCCTCTGTACGGTATTACATATCAACCAAACAGGCAATAATGTTTATAAGGGGGGGGAAAAACCCATTCAGTACCATCAGCAGATGCAAAGAGCAGTAGAGAAGTTGCAAGGATCTAGCTAGACAAAAAATGTTCCTACCTTTAGCAAGTTGAGGCTCTTGACAGGACTCAAACTAGTACTAGTACTTTTAGCAGATGCCTGTCTTATACAGCTGGCTTTGGCTCCAAGCTGCTTGAAGCTGTTGAGCAGAGGAGCAGCATCAAACACAGTATTACCCCATTAGCATTTTCTCAAAAGCTACAATCATGACTGACAATTTATTTGTTTTAAATAAAGAAACAGACTTTCAGATCCAATACCTTCATTTCACAGACCCTAAAATATGTAAACACTCCCTGCCTTTTTTCATCTCTCTCCAAACCTACCAAACAGCTCGACTGGAAGGATATGTATGCTGAAAAGCTAAGCAGGCTTATGATTTTGTTCTTTTTAACAAGAGAAAGTAGCACATCTTGACGTAAGAGTTTCGTCTCTAATGCTTAATTAAATAAAGACAAAAAAATCCACAGAACAGTATTTAAGTATAGTGTAACATACTGGAATCCATCTTCTGGCCATACTGCTGCTACATATCCCGTTTTTAACTCATACATGTACCCTGCTTTGCCTAACATTTGCCTAAGAAAAAAAATACACACCAAAAATACATCTAAGAACAGGAGTCTCCCTTACAGGCCCAGAGGCCAGTTTATGAATAAACCTGCTAGCCTAACTCTTCCACTTATCCCTCCAGGCAGTTAGGACTGAAAGGTGGTTTTGTTCTGTGCTTGAAATGGAGCTGTAATAGGATGCAGTACAGTTTACCAGCCACTAACCTGAACCATGACCACTTGCTTTTACGAAAAGCTATTATGAATCCCACTGTTTTAATATAAAAATTTAAATATATACATTTTCCCTGAATTGTTCCATCCCTAGCAATTCATACTATCTGTGTAAAAGTTAGAGCAAGGGACTCTTCCTGGAGGTATCTAAGCATTAAATCCTTACCAACATTCATCCTTTTGGGTCATGATGTCACAAAACACTGTGCTATAAAGACCAAATGCCTCTACACCTACTCAGTCACAAAATTTACCATGATTGTAGGGAAGGGCAAAGACTAGTTTCTTGAACCCATTTTAATTTAGAAAACAAAAGTGTGGCAACTCTATAACTACAGCACACAGAAACTATAGCCTTGAATGTCATTATTGAAAATCCAATTCGAGGATGTTTAAAGACACTTATACTTTCACTGGGAAATTTAAAGATGTTAAGGGATTCGTAACAAAACTTAAAACTGTATATTATGAAAAGACAGCTTTAAAAGGCCAGAAATTGGGATGATTTTTGGTGCTGTATTTTAAAAGTTTCAGTATTACTTTTAATTATAAAAAAATAAATATCCATGCTCTACTGTCAGTGCTACCTAAAGGCTACTTGAATGTAGGTTGGGAGGAAAAAAAATAAAATCAGCTTTCCATCAGATAATAAAGAAAATATTTTAAGCATGGGACATGACATAAAACATGGGGAAGAAGAGAATATGGGTCATTATTCCCTATTCCAAACCTGGCTTTAATGTTCTCATGAATCACTGAAGAGCCTAGATTTCAAGTGTACATTCATTTCAACTTTTGAAAATATAAAGGTCTATGGCTATTGTAGAAAGTATTTGAAATCAAACATTAAAGAGACTAAACAGCAACATTGCACATCACTGGAAAAATAAATTGGTGCATACTATTTAAAGTGCATTACTTTACAAAAACAGACACCTCAGAAATTAATCCAACAGGTGTAATTGGTGCATACTGTAAGATTCTGCAGCTCCAAAATCAATTCTTATTTGAACAAATTACACTACAATAAATACAACCTCCTCTGAGGATCAGACTGTAACTCAGATATGTTAAATTGTCTCTCACAAAGAATTTTATTTCCAACTGCATCAAATAATAATAAATTGACTACAGCAGCCGTAGTCTAACAAGTCACAGCAATTTATAATGCCATTCTAAGACCCTGAAGCTACTTCTCGTGCTTATTTCTTATTACAGGAAAAATACAATAGTTTTCCCACTAATGTAAAACAATACCTTTGCTGAAACATAGGTATAAAGAAAGAAGCCTTATAACCAGATCACAGATTTCTGCTTTTTTAATGTAAGACAACATCCTAATGATTCTTTACGGCTTCAATCATTTTCCAGGTATAAATATCTTTCCTTCTGCACTTATCCTTTGAAACAGCCACAGGAATGCAGAAGTAGTAGTTAGAGTGCAATTAACTGTGGGAGTACATTAGGGCTTAGTCCTGTTCTCTGCTACAGCAGTACATACTGTACAAGTTAAAAGTTACCTCCTAAGATTTTACAGATCCATAACAATACTATGTGGGAGGACAAAGCCCCAAATGCACGCCAGAAAATATATTGCTTTGGTGCCCAATGACTGGATTGAACAGAAGATGCTCATTACAGATATCAACAGCGCAACCTAAGAAATGTAGCTTATTAAATTAAAAATCTTCAATCTAAAAGGTGTGAATATATCACAGCAATAACTAAACACCATAGGATAAGAAAGGGTCTTTCTTTTAATTCCTGGCAAAAACAGACTGCTTGCTGAAACCTAAATACTTTTAACAAATCCGTTGTGTTTAAAGAGCAAACCTTCCACAGAAAGATGCTTTTCCCAATCTACCGAACACCAGTAAATCCTGTACTGCATAGAGTTATTTTGTAAGAGGAAGTTTATGAAAAGGGGGAGAGAAAGAAACAAAGCAGCATTACTCCCCACCCCATCAGAATACAGCCACACAGGGCACAGCTGATAGTAAAGATGCTTCACTGCTCTATTGCAGGACATAAGCTAAACTGAGTATGTACAGACTGAGAAAGAAAAAGATCCAAATGTCCAAGGAGAAAAGGGGTATAATCTGCCACACATGATGCACTAACAGAAAGCTGTTGGGAAGTTCTTCCTCTAGCTAAATCCCTGGCTTGGCAAGTAAAAGTAAGTGGCATCGAGGACGGGGACTATGCAGAAGTGGGCATCTATGATTCTTCAGCCATCTGAAGTAAGGAGTTGATAGCTGCATCCTTGTTCCCCCTCTGAGCTTCTAGCACTGAGCGGATTACTTCCCTGTCCATGTTGGGAAACATGTCCTGGATAGATTTCAGGTCCTCTTCATTACACAGGTGCTGAGGGTTGACTGCAGGAGGTGGTATTGCCACTGGTACCATGCCTGGATTACAGACTGCAGGCATCCCTGCAGGTTAAAAACAGAAGAAGAAAAAAGGCCACAAAACATACATGAGTGGTGGGGGAAATTAAAAAAACCAAACCAAAAATCCCAGTGATTCTGAAGACAAAAACAATTCATGACTCATCCCAACCCACCAACTTCAGCATTTATTTATTTAAACATGCACTCCAGAGGAGGAAAAAGATCGCGGAGATTATACATAGACTGTTGCAACTGGAAAACATTTTTCTGGAACATATTCTCTCCCCAAGGTTATATTCTAGAAGTTATAAACTACAGTATGGCAAGAGGTACTGTTCAAAATTAGGTACCACTTGAATTAACACACTTAATTCACACTTAATTGAACACATAAATGACTGATCAAATGCTAAGCTCATGTTTTAGTTCCCAGTGTATTTATGTTGTGATGAAAAAAATGCTTTTACATCAGCAATATACACAACTGGTATTTAGAAAGTCAATGTCAATGAATGCACTTTCCAGTGCACTCAAAGGAAAACAAAGTACCTTGGTCCACTAGGAGACTGGACCACACAAACAAGCGATTTTTAGCAGATGTTTTTTTTCCCTGGCTAAAGTTCCATCCAGCCTGCAAAGTCACTACATGGCAAAAGAGCAATGCCTATGGGGGTACACACTGCTTTGCTCGTCTCTCTTCCAGAGGACAAAATTCATCTGACCTGACATTTTCTGTTAACTTCTTGTATATCTGTGTAAAATTAAAGCACTGTCAGTTTATAATAAATTTTAGAAAATCAGTTTTCCAATTCCTGTGAAAGGAATTAGTAGACAAAATCCCCTTTTCATCACATAAGAATTTCTATCATTAAGCACAGATCCATCGCTGAAAACACTATCTTTTGTTTAGTATAAAACTGAAAACAGACACAGTATATATCTAGAGTATTATCACTTCTGAAAATGGTGTATTTCCCTTCTTCTCTATGTAGTTCCAGATCCTTGATTATCTTAATCCCACTCCTTTGTGTGTTACCTTCTGCAGGTCTCCTGTAGAATTTCTAAGGTAGGGCAAGGAGAACTACCTGTAGCTAGACAGAAACATGGCACTGCTTCATACAGCACCATGATGAAGTTCTAGTATTGGTTCTCTATTTGCTTTCAAGCATTTCATGCACTGTTTCAAAGACTATTCACCTGGTATTTTTAGAGTAGTCTACAGTAATTCAAGGACCTTCATATGCAGTAATGACCGAATTGAGAAATTACCACCAAATATGTATTAGCCAAGAATAGTTATAATTATTCTTTACACATACTTTAACACCAGCCTTAATATGTAATTTTATTTCCCTTTTATTGCAATGAGATCCTTCTGCAACTTGCTGCAGTCAGAGAGACTTAGAAAACTGCTAAGAGTTCATGTTTTGACAAATGGTTTATTAGTTCCCTTCCCTCACTTAGTTTTTTAAGAAATATGATGCACCTCACCTAAGGTCTTCTTCCATTAGGAGATGAATAATCACTTATTTTTATCATTCATCATCTTTTCAAAATAGCTATTAAACCACAAGATTACCTTTATTGTATCAGAATATCGTATGATAGCATGAATGTTTAGCAAATAACATTTTCCAAATGCAGCTGACAAGGTGATACACACAGACCACACCATTTTTTCTTGCATATCATATACCTACAAATTTTAACATACAGGCTTTTCCTACACAACCATGTCATTCCTCCTAAAGTTTACCTAGTTTACATGTTTAGTTTAAGGCAGTTTGTTCTAGTCTTCATGGGTTTTAATCATTTTATGCAACAGAGAAAATTATTACTTCAGAACTGTTTTTAAAACAAACTTCACTTTGCTATCCTCCAGTCCTCTGAAAGCAAGACTAATTAAGCAACAGGTAACATACTGCATTGGGTAAATATATTTGACATACAAGACAGGGAAAGATGTTATCTTACCTGCATTATATTACTAACAGTTAGTGTTAAACTCTAAAATTATTATCTAAGGCTCCTTCTCCAGAAAAACGTATTCCTTTCGGAGAAGGGTAAAACCAATTAGCTTCTTCCTTCACCCGTTACGGTCTCACATTCCAACTAGGTTTTCTTGAACTACCTTTCATACTTGTATCTTTATAGTCATTTAATTACCTACATGATTCTAGGTTCCTGGCTTCTTTAAAATAAATAGTTCTCAACTTCTTAACATTTGATCTTCAAAAGTCTTGTTACTCAACCTTATAACCAGTTTAGATTTAATATATAATTTAACACTTTCACATCCCCATGTATGTGCAGACCTAGCAATTTTTGACAGAAACCTCAGAAAACATCACTGTTTTAATTCTTAGGATTCTACAAGAGTGTTGCTGTTGCTTTGGGTTGTTTTTAATTTGGCATACACATTTACTTTGAGCAGCTAACAACTTCTTTTACACATTTTTTAGTTTACCTGTTTAGCTTTCTATCTATACCCTTCCTTACTTCTCCATAAGTTAAACAAAGAATGAACTATTTGCATCACCACTATTATACATCTCCAAAGTAAGACTCTTTTTCAGAACCAGCTTTCATATATTACTCAGGAGCAGATCAGAAGCTGCTTCTCTTCTACTGAATTCTGACTAACTGCTCAAAAATCATAACAATGCATATATACAACTGATATAATTTTCAAGCAGCCTCATCTCTCTTAGCATTATGACTGAAGTACTTATGTGATTGAAAATACTGCAATTGTATTATACTCTACTTCTATTCAGACTTAACATCTAAAAAAAGAGTAAAGAGTAATTTCAATACTTACCTTGTCTCTTCAAGATTTTCTTCACTCTTAATTATTTAATCAGAAACATCTATACTCACTGTAACTTGTACAAATGTTTTAGCATCCCAGTGACTCTTATTTCTATCAGGATAAAAATGCTATATTGTAACTCACATTCAAGGCTGGATGAGCTACACATCAACTCTGGCTGACAAGGTACTGTAATTGAATATAGTCTGACTGCATGCATTGCAACCAGGATTTTACCTGATGTACTCTTTTCTATTTCTTTCCTCAACTTGGACTTCTGTCCTATCTGAAGAGATGCATTACTGATTTGTAAACACCTCCACATTCATCAAAGATCTCCAATTTTGATTTTTAAATTTCCCTTATAATTATCTTAAGTTTTATTAGAAGAAAAAAAAGGAACCTAGAAGCTCTAAGTCTAACAGACAGACTGCATCTATTCAAAAAGATTCATATTGAGTCATAATCTCATGAATTTACTACCTGCACACTGGAACCACGTCTCTGCCCAGCCATCTGCATCACACCTCTACCACGGATATCTGCTGCCTTTTCTGCAACACCCTAAACCTTGGCTCTACAGCTTTTTACGCCATTTGGACCATGGTCCCTGGAATTCTGTCTGGCACTGTATATTTGGACATATGGCAAATCAGACCATGTGTGCACCCTAGAGGCAAACCACTGTGCAGTCCTCACCAACACTGCAAATACACTTTACCCAATAACCCAGCAGCATTTCAGACTACCTCTTCTACAGCTTCAACAAGCCTCAACCCATTCCTCACACTGCCTACAAACAATCTAGGCATTTAAAAGGGGTGGAAAAAAAGACGTACAGCCTCAAAAAAATAAAGTTGCAAAGTACCTGAAAGAACAGAGCAGCAGAAGTTAAGTTTTTCTTCTAACACAAACTTCCCAGTATTTTTTATTAACTCATCAACACCCTAAGATTATCCAGCTGTCCATACAGGACATCAGTTTAAAATATTAATCCAAATTAAACATGAGGCTTATTTCTCAAGTACAACAGCATCCTACAGCTTATCAATAATGTTTCAGTGTCTTTTCAGTGCCAAAAAAAAAAACCCAAAAAAACCAACAAGACTAGAACACAGTTTTCCTTACTGCTTTCATCAAAAATAGACAACTGTGAAGCCAGACAACTGCACTGGCAGTATTTTCAATATAAATAGTCAAATTAAGACACAAGAGATTTCTTCACTGTATTGTTTCTCACTAAGGATTTTCAAAATCCATTTGCTCAGTTCTTGCAGTTGTAGTTTATGCTGTCTACAGCTATACTGTATACAAATGGAAGTTAGTATCACCGTGATTTTTAATAAATATCTCCACGATAAATGCTTACTTCTCATGAAACTCTACATACAAGCTATACAAATACCAATTTAAGAGTACTTTGGGTTTTTCCGCACTCAGGCTAAAAGCATCTCCATAAGTTCTGATTTACAAAATAGCAAGGAAGACTTTAGCATGAACTTGAAGAACTATGCACTAAAATTTAGCAAATAGACATATATATGCAGTCATTAGAGAAAGTTAAACTAAGCTTCCAAATTATCAATATTCAGTAGAGAGCTGCTTTAAGTTAAAAAGTTTCATATCACTAGCAGGTGAAAACTGGAACTAAGCAATGTAAGAATCCACTATCAATGGAATTGTGGATTCCTGTGCTGCTTTCAGGTATTAGGCACGTGTTATAAATCAGAAGAATGGAGCACTGTTTTCCAATTCAGTGAAATGGCAATGGCAAACATGCTGGCATAAGCAGTGACATTCCAGTACATTAAACAATAGCAAGTCAATTGCCACAAGCAGCAATCAAAGCATCAAAGCAGAATTAACAGGATAAACTTTTTCCAACTGCATACAAGGCATTACACACTTGTAATTTTATTTTCTTTTTCTGTCAAGTGCCCTATGTTTAATTTCTTAACTCATTATCATTCTGTCACATGCATAGACTCTTTCAGAGTGAACTCAGGAACCTTCTCAGCATGAATTCTTACATTTAAATGAAAAAATCAGAATCCCCTTTTCTAAAATACACAAGAGGTCTTAATGATATTTGCTTCAGTAAAAAACTCAATACTAAAATATGTATGCAACCTCATTTTTTTAAATGTTGCTTCTTTGCAAACTAATAGAAAAAGTGTAGAAACCAACAGAAAAATGCTAAAATTCCACTGCTCTGAATAAACCAAAAAAGTTGCAACAACCACAACAGTTTTATCTACAGCATCTTTCTGAAATTCAGGGCATCAAGAAATGACACCATAATCTCACAGAGTAATTCTAGAATTTTCTGAACATACTTGATTGAAGACCTATGCTTTTATCAAAGTTCGTGATGTCACTGCATCTTTGCACAATTCAAAATCAAAGGTGTCACAGTAAAGTAAGTCTAAAATGAAGGAAGTCTGATGTCCTGTAACGTAATTTGCCTTTAGAATTCTAGTCAGGTGCTTAACTTGACAGGGATCTAAAACAGAAGTGCATGAAAAATACACACTGATGAAAAAAAAGTGTTATCTTTTAAACAAAAAAAAGCTTACTTGAAAATTAATAGAAGGCTATTGGCAGGTTGTCTTCTCAGTGTCACTGCATAACTCAGTTTTACACTTCCAACTTTACAAAAGCAGTGACATTACCTGCTTCTCCCCTCATCTTGCAGCAGCAGAACAACTGCAAGAATAACGTTTCTCTTCTGAGAAAACCAATCCTATCACCTACTATAGCTCACTGACTTACAGCAGCTTCAGAAGAATATTATAACATCACATTATATCCATCAACACCGTTATCACCAATCAGTTCAACCATTATAGCCTGAAGCTCAGCAGATGCCTTTAACGACTTTCCAAAAGGTTAGAGAGGCTTTCACAATTTCCAGAAGATGCATTAAATTGTTGTATTGTGACAATCAAGTGGCAATACCTTGTGATACAGTCTGCTGTAACAAAAAAAGCTGTTTAGGTGAGTTCATGCAAAGACTCTTGAGTCAATGAAGATGGGAGTGAGAAAAGAGCTTGGAAACTTACCCAGAGCAAAGTACTCAAGCCCTAAAGACCGGTGAAAAATGAAGGGACAAGGGGAAAGGAATAAGACATGGGAAAGAAATATTAATCTATTTTTAAAAGGATATTAATTATTTAGCTTCCAAAGGTGAAAGTTGGATAAACTGAGGCAGTTGGGTTAAACCTAAACTACCTAAACTAAATGCTACTAGGATCCAGTATCTCAACTAATTTGCTGCGGCACTCTGAACAAGTTTCCTAAATGTGTTGTTTATACAGAAGTAACAATTAGAGGAAATGTTTCCAAAATAAGTAAGCCACCAGGTGTTTGCAGCAAGGATTATATTTTATAGACCACAAAGGACAGCATACATCCATAGTTTTCTGCACAGATACGAGTAACATCACAAGCTAACCCATGAAACTCAATATGGACACCTAAAGGAGCAGTGTACACATACACACAACCTTGCCTCAGTGAAAAGTGATATCCCCAACTCCAAGAGGACCCTGAAACACACAGGTTTTTAATGTACTTTTCACACAAGTGTCTATAAGTTAAAATAATTTTCCTATTTATCCCATGAATATTCACCTGATAAGAAATATAGCTTGCTTATTGAACTAGCTGGTACTGCTCACTACCAAGAAGATAACGTAAGCACCAGTATATCAAAATATTCTACAGCCTAAATTAAATAATCTTTAGAAAAAGAAATACGAAGAGATGGTAGAAAAACTCAACTTCTAGATGAGCAACAGATTTCACAAGTTCAAATTTTTGCATACCCAGTCCACAGATATATCATTTATGGCACCTACAGCTTGTACCAACTACAACTACTGCCAGAAGGTTTTAATTTTAAAAACTTTAGAAATTAATTAACATGGTGCAAGAACATTTCTGTTCTCATCACAGTTCCGTAACATCTACCACCGAATGTGAGGAAACTAGCATTACTTGTGTTCACCTGCTTACACAGTGACTAACTGCTTGCTACTACTGTTTACCTCAGTTCGTATGACAGAGCATGAGAGGAATCAGCTGCTTCAACCTTAATTAGAAGGCTAGTTAATTAGAAAGTTAGTTTTGAACAGAAGGCTTCTGTTACAGAAAACCAGCTTGGCCTTTGTGACACACCTAAGTTTGACTTAACCATCTCTCTTTGAAGCACAGTTATTTTGGACAGTTAACAAGTAACTGCTAAACTGCCTGGAAAAGCATTTTAGTCCACCCACTGTATTTCCATCCTAGATAAGGCTTGGATTCTGATAGTTTTCTAGCAGCAGAATCCCCTCCATTTCAGATATAATAAACTATTCGGTGATGTTCTTCTACTCTTCAGAAGGAAACAAACGAACTTGTTTCCTGACTCAACTCATTTACACTCATGAACAGGTAAATAACCTAAACTAAAAAGATGCAAAGAAGGTAAACATATTCTTCTGGAGCATACTGATGTACCATTGCCTTTCTTGAAGCAGTTAAAAAATGACAGCAAATGCTGTACAGCGTAACAAAAAAAATGTGCAAACAGAGTGGGCCCAGAAGACACAAACAGTTCAGTTGTGCAGGGAAGGCCAGTATCTTGCATACACTAAATAATCCGATAGAAGCATCTAGTTCAGTACACAGAAAACATTTTTTAAAACTCCATGTCTTTCAAGATGCATTACTATTTCATTTTATAATTTGAAATTACTTTTATTAAGCCATTAAACGCACAAAACAGTAAAGGAATTTTGCAATAAAGTCACTTTCCAACTCCAAACCTAACCATCCATCTAATTATTATGAGTGGGTCATTGATTAGTGAATAAAGTCAAAGCTTTAAAACTCACAGTGCTTTGGGAAATTTTGATGATGTCCACAGAAATTCTAGAACAGCAAACACAAAGCACAGTAACATTGAAAAAGAATAAAAAATATCAAATATAGGTCAAAAAGTATGCAAAAACTTCGGCATTTATAAAAAGTTTGTAAAAGGTTTGGCATGTATGAAGTCAAGGAAGTAAATTCAAGCTTTCCCAGAACAAAAGAAGAGTTCAAATGCAGGGGTGGAACTTTGCAATGCTTTAAAAATACAAGTCACAGATGCAGGAAGAATTTTTAATACAGAATAGTACTACAGCAGCAATTAAAACAAATGTGCTGGATCCTGGTAGAAGGGCAATGCTCCACCACACAGACCCCAAATTCTCAGATGCTAAAATGCCAAACATTACTATAGCTTGCAAAATATTATTCCTTTACTTGTCCAAGTAGAAGATATTCTCAAGAGAAATACAAAATTCACAGAACATTAAGATTTTAATATGAAGTACTTGAAAAGCAAGTTTGAAGGTCTTCTATCAGTTTTATCTGTTCAGTTCTATGTCTAGTTTCAATCACATGTGAAATGACTCTCTGCTTCATTTCTTCTGTTTATACTCTGGCACAGAAATTTGAAGTATGAATTTGAAGTATGAGTATTGAAGTATGAAGTATTTGAGTATGAATATTCTCATTTTGAACTACTCAAGAAATTTTATAGCGCTTTCTATTAAATCTTTTAACTATACACAAGATGACTAAGTTTGAAGTTCACTAGAGAAGGTCTGGTTTACCACAACAGAATTGCCCTTTGGAATGTACATTCCACTTCAAAGTAGTTCAGTGGCAAAGCAAGCAAGACCTAAAATCTGACAATTAAGCTGCAGAGATAAAAGCACTTTAAATGAAGCAAACTGCATGTTTTCACCAGAGAATATAGGATGTAGCCAAACTTTTCCATATTTTGCTCTAACTTAACTCTATAAAAATGAAACAGCGGGTATGATTCCTAAATTACATATCCAGTCTTCTGTTGACGAGGTTTGTTTTTACAGTGAATGGAGTTTTAAATTCAATCATCCCCTAGTCATGTTAAATTCAATCATCTCCAAGTCTTACAAAAGAAAAACAGAATACATGTATCTATTGTGTCACTCCTTAGCACTGCAATTATGTCCCACACACTATCATTCATTCACACACTTGCATGCAAAGAAGTTAAAAATACGTAAATTTATCTCTTACTTCCCCTAAAATGTACATTTATTACTGAATAAATATCCATACAACAAACTGGGTGTTTTAAGAGCTGTAAGTGAAATACATAAACTCAATTGAATTTTACTTATCAGTTACCTAAGGAGGACAAATTCAAGCTTATTTACATACTTTAAACTCTTCAGCCTTGACAGAAAAATTACAAAACCTAAGTTAGCACATCTTTCTCCACAAGTCCAAAACTCACTTTGAACCAACCACAAGCACCGACAATACCAGCTGTGGCTCTTTTTCATGTGTTTACATAACTTTCTTAGTGCTCCCTAACATTTTTCATTCACTGAGTTGTGAATACTTCACGTGCTGTGCAGGAAGTTTCTTTCCAACAAAGCAAGTTTAAAGACCACAGACAAATTAATTCCATTTTGGGCTACAGAAGCTGCAGTTCTGACAGTACAATTCATTTGGGGCCCTTTCTCAAGCACAAACAGCTTCACACAGGGCTTGCTGCCATTTCAATAAGCACACATTAGAGTGCAGTTTGCCAGATACTCAGTGACCTGATCTAAGTCTAAAATAAATACTCAAAAAGAGAAGCCTTCACAACTTGATAGACATTTCAATCCATTTAATCAAACTCATGCAGCTCCATTAAACAGGGTACAAGACTGAAGGCAGACCCGCACTTCTTTTGCTCCCTCTTCTCATAAAAATATATAATGGAAAAAGTGGCTAAGGAAAAATCATTTGCATTCTGGAAAAACAGCAGTAATTTAGTATATATTTCACAAACCCCTTCATCTGGAAGTTTCCGAGTCTTCAAGAAGGGACAACATACCTGCTATAGGCACATATCCAACTCCTTGCTGATATACAGTGGGCATCAGGACCACTGGCTGGGGCTGCATCATCATGGCAGCTGGCAAAGACTTGACAGAAAAAGCACAGATTAAAACAACTCAGAAAATAGCAAAAAAACCAAAGCCAGCAATTAAAAGTGTTTGCAAACAAGTCATCACATTGCAAATCCATGTTCAATATTACAATATGACTGTGCTAAGTGTTAATCTGTATTAAACAAAATCTCTGGCAAACTAACTGAACTACCATCTTTTAAATGACAATTTGACTGTAAATCAATAAAAACACATCATGTCCAACTAGCCTTTCACAAGAGTGATTAATCACTGAAATTTTGTTACTGAAGTGAACTATTTTTAAATACAGGTTTAATCAGCTTTCATGCCTTAGTCTTGTGAAACAAATATACAACATATTCATAATAAATTAAATTCTAGAGGAAATCTGAATTTTATTCTTGTTTTTTATTTTTAAAAGCAGTACGCTGCTCCTAGAAGCAAATTTTAGTTCAAATCAATTATTTTTGAGGTAAACCAGTGCTTTAAACAAAATATCAAACTAACTCCATTCCCTTTTATTACCACAATAACTTCAGTTATATTTCAGTTCCACTTGATCCTTGAAAATATTAAATATTATGTACAGTATATTCACAGGGAGACAGTTTTCAAGGTTAATTATAAACTCTTTTCTCCCCGGGGTAATGGAACAACTGTTCAGATCCAGGACCGAATGTGAATTTCAAACAGCAGGGAACATCTGTTCCCAGTTGTGCACTCAACAGCAGCTTGTGTCTGATGCAATACAAGTGCAGAGGAAGAATTCAGGGCTGCAGATGCTACACATTATCCAACAGCTACGTAAAACAAAGGTGACAGACGAGAACACTCCATGAGTTGCTAAATGGACCAGAGTAAGTCAGCAGTTCATGACCAGTAGCACCAAATGAACAAGAACGGAAGTGAAAAACAATAAGCATCTTACAATAGTAAGAGCATTCAAACTATCCAAGAAAGACCAAACACAGAGAAGGGTGTCCATTATTTTGCTTTAAAATTGACATGAACTTCTCAAGATTTAGGAGGGAAAAAAGTTATTGTTAGATTCCACAAAGCTTTTTTAAAAATTATTATTATTATTAAATTAGAAATGACAGTGGACCATTTGGCTGAGAATTTCTTTTTTTATACTTGTAGTAGCACAGTGTTTAAGGAAACTTTTCTGTCTGACCATCCAGGAGCCACTCTGGCACCCACTCCAGACTTTCACTGCTGGGATCGAAGCCCCTTCAGAGCAGGTGGCTCCAGTGACCCCACGGGTGCCTCTTGACTCCCTGCACACCTCACGCTCACACAGTCAGACAAGGTTTCCTTATTGGCTCAGCCCTGGGTTTCCCACAGCAGAGTTTCAGACATCTGGATCCTTAAAACAATTTAATTGTGGTGCAGTAATGCAGAAACAGCCTGAGGCAGTGCCTCTGGGGAGAGACTCCCAGAGGAATCCCTGGGCTTTTATACCTTCATAGTTTGTGCACCCAGACAGTCTGGGGTCTTCCTGCTCAGTCATCAGCTCATGCTGTGTCTGGTCACCCGGCTGTGCCACAGGTCCCTGTGCCCTCTGCTGTACCAAGGGTCAGCACCAGCTCACAGCCCCTTTTCTGGGGCTCCCACCAATTCCCTCACCCAGGGCACAACCTGCAGCTCACACTGCAGCTGCACACCCAGCTACCTGCCCTAAGTATATTCCTCAAAAACAGGAATAAGCTGAATTTTTGTAATTGTAAAACAAGATAAATATCCATTTGCCAACTCACCAGAAAGTATTTATTGCCTTAACAAATATTTTTGGCTGCTATTATTTTAAATGCCAACACACACAAACACCCAGTATGGTGTAACGGATCTACTTCAGTCTGAAATATCTCCCTCCCACTACTTAAGAAGCTTCTCTCCCTTCCTCCTCCTACCCCAAACTCGGCTTACCGTGTATGACATAACCAGATTAATCATTCCTTCCTTGTCATCACCTTGCCTTCCACTCAAGCTGTACCATTCATCCTCCACATTTCCTTGTTTCAGAGACTCAGGAATTGTAATGTGTGTCCAAGCAATGCGGTCATCCATTGAAAAAGCTCGCTGAAACATAATTTTAAATATATTACCAAGTTAATTGTCCTGAAAAAAAACCCACCAAACTTTAAATTATCCTTGACTAACACTTCAGTTTTATGCTATTTAACTTTGCTAACTTTTATTCCCTTTGAATCTACTTGTGTCAGTAAATATTTTGGCCATCTTCTTTCCAACATGGTTGAATGATGCTTTACGTGGGATTATAGATTGGTTACGGATATTTAATAGCAAGAAATTGAAAACCTGAAGCAGAATACTCCACAAATACAACATCCAAATATCATCATAGGCTGTGTGAATCTTGTGACATCACATCAGAGGCCATTAAATGAATGTAAACAGCTTCTGTTTACTATGATAGGCTGTGAACTCCAGCAGATAGAAGTACTGATCTGCCACTCCTGTTGCAGCAATGAAACAGACACTTCAACCAATCAACTAAGCCCATTAAATACCATTCAAAAATCTCACTTGTGTAATGACCACACAGCTGCCACACTGTCAAGCTTTACTAACACAGTGAGGCAGCAAAAAAACTGCAAACCATAAGACTTTAGCCTCAGTTGTAGCCCCTTAGTTTCTCCTAATAAATCCTAGAGACTACACACAATCTGTATTTGACAGTTTGACTCTCAGCAACACCAAGCTTCGGAAAGCACCCAAGCTCTTCAGAGGTTAGAATACTGAAGAATTTTTGAGTAAAACAGCATTGTACAGAGTAGCTATTTTTAATAGGGACAGTTCAGGATATAAGGCTGCAGGGCATTTTGATAGCCAAGAGGAGCTTAAATACCACTCAGACATCTTTTGCTTCTCTTCCTTTGCAGGCAGCCCTGCTAATGCCCCTTTATCAGCTACCAAAGGAAAAGCAACAGTTCTGACATTCTTGGGGAAGAGCAAAGCCTTATGTATTGCTGCTTTTGGCATTCTGAAGAATTTCTGTCATCTCCCAGAGAACACAGCTAAGAAACTGTCTTTGGTAACTCATTCCTTTTTTTGTAAGGTTTCACCCAAACCTCAGTCCAAGCAAGAGATGGGGAAAGGTAGAAAAAATATATAGCAGTTCTGACCTCATCAAATATCTCTAGATAAAAAGAGTCCACACCCGGGGGAACAGTGCACTGAATAACTTTGTTCCAGCGGGGGTTCTTGGCTCCATTATGTGCTGTTGGAGTTTCATACACAGCATATCCCAGCCGTATTCGACAATACGGATCCATGCGCGTCATTCCATAATTCTTTGCCAGTTTTGCCTGAAAAGAAAAGAAACTCAGTAAGTCTATAATATTGACATTAACTTGAGAAGTCAATTACTATTAGCTCACAGTAAGAATCAGATATTGAACAAAGTACTAGGTTCAATTCTGTGACAGAGAGGAAAGAGAAAAAAAAAAAAAAGAACAGCATTCAGATTAAAACATAAAACCAGTAACACCATTAAATGTCTGGGAGACCTTGAAAAGGAAACATCTTTATAACCTATCTATTGTACAAAATACATATCTTCACTGTAGTTAAAATAAATTACTTCATACGAAGCAAAACATATATGATTACAAAGACATCGTAAGGAGTTTAATTTTTCCCTGGGTATCTGCTCTCCAATACAGAATCAGAAGTGCAATGTGATAGGTAGCCTGTCCTCTTTCACCTAAAGTTTTTTACAGGATGAAATAAAGAAATCCAGTGCCTTCAAGAATATCACACAATCCAAAAGCACAATGTGCAAAAGCAGTTAAACTGAAGTAAACTCTAGTAGATCATATTCAAAGTGATTTCAAGTGATATCATTTCAAAGTGATTAAACACTTATTTCAGCATGTCCATTTAATACTACTTAATTCAGTGAACAACTTAAGTCCTAACATTACTATAAAAACAGATGCTGTATAGAATCAGAAGAGATCCAACATGCTTTTGCTGTAACATCAGAAGACTAGAACAAAACAAGCTGATGACAGCCCTGAACACAACACTGAATACTGTTGCACAGCTGTGCCCAAGGAGAAGTTGGGCTTTTTGGACATGCTGTTTCTCTGACCTGTACTAAGCAGCCTATAGTTCTTTTTATAGTAAGACAAGAGACAAACCATGCTACGGTGTCTCCTACATACAGGATGTTTATAGAACTCACAATGCTAATGTAGATAAACAGAGTTGTGTTAAGACAGACAAGTTTTAAAACTTGAAATCTGATGTATAATGAATGCAGTAATACAGTACTGCCAAGACATAAAAGAAAGGGTAAAAAGGGAAAAGAAGAAGCGCAAAATAAAGAGCTAGGATTGCATACTTGTGATCAATTAAAAAGCCTGGAGAAAGCACTAGGAAAAACAGAAAATGCATTAGAAGAGATGGGGATGGAACAGAGCAGACAGTTACGGAAAAATGTATAAGGCAACTGAAGTTCCCTATAATATTCTCAAAATTACTAATGTCTTCCAATATTAAGTGTTTCTACAGGAAGCCTTAACAGAATTTTTTAGAGAAACCTGTTCACTGCAAAAAGCCCCTTGAGTTTACTTGATTATGTGCTATAATAGCAAGGTTTACAGGAAATTGCTGCACCAGGCAGCTATGAAACATGACACTGGACAAAATGCTGATGTACAGGAACATGAAGCTACAAACACATCAAGAATTACTCATTCCCCATTTACAAGTTATTTAGTAACTCAAATTCCAACACAAAATCTTTTCATGTACACTGATTAAAAAAAATTGTATTAACGATTTTAAATTACTTAATTATACAAAGATGGCACAATTTATACCTGTACCACTGTGATGCTGAGTCTGCCTACTGTACCCATTGCTCCTCCATACTGTAGCTGCTGCGCTGCCTGGGCATCCAGCTGGATTTGCTGCTGCTGCTGAGTTGGGGTAATGCGAAGAAAATCTTGAGGAAGTTCACCAACAAATACCTTAAAAAATAAAGAGAGAGAAAAAAGATTTCAAACTTAAGTCTTCCACTTATGTTTCCACTATAGTCTTCCACTATAATGAGAAAGAGAGGAATACAAATCAAAATGTAACAAATTAAGCAGAATTTAGTCTTGTTTTGATAGCATGAACAAAGAACTAATTAAATGAGAAAACTGTCAACTCATGTAGTGAGTGTTCTCATAATTCCAAAAACACTGATTTCCAACACAAGCCTCTGAAAAAACATAGAACATACAGAGTCAAAGTCATACTGCTCTGCAACTAAACATTTAAGTAGTCCATACAAAAGTCAGAGCTACTAAGTTTTAAATCACATTCACATATGACATCTGATGGCATCCAGTTCTTTCACTTATTCTTCACTCACATTGCATCCAATTGCTCCTGTGTCAAGACCCAGCACACTGCTTTCTTCTGAAAGGGTCACTTTCACAGTCACCTTCAAGACAGACTGTAACACTCACTAAAACTCACTGTAAAACAGTATTTCCTGTGAACCAAATCCTGCAACGGAATAAAGATGCCCTAATGCTTTTCCAGTGTTAAACACAGCTGGCCTGCACTGAACCTTGGTGACAAAATTCCACCACACTCAAAACAACAATGGAGGAATTAAAAATCTAGTCTATCACGAGAATGAGCCATGACAAAAAGTAGAAGTATACTAGAGAACTTCTGTCACATGAGCCAATATGAATCAGCACTTATCATGGATTTTCTGTCAGCTTTACAGTAAAAAGGAAAATTTCTAGCCATTACTTAGCAATTCAACAATTCAGGTTGTTTCTAGATTTTAAATGCTCAGTGAACATGATCAATTAACACATTTAGAGAGATCATCACTTCAAAATAAAAAACATACTGTAATTAAAAATTTTAAAAGGCCAATAAAGTGTCATAGAAAATTTATAATTAAGCTGTACTCATTTCTGTTGTCTATAGAGTTGTCTACCTCATCAAGACAAAAGACAACGCAATTTCTTATGTTGCAATTCCAAGCAAGATTACTCAATCATGTATCTAGGAGACGCATGCCTACAGAACATAATTTAAGAAGTTAACAGGCCTTGAGGACATAGCTTTTCAAGATTAGACACCATTTGCACATCAAGATTGCATCTTGGAGACATAAATTGCAGCTCTTGCCAAATCATATGTTGTATGACTACTTTGTAAGATTATCTGAGAGCCTCAGGATCCTGGCAACAGTAGGTGTCACATGCCAGAAAGGAAGTTTATCTAAAGAGTTCACGAGGAAGCACTGAATACCTGCTGGTAGGCTATTGGGAAGGAGAGCAAAAAGGGGAATCAGTTTTGCTTACTCGCATCTTAAAATTTCACAACTAAAATCCCAAGTAGCTGAAGTTTTAAAAACTGGAAAGAAAAAACGGGCAGAGAGGGAGAAAACGAAGCTAGAAGTTAACAATAAAAGACAGCTTATTTAAGTTTGGCTGGAAATTAGACATGGTGTTCTACACAGCCTTCTCATTGGCATACATATGGTTTTAAAATAAAATGAATCCATTTAGGGAACATTTGAAATGGCCCCAGAATTACCACTGAAATGGCAATTATAACACAGCAGGTCCCCTTCCAACACTGATCCTTCAGGAAGTTTCAAATCTGGTATTTTTAGCATCTCTAGGAATAGACATCATAAACATTTCCCATATTCAGAAATGGTGGCTGTTGCGCTGAAATCCTATTTCTGTATTACGTTAAGATCTCTCTGTCAACTTCCCAGAAAACAGGATAGCCTCTTTTGCCTACACCACCTTAATGTGGATATTGGAAAGCTTAAGATATTCACAATGGAAGTCTAGTAATATCTTTCACTTTTAAAATTTTATTTCATGTAAGTCAGCCAATATCTGTTACGAAACAAAATAAATAAACTACTATCTGTACTAAGGTTCTAAGGGGACAAAGTCCAGAAAGGAGACCAAAGTTTTCTTACAGCAGCTAAGCTAATTCGGTCATTCAGTTACCTCACACAAGCTACATTCTCATCCTAGAACTGCAGAGCAGACATAGAAACTAAAAACAATTAGTGTTAGCTAAGCTTTCAAAAGATCTGAGTGGCAAACCCCTCCAAAGGGGAAGAATGGGGAACAGATGCACACACTCTCATCTTAAATGTTCAGTTCTGACTGGGATTTGGCTCACAAGTTCTGGTGATACAGCCTGGAAAATATCTAGGAGACATGCTTATTGAAGGAAATACATTACTCTGTACGTTCCTATGCTAATTATCAGCTGAATCCATATTGATGGAGACAAATCAGTACCATGCAATCTTTTCATCTGTAAAGAAAATGGGCCAATTTACATCTTCCTCAAAGCATTTAAAAGCAGGCACATAATTGCCACCTCCAAACCTGAATTAAAAGTACAAAGTTACATAACCAGAATTCAACCACAGTTTTTGTTTTAAAAGCAAGAACATACAGGACAAGCCTGTATCACTGATCCTACTCTACAATCACTTTGCAACAACTACACTTCCCTCTGTTATAATGGCACTTCCGAAAGAGTGTGAAATTCAAGCATGTTCTGTCACTAATAGAACAAAAAATTAATTCAATTTAGCAATAGAACAGGGACAGGACTACAGTTCAAAAGACAAATGTTCTGCAGGCATTCATAAAAAGTAAGCCTACCTTATAATTACTTCCTAATAAACTTTACTGACAGTATTGTTTATGAAAAATATGGATTATCTAGAAATAGAATAATATTGCTCTTCCCATCTGCTACAACCACCTAAGAGGTAGTTTTGAGGATCTTCAAAGTGGAATGCTGCAGGTATAAAAACTGCATCTCAGCTTCTTCAAACTGAAGTTTTGGTGTTCTACAGCTATTTGACATAACTGAGAATGCGGCTGTGTCAGTCTCACCTTCCTGTTTCTTTTCACCCCTGGTTCTTGTGCAACATGAAATGGTGCCAAAGAGTTGTAAATGTAAAGTATGTCAGTGCAGAGGGCTGATCAGAGGAAAGTGAAACAAGGGTTGGAGGTCACCGGAACAGGAAGGAAGTTGCCAGAACCCTCAACTCACTAACTGATCCTGCAAGTACTGGGACCTATCTAAGGGAGGGAAAAGGAACACAGAGCCAAGGACAGCCACAAATGCCCTGACTTACAGAACCATTTGCCCACACTCAATATATTGAGGGAACCATCATTAAGGTTTCCACAGTAACAATCACCAAGGAAGTCTAACATGAAACTTCTCTGAAACAGCAGAGAGCTTGAAACAGAGAGCTAACTACTCAAAAAAGTTCTAGCCATTCTCCTTTAAATGGTTTTACTGGTTTTAATAAAGAAAAAGTGAATGAGACAGAATTTTGAACTATTATTCTATGCTTTGCACATGAAAGATAAAGTTGGTACCAGATAGGAAGCATCCAGAGGTCCTGAAAGAGCTGATATTTGTTCAAGGTTGCTCTCTAATATCTTTGAAAGGTTACGGAAGTTAGAGGAAGTCCTCTATAACTGGAGAAAGAGAAATCTCATACCCAGCTTTCCAAAGGGCAAGAAGGATGACCTGAGGAACCACAGGCAGGTCAACTTCACTTTAGTCACTCAGAAATTCATGGAGCAAGTGCTTCTGGAAGACATTCCTTCACATATGAAGAAAAAAAAGTCAAACAGGAACTAGGAATAGCTAGCCTTTACCAAGGCTTTAAAAGAAAAAAAAAAAGCCTAATGAGCCATCTGCCTTCTCCAATAAAATAATTAGAATATATGAATAAGGAAAGTGAAGAAGGTATCAAAGCTGGATAATTACAAACTGAATGGGTGGACTACTGGATGGATGAAAAGCTGACTGAGGCACTGAGTTCAGAAGCTGAAGTTCAGTGGTTAATGACACTGGAGGTTGGTTAAAAGTGAAGCTTTTCAGAGGTACTGAGATTAACTTATGTGTCTAATATTTGTCCTCAGTAACCAAAGGTGAAGATAGAAGGCACCCTTATCAGTTTTGAGGATAACATTAGATTTTGGGAGAAAGGACTGGTATACTTGAGAACAGGACCAGCTAGAGAGATGGAAGAATTCACTGGCAGGAACCTCATGAAATTCAACAAGGCCAAAGATATGTACTTTGGACAGAAAAATCCCTGGCACTGGCACAGACTGGAGAACAACTGGCAGGACTATCTGGTGGAGAGCAACCTAAACACAGATGAGCAGGCCACTCCTGCAGCAATGAAGCCTAACAGAAAACTACACAGCATCAGCAAGAAGCCAGCCAGTGTCCTCAGGAAAGCAATTGTTTCCCTTTACTCAGCACTTGTTAAGACCACATCTGGAATGCTGTGATGGTTTGGGGCCCAGCAGAACATGGAAAATGATGAATTTCAGTGAGCCCAGCAAAGATCTGCCAAGGCAGCCCACGAAAAGGGCCAGAGCACAAGACTTGTAAGGACAGGCTGAGGATTTGTTTAGAGTAGAAGAAAGTTAGAATGCACCTTGTAGCAGCTTTCTGGTATCTGTAAGGAAGTCATTGAGAAAATAGAGTCAGGTTCTCTTCCAAGATGCAACACGAGGAGAAATGAGATCTCAACTGTTAAACTGAAATAGGACAGATTTCACATGAAATGAGGAGGGAGGAAAAAACACCTGCTAAGTATGGCAGGAACCATGGTATACAGACATGAATTAAAACTTTAAGATAGAATGAGTGTCCATATGACATTGATGTCTATGCCTGGAGAAGAGACGGCTCTGGGGAGACCACAGAGAGCACCGTCCAGTCCCCAAGGAAGGAAAGCTGGAAAGGGACTTTTGACAAGGGCCTGTAATAAAAGATATCGAAGTTTTGAAGGGTCTCAAGACAAAACTTGTCAGAGCCACTACTTATCAAAGTAGTGATTATAAGGGAAATTAGGAGCAGAAATCGATGTAGTCCTAGCTTAGTACTTGATCTAATTTTGGAGGACCTGACGTATATGCCAGCATGGTGAATAATCACAGAGAATAACCATGGGGAGTAATTTTGGGTATGATTGGCTAGCTAAGGAATCACAATTGGTCGCTCAGTCTTAATCTGAAGCCTGGTCAAACTGTTTATTAATACTCTCACTTGAAATAGATGCCATTTAGCAGCCCTTACATATTCAGCTATAGTTTAGATTTAAAAGGTATTTTATTCTCAAAAGATCACAAAATGTGAAAATATGCTAATTCCATAACATCCTGAAAAGGGTATCTATATTCTAGCAGAGTATTTACAGTAACAGATAGAATGAATTCCAGTTCTGTTTCATCTGAAAAACTAAACAGCAATCAGAAATTTTAATTACTCACCAAGTTAGCCTTGTCACAAACTAGAAAGCACAGGCATAAGATTAAGACTGGCAAAAGCACACTTTATTTTCTTATCCACATGAAACAACTTGAATATTTTCTTGCTTGTTCAAACAGAAAGGCAGAACTGTTCTCTCCAGCACTGAAGTGTTTCCCAAATCTTTAGCACCATTTAGTGGCTATTAATTTGTAATGCAGTTGCATATATAGAAACAAGCAGAATTCTACCTTCCTCTCTAGAGGGAATTAAGAAAGGCTGGCGTGTACCATATCAACACCTTCAGCTGTGAATGGCTGCTTAATATTGCAAGATTTATTCACTCATTTGAAAACATTCAAATCTCTAAAGTGGGTAAGAGAGAAAAGCATGTACAACAATGTTAGGAATACATCAAAGAAATCAAAATCTGAAACCCAGAAAGCCAAAGTTGCATCACACACCTTTCCATTTGTCAGGCTTCAATCAAGCTTAGGAAACAAAAGACTGCCAAGAGATTAGACAGGAGTACCTGGGAAATTCTAAAAGACATGTAGAAGAATTACATTCTAAGGCTGAGATGCAGCTCCTTTAAAACATTTAAGAAAGACTAGGTTGTTATAATATTCAAACATCTGCAAGAGCAGAGCCATGTTCAAGAAGGTTCTCACTAAAATCTTGTCTCAACTCAGGAAAAAGATTTCACCAAGCTAAAACAAGTAGATATTGAAAGTACTCTGCACTATGCCAAGAAGGTGTTTAGCATCACAGGCAAACAAAACTTCCCCCAAAAGACATGCCACTCCAATTCAGGGATAGGAATACCTGCATAACTTCACATCTCTGCAAATCAGGACTACTGTTTAACTTCATTCAGCCAAACTACTTAGTTTGTTACCAATTCCCTCAATCTCCCCAATTTTCTCCAAACATAAACTAAAGAATAACTAGAAGTAAAGTTACTATTAAACAGACTCTGATTGTTTTTTAGGTATTTATACAATTTTGAGCTTTTTCTAAGTAAAATCTGTTCCATATTGACAGAATTGTATTTGGACGCAATCACACACAAAATAAACCTGCAGGAATAGCAACTGCTTCGTTCACCACAGATTTAATGAGAACAACGGTCATTTTTTTATGACACCATCAAGAGCAACAAAAAACTTAATTTACTTTTTAACCTTAATTCTCCACTTAAAACTTTTATTCCAACAACAGAACCATCATCACAATCTGTTGTAAAATGCATCTGTTCTAGAAGGCCAGATAAATAAGGCGTTTTAAGGACTTAAACTGATGATAATCTCATATTACTGTCATGAGATAACAACTGACAGCAGTGCAGTTTTTCAAGATTAGCAATGTAATAATTCACCTCGCTGGTCTTCCTACAAGACTCCACAGATAGAAAATAAAGAGTAGCTGTTTCTACAAAATAAAATGTAGCGGTTTAAATTGATTCTTTTAGAAAAAGAAAAAAAAAAAAACCACCCCTAATTTCACCTACTAAGCAATACCATATTGTCAATGACTACCAGATCCTTTCTGACACGAGAAACAGACAGGCGCAGCACATCTGTCAAGAGCTGATGTTGTAACACCATACAGAACATCTCGGTGTGAGGTATGATTATCCCTGGGCAAAACCAGACAATAACATGTTCCAAATAAACTGTCAGCACCACCTCCCAGAAAGCTGGTAAATCAGTTTTACGACTGCTCAGCTCCGGTCCAACACGCACGCCTCCATCCTACACTGGATGCGTCGTTCCAGCTCGCGAGCAGCAGTTCCAGGGACAGCGACCCGACCGTGCCCCACCAAACGGCGAGTACAGGGAGCTGCGCTCTGCTTCCAATATAAAGCGGTTTAACTCCGGTTCAATTTAAGCCGTTCCCTCCCTGCGCAGGCCTTTGGACAAAGAACCGGCAGAACAGCCGCCTCAAGCACTACGCGCATCTAAGAAGGACTTTCCCCTCCCCTTTTCCAAAGCATCTTCGCCAGGCGGGGAAGCATGAGAAGAGGTAGACTTCCCTCCCCCAGCTTCCCGGCAGCCTGAAGAATATGAGAGAGCTTTTCCTCTCAACTCCGGCACGGTCGGAGCTGGGGAAGGGTGGGAAACACGGAGTCTCCCTCCCACAGAGGCCCTGGCAGAGGCCGGAGGGGCCGGCCGCCGCAGGCCATCGAGGTCCATCCAAGGCGGGCCTCGCCCGCCCAGCGCGGCGAGAGGTAACGGGAGACACCCTGAGAAGGCCCCGCGGCGGGGCCGCGTCCGCAACACTCACCGGGCCCCGCTGGGTGGTGACGGTGGTCGCCATGGCGCCTCGCCGGGGCCGTGGCCGAGACCCTTCCTCCTCCGCCTCCTCCCGCCCCGCCAGGCCGCCGATGCCGATCCCAACACCGATCCCGGTCCCGCCGTCCGTCACTCAGAGCGAGCTCCACGTCACCTGACCCACGCGGCCCCGCCCCCGCGTGCAGCGCAGCGGCGCCCTCTTGCGCATGCGCCTGTTCACGCAGAGGGAGGGGCGGGGAGCCCTTTCTGCGCATGCGCTGTCCTGCGCTGCGGCCGCCGCAGCGGAGCGCGGCGCTGCGGGGGCGCCGCGGCCGGTAGGGGGCGCCGCGGCGCTGCGGCGGAGGCGGGGCGGGCGAGGCGCCTCAGGCCGCCATCTTGTGCCGGGGGTGTTGCTTTCTCCCGGCCGGGGCTGAGGGAGTGTGTGAGGTTTGCGGGGCGCTCCCCGTCCGCTGTCTTGTAGCCGTGGGGCCGTGTGGGAAAGGGAACGATTCACTGCCTGGCCTCCCTGGCCTCACTAGTTTCCCAAAGCTTGCTGAGCAAGCGCACCCCTTTCCGGGAGAACAAAAGCAGCTTTAATATTCATCCAAGTGCTGCTTCAGGAGATAAAATCTGCTTATTTGAAAGGCTGTTTAAATAACGTGACTGTTTCCCATTGTTAGGGCTGTTTCCTGTTGTCAGGATCTGCTGCACAATTTTAGCCCTTAATTAAAATTCTAGCGCGGATTTCGGCAGCTGGAAATAGAACAGGGCAATTAGGAGTGCTCCAAATATAGCACCAGCTTTTTTTTTTTTTTCCCCACACTAACATCTTTTTGCCTCATCTGTTTTACTGCAGAGACTTACAGAATGTTATGGGGTTGGACTGGACCTTAAAAGATAACCCAGTTCCAACCTGTCTGCCATGGGCAGGAAACCTCCCACAAGACAGGTTGTTCAGAGCTTCAGCCTGACACTGAACACTGCTGGGGATGGGGCATCCACAGCCTGTCGGGGCAACCTGTTCCAGTGTCTCACCACCCTCTCTAAGAATTTCTTCCTAATTTCTAAGCTAAGTTTCTCCTCATTCAATTTGTACCCATTACTCCCTGTCCTGTCACTACAGTTAGTTCCTGGTGAAGAGTCTCTCTCCAGCTTCCCTGTAAGCCCCCTTCAGATACTGGAAGGCTGCTGTGAGGTCTCCACACAACCTTTTCTTCAGGCTGAACAGCCCCAACTTTCTCAGCCTGTCTTTGCAGGGAAGGTGCTCTAGTCCCCTTTGCAACTTCATGGCCTTCCTTTGGACTTTCTCCGACAGTTCCATGTCCTTCCTATGCTGGGGACACCAGAACTGTATGCTGTACTCCAGGTGGGGTCTCACAAGAGTGGAGAAGAGGGCGAGAATCAATTCCTTTACCCTGCTGGCCACAATCCTTTTGATGCAGCCCAGGACACAGTTCACTTTCTGGGCTGCGAGCACACATTGCCAGCTCATGTTGAGTTTTTCATCAACCATCACCCTCAAGTCTTTCTCTGAGGGAGACGTCCTTACGTCATACAGTTTTGACATCGTGAGGGCAGGATGGAGAGAAAAGAGTGTTAACAAGCTTCATTGGTATTCTTACGTCTGTAACCACACAAGCTAGGAAATTAGTTTTGGGTAAGTCATGAGCTGTTACAGTTTTGCTCACCATGGATTTCATTCCAAGACCTCATCTAGTCACAATAATTTCAAAGGGATCAGACAGGACAAGACATTATCGCCTCTATGAAATTTATATTAACAGAAAAAAATAGTAATATTAAATCAGAGATTCTTGAGATTTGTTTTCCACGTACAAAGATACGCAGTGACTAAAGTGAGCATTGTCCCTACCTGACACCTTCTAACTTCATTTTTTATTTTCCTGTTTTATTATTGTTCTCAGGAAACCCACACAGAAGCTAATAGCTTACCCTTATTCACCATTTTAAGCCTTTCAAAGCATTTTCCCAAGGATTTGTTATTAAACAAGCCCCCTCCCCGCTCCTTAAATCGGTCCCCGCAGGTGGCCGGGAAACGGCACAGCAGTGGCGGCACCGCCACCTGGCGGGCATCTCCGGAACGGCGACGGGGCCTGGGGGTCCCCGGGGAGCGCTGGGGAACGAACGTTCGGCGACGGGCCTGATGTCAGCGTAGTAATTAAAGTGGGAATGTAAGCCGTGGGAAAGGTGAGAGAACAAAAGTCGTAAAACCCTCTTATTTGAAACATATGGGCATCGTTAAGAAAAGGTTGAATGGTAATCAAAGAAGCTATAATGACAATAAATTGCATTTATCTTGTAATAAACATTTAGACATCATTTTCTCCTGTATCATTCTTTCATTCCCATTTCCAGTCTCTTCTCTGTTGTTCCCTTCAGATTTGTCATAGGCCCCATATTTTTTTGAAATTTCACCTGGAGCTTTCTATTTGCATTTTTTATAACCTTGTCTCCTTTCTTCGAGCTACTGGCTGGGTAAGAGCAGTGCATGTTTCTGAACTCTCCATGCTGGTTCCCCAATACCAAACCAAGTGCCAAAGGTGGCTGTTACCTTCACTGAAACTGTTGGGACACAAATACAGTTTATTTTCTGTAACTACTTGCCTCTTTTTATGAAATTTTTAAGACCTTAATATCTCCGAAGACAGGTAAAAATTGATTAAAACCAGACAGCTGGTTGTAGATCTGTAGAGACAAACAAATACACATCCACACAGTGGGGTTGCCTGAAAATTATCAAATAGACATTTCTCCCTAGGCTGGCTCCAGAATGTGAAAGTGTAGGTAGCACCTAAGCTTTTCTTCATAAAATCAGAAACTAGTGTCTCAGGGTGGCAGAGGAGAAGAGTAATGTACATGATTCTGTCCTCACTAAGGAACAGTTGCATCAGAATTCCTGCCAAATTAATTTTGTGCTTGTTCAAATACCCAGAAGGGACACTTCAAAGGTTGAGGAGAATCTGATGCTATGGGGGAAGTGAGGGAACACGAAGCTCAGGTGGTTTGTGTCTGAGTTTTGGTAGGTATTATTTTAGCACTCAGCATTGGTGTCTGACTCTAAAACTGAAACCTGTCAGATCTGCAAGCATGTAAATGGCAGTAATTAGTGTGGTGAGAGGACTACATTTGTACCTCTGGGAAAATAGTGCACTCTTAGGAAGGTCAAGCCTCCTACTTAGGTAAGATACATGGAATCCTTATGTTAGGAAGTAAACTTCCAACTCTTTGTTAGCTCATGTCTTCCCTAGGGAAAGCTCACAGGTGAGTTGGGTGGTTGCACTTTGAGTGTCTCTCATGATACTGGGGGAGTTCTCACGGTCATTTAACCCCATTTGCTTATTGTGGCTTACAAAGACAGTGAGGTCACAAGAAGGTTTTAAACTGCACTCTTAGCTGAGCTAAAGCTGGTACATAAAAGCAGAGTAATAAATCACAGTTGTGGTTTGTCTAGTTCAGAGATATTCACATGGCCCTGCAGGGGTTCTCACTCTGAACTAGCAAAACAGGTTTTGGGTTAAGTTTTGTAGTTATCACAAACCTACAAGAGTATTGTGGGATGTCTCTGCATCACTTACGCTACTGGCTTGGATCTCAGGCAGTGTCAGCCCTTTTCGCCGTGTCCCCACAGGACTTTAGATACCATGCAAAGGTACAATTCTGTTGCATGGGAAAAAACATCTTTTGCAAAATGCAGAGCCCAATTCCACCATCATTTCCACAGTCTTACAAAGCTGACTCGAAGTTACTTGCAGACAGTGATGACAGTGGAGAAGGCCAAAGGGACCCACTGCTTCGTGGATCCAATCCATACCAGAGTGCAAGTGCAGAAGAAGGAAGGGGATGTTGCAGGCTTTCAGCTGTAGAAAAGCCCTTGGAGTCCTAGAGTGCTGAGCACAGCTTCTTGGGATGTATGCAGACTTACAGAGGGTCTGGACATAGCACCAAACACAGAACAGGAGGCTGCAATGCTAATTCCTTGTTCATTATACCAGATCAAGCTTGGTAATGTACAGCTGAGCTGAAACAGGAACATGGAGATCCCAGATGGCGTTTGGACTGGCTGTAACAAACAATAATTTCCACTTTAATGGCATACAAGGTATTCACAGTGCATTGCAAACTTTAATTAATCCTCACAGTCCAGTTGGGATGCCGAAGAATTACATTGCCAATCATGAAGGAAAGATAGCTCTAGCATGAAACATGGCAACTCCAACAGCACACAGCATTACCACAACAGCATTACCCAGGAATTTCAGTCAGGATAGATACTGCCCTCAGACTACAAGAGAATAGATTGAAGAGAGAAACAATTAAATACAAACTGAAGATCAAAATCAGCATTGCCTCCCTTCCGACACCACACCGTGAAACAGAGATGTTAAACAGCAGGCTGCTTACCACCCTCTCAACCACTGCAGAATTTCATACTCCAGTGTTATAGCTGCTGATTGAGCCAGATGAGTATTGGCAAAAGTGTTGTTGGAGCAATTGTGGGGGGTTCTAGCAGCAAAGCTGAGAGCACTGCCGAGCAGCTAATAAGTGGCTATCCTTCAGTCACGCTGCACTCAAAATAGCTTTCCAGCAGAGGAAAAGCAAATTCTATTGGCTTCAACACCTGGTTGAGCAACTTAATAAGGACAAAATTGAAAGTTAGAGCAGAATCATTATTTATTTTATAACTACATCTTCATCACACAGTCAACTCCAAAATGGGAGTTATTTCATTTCAAATCAAGTTCGCGCAAGGTTTTCCCATAGGTTCATTCAGCAAAGAGGTGAAGAGAAGGTTCTTTGAAAACAATTTCAGACACCAGCTGTTTCAGAGGAGGAGAGCAATCTACAATCATAAGACTTTTTCCTTTTACTCCAGTTCCACCATACTTTTCCCAAATTGTATTTTTAAAGTGTATTTTTAATGCACCAGGAAAATGGTAGCAGTGCTGAGACTGTATTTAGCATTATTTGGATAATGTGTCCATTTCCAGACAGCACTTCAAAAGACATGAGCAAACAATTTGAAGAGCAAAATGTCTCTGTCCTGTGCAGAGCAGACACAGAAAACAGCCTGTTCCATTTATTGAAATTACCTTTTATGTATTTGAAAGCTGCTGTTGTCTTAGATTTCTTTTCTCTGAAGTTCAGCTGTTCAGAGGAATGTCAGATTAAACCTATCTTAATTCCTTCAGCCTTTTCTAACAAGTATATCTTTATGAAGCCTGATAATTATTGTTGTATTCCTCTGGTTTTTTCCCAGTAGGACTGTACCTTCCATGAAGTGTCCAAAATTGAATATGTCCCGTCCCAGCTCAGATGTCCAGCTGTCCACAGACAGCTTCAAGGAGAGCTGAAGAATTGCTAAGTGTTTTGTAGGTGATAACATGGGCTATAAATTGCAGTAAGAGTTTGCCTTTTTTACGGCAGCATAACATTGTTAACATCCATGTCTTTCTGACATGGAATTATTTAACCTGTTCTTCCTCATTTTATGTTTCTGCAGTTCATTACTCTTGTCTAAGTGTGGTGACCTGTTTGTTTTTGTTGAGTTGCATCCTCTCAACTCCTTCTGATGCTTTTATACAATGTACACCTCATATGTTTGATTGGCAAAAATACCAACCCACAGTAACTGTGAATAAATCAACGTGTTTGTTTATTTAAAAAGAAACTGCTCTTTTATCTAGAGATAAGTCTAGCAAATGAAATTTTCACATCCTTTTTATTTAATCAGATTATCCTTTTTTAATCTAGATTATTTTTCAAAGAGGAGGATTCCCTGCTTCCTCATTCAAAAATACAGAATTTAGAACTCATTATTTGAAAATAAAGACTAAAACAATGTAGATTTTGGCATTCTAGTCTCACTGAAGGAGGACTTGCAGCATTCTTTTATGATATCCATATTTGTACCAGATACCATGCCAGGCTGTGTATAGATGTTATAGAAATACTGTTCATGTGCTGTACAAATTTCCATGTTATTTATTTCATTTTTTGTTTCTTCTCTTCTCTTCTCTTCTCTTCTCTTCTCTTCTCTTCTCTTCTCTTCTCTTCTCAAAATAAAATAAATACATAGAAAAATGAAGGGATTGTTTTTGTCTGCTCACCAAATTTCTCCTCACCAAAATATAAATTAAGACATGGAAGGGAAGAAACAATGAAAATTAAGAGGGAGATGACACAGGAAGAAGTGACAACTTCCTTCAAAAAGTTAAGGATATTATAGTAATTCTAATAAGCCAAATTTTTTTCAGATTTCTTCCAAATACTTCATACTCAATTTGTTCATACCTTTCCCATTTGATCTAATATTTTGTGTAGGCACAAGTAGTGCAAACTGAATTTCTGGACAGAAATTCTTTCATTCCCACTCCATCCCCGGGCAAGCAAACATTGCTTTTCTGCTTACGCAAGTTCATTATAGAAATCTTTACTCACGTGCAGCAAAACATAATTTTTCTCCTTTGTAATTTAGCCAATTCGTTGATCCTCTTCAATAACATGATATATATGCAAATCAATATGCTCTCTCCTCTGTCCAACTGCTGTTCTTTACAGAGTAGGCACCAATGTTTTGTGTGTAAAAGGATTTCTGCGCGTTAAATGGCATACTTTCTCCTACTGGGTATTTCAGTTTTATAGACACTAGTTTTTATAATTAACAGTGACTATTATGAGGACTCTACTATAACAGTGGCTTTAAATAGTGATATTTAGTAGGTTCGTTCCCTGGCTGGCTCTTCCCCAATGTCTTTATATTTAGTGCCTAAGTGCCTGCAAGGAAATAATTTTCTGTTAGATGTTTAATCACAACCCTTGCAAGGAAATTTGCTGTTTTCCAAACAGTGCAGAACTAACTTCATTACCACATTGGCGCGTTAGATACACTTCTCAGCTCTAAAGTCCCATCTTCTTAAAAGTCTGTAGCCTATATTCCCTTTGGAAAAGATTATTTTCGAATAATTCAATAGCCTGATTTACTATTTCCATCTTCCCTCCAGAGTATTTCTTGCTGAATGTGACAGGTTATAGGGGACAGGGCAAGTTGCACAGAAATACAGTCGGTGCCTGCAGTGAGAAGCGTTTTATATGTACTGGCTCTGGTTTCTTTGTGGTCACGTCCTCAGTCTCCTCTGAAGCCAGCACTGTTGTGCAGAGAGGGTCTGGAGCTCTGGCTAGGGAGGGACAGCAGGTTTGCTTTTCTGCAGAGCTGCCTTAGCTCAACCTCAGGGAACTCAATAGGAGCTGCAGGAGTGCAGCATTTCTGAAAATGCAGCACATTCAGCAGCTTTTTAGCATGTTTTTTTTCCAACGACTTCAACGTTGTTAGGGTACTAGAGACAGTGCTGAGGTAAAGCAATTAGATACTGAGTCAGCTGTAGCTTCAGCATTCTCAAACATCAGGACTGGATGAGTCTACATCTGCAGCTAAATATTTCAAGCATTCCCCAACTCCTACTTCTGTTCATTGATTATTAGGTGTCACCATATAACGTGTCACCTTAGTGTTCAGTCACATAAGTATGTGAATGAAGATGAAAATTAATTTCTCACTGCAAGGGAGACTTCTAATGGGGTGTTTGTCTTGTGTTTATAGCTAATTGCTTTAAACACAAGAGCAATATGCATCTTCTTAGACTTGCTGAAGATCTAAGTTCAGTTTCCATAGGCTCTCTGATCTCAGCAAGTGCTTTGATCTCCCCACACTGCCTCTCCACTCCCAAACAAGGTTACTTTAACGCACCTGTGGAACGTTACAATTCTGCATGCTCAAAGGCAGGGTCATCTCTGACCATGGACGGCGTGTTTAGGACAAAGGTCCTTTTGGTCGAGGTCTTCAGCACTTACTGCAATATGTAATATACATACTGTATTTTACAGGAAGAAATTAAAATATTATTTAGAGAGTGTGTACATCGCGCCTTTCTATCTTCTGAAAGACTGGAGGAAGAAAAAACGGAGCTGTGTTTTAAGATACAGGACATGGAGGTGGTGTAACCAGTGGTGCCACGCGGGAGCTGCCAGCAGGCCCCTTCATTGCCGTCAGCAGGCCGGGTTTCCCCTGTGGCAGGGGATGTGCAGCACAGCACTGGCTGCACACCAAGCTGAGTGTGCAGCACAGCACAAGCCTGCGCTGTCTCAGGTTAGCTCTGCTATCGCTCACTGGCTTGTTAAGATACAATGGCCTTCTAGTTAGAATAACTGCAGTGGTGTGTGTGCATATGAACCCTCCTGAGGCCTCATGCACACCCCAAGTTGTCTGCAGGAATGCACTTGGAAAGAATGAATGCCAGAAAAAGTAATAAAATAAAGCGGGTAAGAAAAACCAGCTTTAATCATCTTTGTATGTAAAGCTTCAGATTAAGAAAATTGTTGATGAAAGCAATTAATTGCTGCTCTAAGTGTTGTTTTAACCAAAGTTCTAATAAACTGTAAAGAAAGCCTACTGTGTATCTGTATGACACACAGATATAACAGATCTGTATAACACATATGCTCATGTACCTGTTTCAAGTCACTTTTTGCTTGGCTTTCCTTCTGCTGCTTATAGCATGGTGTAGCACTTTCTGGCACATATTGGTGCCTTCAACATGAAGGTGGTGTCACCTGACTGTAATTATACAGATTTCCCCTGCAGAAATCCAGCCCTACAGCTATATTCAGAACACGAAAAATGTGTGAATTAAAAATACAACTTGGCTTTTTCACGTGATAACCAAGCACATAATTTTCTTTCCTTTTTTTTCCCCCTAAAATAAAGATGGGGAAGACAGAAACATCATAGGATTGTCTGAGCCTTTATGCGTCATTCATAATGGCTGCCAATTGTAGAAAGGACAGTGCTGCGTATGTGATTTTTCTTCATTCTGGTTCTTTAGCCCTGGTTTAACTGAAAAAAACTTCTTTTAGTATGTCCTGTAAATACTGCTATAGAAATAGTTTATCAAAATCAGAGAAAGATTTGTTTTCTCTCTGTACAGAATTGACTGAGCATTTGCATGTTACGTGAAGTAACAATTTTATTCTATATGATACGTTTAAAAGCTGTAATATTGCTCTTGGCTCCTACAGAAACCTCTGAAGTTTTAGGTAAGCCACCCTCAGATTTAATGTGTATTATGGATACAGGACAGCAGATAAAGCTGGTTGAAAAGATCTGTTGAAAAATAAAGGCAACAAAGGTAACTACCCCATTGCAGAGTTATCTTTTGTGACTCTTCTCAGGATACACTTCTGGAACCCTTTCTTTGTGGCTGTTTTTCCTTTTTAACTTTGACCCTACAGAACGTTTGTTTGTCTTGTAGCTTTCCCTGTGGCACTGAGCAGCAAGAATTAGGTAACACCAGTCTGGCATTGCACGGGTGCAATTGTCAATGAATACCAGGTAATACAGTTCAGACTACCCTGGCACAAATACCTCCATACACGCAGGTCACATCTCATTATTAGTATTATCCAATAACAATAGTGCTTAGAGGTCTCTATTTATGTTGGGTTCTAATTGTACCAGGCATTTTCTCTGATTAAACCATTTTTATGTGTACATAAACTGTTCTGACTGATGTTGTTGATTCAGAGTAAGAGATTTCTACTCTCAGCCTTTGTGCTCCTTTTTGCCCCTTCCACTTTGTTCTTTCAGCATTTACCTTATAAATCCCTCCTTCAGTTCTGTACAATTTTTCGAGTTCAAGACAAACAGACAAACAAATGCTCTCAAGTATGAAAAGAAGCACACTATTTAATATTACTGTCTCATTATTCACTTGGGGAACCAAGATATGGAGAGATTAAATGACTTGCCAGAGGAAAAAGAGGAAGGACGCAGGAAGAAAATTTAGCTCCTCTGAGTCATAGTTCAGCATCTTAAATTCTTTGTTCTGACTTCATCTTACTTCTGAGTGTTGCCCAATCTCTTTATGCTCAAACTTCCCTCATCTAGACTGTAGCTCTTCCGATTTCAAAGGATGGCTTGTCACACAGGATAGACACAGAAGAGATTAAGGGGTTGTTCTAAGATTTCATCTCTGGAATTTTTCTCCACTGCCACTGCTACAAGCTACAGTGAAATGATGTGCTGGAATCACAACTTTTCCTTCACCATCTCAGAATCTTTTTCCCCCTATCATATTTGTTCAGTGCACTCTTTGCTTGCCAGCTTCTGCCTGGCAAGCATCGTCTACCTGCTTTGTGCGAAAATGTCAGGGATAACTCGAAGGCTCAGCATGATTACCAGTAGGCCAGCTGCCATGTTGGTCTTTAGGATTTAACTTCTCACCCACAAAAGGGCCATGTATTTGTTTATTTGTATTCAACAAGTCCCACTGGCTATAGTCTCTAGATGCACAAACAAAAGGTTTTAGCCAAATGCAAATACGCACTGCCTAAATTAACGTCCACTAATGAAAGCCCTTCCTAACCAGCCTAAACTCACATACCCTCCCACATCTTTAAGTTCCTCTGTGCTCTTTCTCAGAGTCTGCAGAAAATATGTTCTCTGCAACCTGCAATGTGATCCACAGGTGAAAAAACTTAGAAGCTGACAATCTTGAAGGGAAGTGGATTCTAGGATCCTGGATTAAGTACTGTACATTGCCCACTTCCAATCAGACTAGCACAAACTGCATTTTTGCATTTTTTTGTCTCCTTTGCCTGAAGCAGTGAGTTCTCTGTTGGGTTTTTAGTACATGCAGCTAACTACTATAAAATATATTCACAGTTCAAAACTATTCTCAAAACCTAAAATTAACTTAATTTCTAAAAACACCCCACATGAACTCATGTATTAATGCACAGAAGGGATGACGTGGTTTCACCCTGGTTGGCAGCTGAGCACAGCTACTTGTTCACTTTCTCCCAGAGTAGGGTTAAGGGTAGAATCAGAAAGATAAAAGTGGGAAAACTTGTGCACTGAGATAAAGGAAATTTAGGGTTTTTTTTTTTTAAGGAATGGGGGGCAAGTATAAACTACAAAGAAAGGAGGAGGGGGGAACCACGATAAACAAAATCAAGCAAAAAAAAGGTTATGCAAAAGCAAACACTTGCTCACCACAGACTGACCAATGCCCAGCCAGTCCCTAAGAAATGGCAGCTCATGCCAGCCTCCACCTCCCATTCCCAGTATTTTTGCTGAGCTCATGTGATATGAAATATCCCTTGGGTCAGTTGGGGTCAGCTGTTCCAGCTGTGTCCTCTGTGAATTTCTTGTGCACCTCCAGCCTACTAGCTGGTGAGGCAGTGTGAGAGGAAGAAAAGGCCTCGACGCTGTGCAAGCACTGCTCAGTGATAACAAAAACATGCCTGTTTTAATCACAAATCTGAAATGTAACATCACACAAGCTATTGTGAACAAATTTAACTCTATCATAGTCAGAACCACCACAAGGGAAAATTACTGCATTGATGTGGACAGCTCTGCAGAGGCTTTATTCTTAAGATGGTAATAGTCCATGTTTAAAACTGAAGTATGAGTAAGGATTTGCACCAACATATCAGATATACTGCCACTAAACATAGTAGAATGTTGTTACTGATAAAATAGGAACTGAAAAGTCTAAAGAAAGCTGTTACTAGCAGCAAAACCTTTAAGATATTCCAAATGTATCAGAAGAAATGTTGTGTTTTAAACAAAGAAAGAGAGTCTCCAGAAGATTGGCTTCAGCATAATTATGCAGTAACAGGGAGAATGCCCAGGATCTGTTCTTATCGCTACTGCCAAAACTGCATCTTTCTCAGCTAATTCTTCTAGTTGTTCTTTCACTTGCAGCATCCAGTTCATCTGAACTTCCCTGAGCTTGTAGAGTTCTTCTAATACACTCCTTAATTGGCAGGCTCTGAGATTTTCTTGCTCATACAGTTTCTCCTTCAACCCTCTTGTGATTTGCAGGCATTCCAAATGTCTGTCATTTTCAAACATTTTTTTTTACTTCTAATATATCCATCTTTTGATACATTTTATTATCTTAGAATGGAGAAACCTGGCAGGGCATTTCCATGATCACTGCCTTCAGTTGTTCATTGATTTAATCCAGATTTTTACTCTGCAGTTCTAATTGTTTGATTTTGTTGTCTTTGTCTTTCAGTGTGTCCCTGGCATCATCCACCTCTCTGTGTAGGTCTTCTACTGATGTTCTCAAACAGCTTGCACTGGCCTGCAGTTACCTGAACTCGTTCTTCAAACCTTCACTTTCTTTCAGGAAATTCCATTTTCCAATATCCAGCTCTGCTACCGTTTCTCTGAGGTTCCATCTTTGATTTTGTAAGTTTTCATTTTTGGAAGATGATTTATTAACCAGAGAGGTTTTCATGTTAGAGGAAGAAAGCATGGTCAAGGTGACAGGACAGTGCTGTGCTCTAAGAGCTTCCAGCCTGCGCAAGTGTGACACAGCGTGGATGTCACTATTCCATGGTTCCAAACTGTCTGCTCCTACTGGATGGCCCTTACTTGCAAGATGTTGTGAAAAAAAGTATCAGAAGGTGCTTTGAAAAAATTAAGAGCTTTGGTGTAAAATTACTTAATTAGAAATTAGTTGAGAGTTAAACAGTGCACAGAAATATATCACTTTTCAAAACAGCTATGCATTTAACAGTGAGTGGTGAAAGGCACCAAGGTAGGACTGATGCTTTTGGTGTGTTTACTGAATGAATGTTCAGAGAACTGTTATGAACAGTGAAGTGGCCCCATTTTTAGATGACATAGCATTCTGCATGTTAGAGCAATTCCAGTTGAATTGTACATGAGATTCTTAGATAACAGTAGCCATTTAGGAGACAAATGTGGAAATCATGGTGCAGAGATCGATAAAACAGCAATCCCCATAACATTAGCAGCAGCAAGGAGAATTCATACTGCATTGAAAAAAAATGGTAGAGTGAACAAAGACCTAGTGGGGTGTTTGTGCAGCAGAGCTCCTCTAGCCCTCTCTCCTTGGCTCTCCCACCCATCTCCTGCTCCTATCCATGGCAATTCTCACCCTTGTTTTTCCCCCAGCCTTACCTGTGGTTGTGCACCCTTGGTTGGCAGTATATTTTATCCGTGCCTCTACTGCGGGTATTTTCAAGGTAAGAAGCAGCCTAGCATCCTACCTTGGTGTCTTTCAGCACTCTCTGTTAAACACTTACCTGTTTTGAAAAATGAAATATTTCTATGCACTCTGTAACTCTCAACTAATTTCTAATGAAGTAATTTTATCCTAAAGTTTATAACAGCTGTATACAGCACTGTGTCATTGCTATTCTTACACTGGTCCCATCTCACATACTACAGTACCAGGACAAGCAAAGTAGGCTCTATAGGGGTGCCTACCCTCTTCTTCAGTGGAGATCTATGGCACGTTTAGAGCATCCATGTGTTGGAATAATTAATGGGGTTTCCAAGTCCAGCTCATCAAAGTTTCTTCAGTGTATCTGTCAGCAATTCTTTTGCCTTGCTAATGAGTGTCCTTTCCGGGGCTGAGTCCACAGCTTCCATTAGCTTGGCACACTTTCACACCATATCCTGAATGTGGTGTGTCGTGGCTCTCTCGGCGCTCAACTGCTCCTGTTTGGTGTGACTTGTAACAGGCTGAGCACATCTCCCCACCAAATGTCTCACTCTTCATTCTCAGTGGCTGACGTACACCCGTGACACCTCGTCCATAGAAGCAAAGGTAGGTGTTCATGAGATGGAGCCTGGGCACTACAGGAGGGTTTTATTCAGCTGCAATATACCGTTTTGTCTGAGTGAGTTTAGGTGAGCTGTATTACTACCAAGCTTTTTTGCTTCCTCTCTTTTGTTCTTCTTTTTGGCGGTGTGTCTCCCCATTGTTTGAAACCAATTAGCAGGTGTATGGCACTGCAGAAACATCAGCTTTCCAAAGGATCTTCCTTGTCTCTGCTGATTCTCCTTCACTACTCTTACATAATCCTCTCCTTCTGGATGAGTTATTCTTCCATTTTATGCTGTTCTAGCATGAAATTACAAAGCCCCATACTGCAAAGTAGATTTCAGTAGGGATATCAGGTGTATCAAAAAAGGCAATTCCAAATGGACTCAAAAATATGCCCTTTTAAAATGTCTCTTGAATGGAAGCATCCACTAATGTTGTAGGGAAAACAGGGAGAAAAGGCAACAGGCACAAGAAAGATTGTGATTTATTTTGCATTGTAAAGCTTGAGCTTGTTAGCATAATTTTCATTGTGCAAAGTCCTTATTGTTTTAATAAGACTGGGACGTGCAGCAGCTCTGCGTGTGGAGTGACTCACTTTAGTGAAATATCTTTGAGCAATGTCCCTTTAAAACACACTTCCCTAAGAAGCAAAAAGGGCGGGAGAAGAAGGAAGGAGATCCAGAAACGTGCCATGAATTTCTAGAGATGGGAAACCTTGTTAGGAGACATTAGGCTATGTTCCAACTTACTTTCACCCATCCAGGGTTCGTTCATTCTAGCTGACCTTCACTAAAGCAGCACTCCACGAGCTGCACAAAGCCCGAGGGGGCTAAGGAGAGTGGTAATCACTGGAAAACCCTGCTGATGACTCCTCAGTGACTTCAGGCTGCCTCCTGAGGACTCCGTGTGGCAGTTTCAGAAGTGCAGCCCTGTGAGGTTGTATATTGACGCAGGAGAGAAAGACAAACTCCTGTAGGCAATAGTGGGGGAATAGTACAATTTGAGGGGGATAAAGTTCAGTCTTCAAAACTAAAAGCTACTCATTGGACCACTGTGGTTTGTCAAAAAACTGGCGAAGAAACATTTACTTTCAACATCCTTTCATCTCTCGGTATTACTAGAAAATAAGTCCAAAATTCTAATTTTGTATTTGAAAGGAAGTTGGAAAGTCAGAGCTAAACTGGACCTGTTGTATTTAAGAAAGTATTTAGGAGGTTTGGGGGAGGAATAAATAAAATGCAGCAAAGAAAAATGCCATGTTGAATAACATGGAAATACTCTATAACAGCAGAAATCAGAAGGTTATCATCTATTTTAAACTTATTCATTATTCAACAAAATGCTTGTTTATGTCAAAAGGAAGTTGTCAAAGGAAGGAAATGAAGATTTGGCCCTAACTTAATTTCATGCTCCCCTTGCTTTGGACTGATAAGCACCAAATTAACTTTGTGCTAATCAAGAGGTTAGAAAACATTATAGAGATGGATGATTTCTGCTGATTATGGTAAAATAAAGTATTTTGTCTGCACATTTAGACAATACAGCAGTGCATTTCTCCCAAAATAATTAGTTTTACAGTATTTAAAACTTTTCATGCACAAAAGTAGAAAGCCTTGAGAAGCCTTTTCTTTCTCGTCTCTCTTCAGACCCCGGCCCCTTGACCCCCCTCCTCAGTGCTTCTCCACTTCCATTCATGGAACAGCAGGAGCGAGAATCAAACAGAAAATCATGTTCTTCTGCTTCCCCTTTTATCATATTCAATACTTGACCCAAGAAATCAGGAAGCAGTTAAAAGCTTCTGTTTCAACTGCGCACCCTGTTCAAATTCTTACTCTCATTTTGTTTGTCTGAAACTTTGCTCTTTTAAAAGCTTGCCAGTGTGCTTGATTGTGTGTGTGTGTACTTACAGACATCTCTATGCCCTTGTTCTTTCAGTCAAGTGATATTACAAAATGTCTTTTCATTTCTAGCAAGGTTCAGTCATCTCTGTAATAATCATGTCCTTTAACAAAATTCTCAACCTTAATGCTTTTCAAATGTCTCTAATGATTCCTAATTTACTGACATTTTCCCCAAGCCCCTCATCAATTTAACTATTCAAATTGCTAACACTGTTAATAATTCCTCAGTCTCCAGCAGACCCACTGCAGACCTTGAAATCCCTCTGCAGCCTCTGCAGACAAGAACACATCTGGTTGTGCATCCATACCATGCTGGAGCAGAGTATTTATTAGCCTGGCAGTGGAGTCTCATCACCACGCAGTGTGATGATTAACAGCTTCATTCTCACCACGGCTATCCAGAAGGGCCTCTCACAGAGTCATTTCCTCCCCTCGCTTCTATCTTAGAGTGGTGCAATTTCACTTATTTCAGTGCATGCAGAACAGCAGAAGCACGAGGGTCTGTACTGCTAAGGGTTTGTGGGGAAGATTTTGAGAAACATTTGGAGCTGCATGCCAAATTGCCTTCCATGCCTTTGAAAAAGTCCAGATGTCGGTACTTTGGGAAAGATTTGAAGGGGAAGCAGATGCAGACTGACCTGTCTTCAGACAAGAGCCCAAATTTTCAGAATGGTCCAACATATGCCGTGCTGAGATATTTGGGCTGAAGATCCTGAAATAAGCTGTGCATGACCCTGCTGCACACCAGCTGAACCGCCTAATTGCTCTTACCCTGTGCTGTATTAAAAGCATTTGGAAATGGCTCATCTGTACAAGGCAGTTCAGGCCTTGAGTGTTTTGAATTCCAGCTTTCTAGACAAAGCTTCTATGCAGCGGCAGCTTGTTAAGTGGCTCACCTCAAAATTTCCTGGACAGGAAATTCCTATCTGTGGTGGTACACATTCAGCTAGTGAGGTCACATATGACAGTTCCCTAAAAGAGACCATCCTGCTTGTACGTATAAAACAAAGAGATGAACTGCCTCTGCTGACAGTGCCACAGTCAATGAAATTAACCAAACAAATTCGGACAGGAACTGGATGGTTTGCAGCAGGTAGCCAGGAGAGCGGTTGTAAAGCAGCAGTGCTTCAAGGGGGAATTCCTTCAGAAATGCAACCCAGTAATTAGAACATGAGGAACTTGATGAAGATTACTAGAACCAATGTCTTAACCATAAATTTCCTGGTAACCAAGCTACTTAAACCTTCTGGGTCTTGGTTTCCTTGTTTGTGAATTTACAGTTGAGATAACTGTCCCTGGGCAATGTAATTAGCTGGTGTTTACAAAATGCCTTGTGATGCTGCAAGGGATGTTACTGACTACGTGCAGGGAGTGTTTTTTCCATAGGATAGCATATGTGTGGTTTTCAGTCTGTCTTGATAGCTGCATATTCCATAAAACTGGGGTATTACAAATTTCTGAGCAGCTTGAGTGATGGCCTCAATGCCTTTGGAATTGTGAATAACTGTGAAAAGTTGTCCACTGAAAACAGAAATCTGCCTCTCTGAATAGTATTTGCTTCTTGAAAAACAATTTTGCTTCTGTGAAAAACAAGGTTAGAAACAAATCTAGGAAAATAATGGCAGAATGAAGTATCAGTTCTTCGCTCAAGTAGCATTTTGAGGAAAAGAAAAAATATTATTTTGTAGCCCTGATGACTTCGTATGTGGGCTACAAAGTTCAGAGAATCACAGAACATGATGAGTTGGAAGAAGGCATATCAGGATCATGGAGTCCAACTCCTGGCCCTGCTCAGGACACCCCATGTCACACCATGTGCCTGAGAGCATTTTCCAAACACTTCTTGAACTCTGCCAGGCTCATGCTGTGACCACTTCCCTGAGAAGCCTGTTCCAGTTCCCAACCACCCCCTTGGTGAAAAACAATGTCAGGAAACAGTCAGCGTAGGAGATGAACATGCATTAGAAAACACAAGATCAGGGTTTAAAGCTCTTGGTATTGCCATTGCATTAGCATAAAATCTTTGTTTGTAACCCTTACTCTACCAATAGAAAGTAGAAAAGAAAAAGGCATATTCCCTGCAACTCCATGTTGGCCACACTCATATTGTTTCTCTAAAGACGTGAAGGAACAGAATCATAGAATCATTTAGGTTGGAAAAGACACTTAAGATCATCAAGTTCAAACATAATCCTAACACTGCCAAGTCCACCACTAAACCATGTTCCTACACCCCATATCTACACATCCTTTAAATATCTACAGGGATGGTGACTCCACTTTGCTGGGCAGCCTGTTTTAATGCCTGATCACCATTCCACTGAAGAAATTTTTCCTGATGTCCAATCTGAACCTCCCCCAGGACAACTTGAGGACAGTTGCTCTTGCCCACTTGTTCACTTGCTACTAGTTGGTTCCTATCACTTGGAACCAACCTCACTGCAATCTCCTTTCAGGCAGTTGTAGAGAGCAATCCAGTCCTCCCTGTGCCTCCTTTTCTCCAGGCTAAACAGCCCCAGCTCCCTTAGATTCTCCTCACAGGACTTGTGCTCCAGACCCTTCATGAGCTCCGTTGTCCCTTTCCAGACACACTCCAGCACCTCAATGTCTTTCATGTAGTGAGGGGCCCAGAACTGGACACAGCACTTGAAGTGTGGCCTCACCAGTGCTGAGTACAGGGGGACAATCACTGACCTTCCCTGGTACCAAGGTCAGGCTGACAGACCCGTAGTTCCCTGGATCCTTCTTCTGGCCCCCTTTGTAAATGGGCATCACATTTGCTAACCTGCAGTCAACTGGGACCTCCCCAGTTAGCCAGGAGTGCTGACAAATGATTTGAAGTGGATAGGTGAGCACTTCCACCAGCCCCCTCAGTACAATAGGTTTGTGTGTGTCTAAGTATAACAGGTCACTAACCATTTCCACTTGGCTCTTCATTCTGCTGCCTGTCTTCCAGTTCAGACGGCTACATACCCCAAGAACAATTGGTCTTATTAAAAATGGAGGCAAAGGTGGCATTAAGTACTTAAACCTTTCCCTTATCCTTTGTCATTGTGTGTCCTCCTGCATGCAATAAAGGACACAGATTCTTCTTAGCCCCCCTTTTGTTGTTAATGTATTTATAGAAACATTTTTGTTATCTTTTACTGCGGTTGCCAAATTAAGTTTTACTGGGGTTCTAGTCCTTCTAATTTTTTCCCTGTATGACCTCACCATATCCTTGTAGACTTCCTGAGTTGCTCACCCTTTCTTACAAAGTTGATACATTTGGTTTTTTTATTGTGTTCCAGCCAAGGCTCTCTGTTCAATCAGGCTGTTTTTCATCTCCAGCTCATCTTTAGGCACTTGGGGACAGGCTGCTCCTGCATCTTTAGGATTTTCTTCTTGAAAAGTGTCCAGTCTTCCTGACTCCTTTGCCCTTCAACCTCCCAAGAGACTCTCTCAGCAGGCTCCTAAACAGGCCAAAGTCTGCCCTCCAGAAGTCCAAAGTAGCAGTTCTGCTGACTCCCCTCCTTACTTCTCTGGCAATCACAAATTCTCTCATTTTGGGATCACTCTGCCCAAGACAGCCTCAAACCACCACATCACCCTGCAGCTCTCCTCTGTTCACAAACAGTATGGGACATTATAATATGTGAGGAGATTGGTGCTCAGAAATTGGACCATGATGCATAAAGGCACTTAGGTGATTGAGTTGAGTGGGTTGCCCAAGTACTCTTGTGACTCTTAGTATAAATGCGTATACACACACAAACTGGGGGAGGTGGGTTTTTTGAAATTAGAAAGAGAAGGCAAAGAGAAGATCTTTCAACTATCTGCCACAATCCCAACCCTATTGTCAAACCACTCTGTCAAATGGTAGTAAAAGGAAATGGGGACATTAGGTTACTGACTCTCAGCCACTCAAGGTGTACTGGAAAGAAGACTGGACCTCTGTCTTCCTTTTACTGACAACTATTCCTTGCAAATGCAGGGAAGGTACTCATTAATCTTCTTCCATTTGATTTCTGTGTTTCTGAAGAATTCTAAATAGGTAAGTGGGGCCAGTTCACTTTCCCTTGCAAGGTGTTTTCTCAATTGCTTTTTACCTTTGAGACCTTGTGCACTCAAGCTATTTGCAGTGTCTGCATTAGAGCTCATATCCTGACTCAGGAGCCCAGATCTTAAAGCACAGTCCTCAATGTTACGCTGCAATCAGGAATTACCTATGACTTTTTAATTCTCTGGTCTCTGGTCTGTCCATGGAGCAGCTTAGTTTCTTGTTCTCATTCTCTTGGTATCCCTTAAAATAACCATGCTTTTTCTGCCTGTAAAAAAGTATTAATAGGAAAGACTTTAAAAAGTGGACTCTGCCTTGACATTAAAAATTAGAAGGGTCCTTGTCATGATTAAGCTGAGCTATAAACATGCTGCTAGATGCACATGCCAAAAAAATAGCTAAAAGATACCCTATAAGATTCTGTAGACTCTCTCTCCCTTAGAGACCACTTTGATGATGTGAAACATTCTTGTGTAAACTTCAATGGGAAGGGAAAGAGAGCACCAGTTCCATTGCATATGACAGAAGTGACAATGGGGACTTGTAGTTTAACAAGCCCAGTCTACACAGGAAACTGAAGTAATTCTAAATTAACATAACTAATTAGCAGCCTGAGATAACTTAATTGCTATGCAGAACTTCCCAGTTTTAGTTAGCATTCTGTATTAACTACCATGTAATTATTAAGGCACCATACTCAGCACCAGCAACTTAATTATCATTAGTATTGCTCCAGTCTCAAGCTTGAATGCCGATGATTAATAAAACACAATTATTTACATTGTAATTGTGGCATTTTAATTAAACTGAAAATGCACTTTGTTTGCGTTTTGTCAGAGTGTTAATTTTTTAAATTAAGGTCAAATATTTTTGTCAAGTTTTTTTTTAATCCCTAATTGCAAGTTAGATAGACTGATTTCTTGTCATCTTGAGAAAACGTTGTGACTGTTGATAACAAATGAGTCTGAGTGAAAAAACAGCCTAATTGCTCTGGAGTTACATAATCCCAGTGCTAGTAAACAATACCTTGATATGTGTTTTCCGTGATTCTTAAGTAACTTCAGGGTACGTAAGTACCACTTCATTTTCTTTTAGAATTAGTCTTTGTAAGGGTCAGTTTGTTACATTATGAAAATACTTTGAAGGTCCTGTTAAGACCAAAGAATTTACAGACCAACAAGAGCAAGGGTGAAAGGGGAAGTGTTGGCTTACAAAAGTGAAATGATCTGCTCATTGTCACCTAATATGTTACTGTTAGAGCCAGGAATAGAGTCAAGGCCTCCCAGCTCTTATTTCTGTGTTCTGATGCTAGATCACATTGCTCCTCATGTTAGCAAGTTTAGAAATGTCAAATGTTTGGAGAGGAAGAGGCTTAGTCCCTATTTTCACAGGGCTCCTGGCCTTAGTAATAATTTAAAACATTTTAATGTATTTTTGTAACTCTGGTGATTTCAGGGGATTTCTTTCTTTTTTACATAAGATGGATCAGGCCCAGGATTAGTAGCTTTCCTCAGAATGTCTAAACACAGTAATATTTGCATGTATAGAGGGAGAGTGATTTCCCTGCCATTACCCAGATAAATTTACTTTATATTTGCAGCAAGTTCTCCCCCAGTTTTTGCCCTCTGTGAGACTCTCAGTTTTAGCCATTAGAAACTTTATAGGTAAGCTTCAGTTTCTTTTTATATAGCCAGAATTTAACTTAACTCAAAATGTCAATGTGTTTGCCTTGGGGGAGAATAGGAAGGAGAATTACCCAGTCTATTTCAGAGATTAGTCTTACTTGTGCTTGCTTTATTGCTATATCTTCCAAGTTACAGGACTGGAAGCCCAGAGGTGAAATGGCTGAACACTGGATCAAAAGCCAGGTTTTTGGGAGCAGAGTGAGAGAGGATTTGTCAGGCAGACTGACTGAAAGCCATGATAGACAGAAAATGAAGACTGAAAAAGATCCAGAGGGGAAAAAATACCTGTTCATTTAGAAAATAAACAGGTTATGGAAAGGAGGATGCTTCCAGCTGGGCTGCTTAAAACAGAAGCAAGAAATTAGCAGACTTTGGAAGCTGAATACCACATAGGAAGCAAATCTGGAAGCTGAGGGAGGGAAGAAAAGGGAATGCTATAATTGCCGTGCCACTTAAATATGATCTAATCTCTGGCCTGGGCAAATCCAAGACCTCTGTGTTTGCTCAGCCCAGCACAACATTGAAATGACTGACTGCCAAGAAACAGGAAGCCAATTGTCTGTCTATAGCCATAGTGCAGATATCGCTGGAGCTGTGCATTAAACACTTGGTGAAACTTAAAACAGGGAAAGACACTTTCAGTCTATAAGGAAGAAAATCCACGTCCGCTATGCAGATTTATGAATATATGTCCATCATTTCTAATTTTAGAGATGTTCAATAAAGAGACACCCCCCCCCAAAAAAAAAGTCTTTTCACAATTTGGGATAAGAATAGGTAACTAAGGAAAAAAAAAAAGAAAAACCACACAAAAACTGATGCACAAGCAGATCAACAGCTGACATGAAGAAGCCTTTTGTGAGAAAACTCATGCAAGCCTCACCATGCATTTCAAATTTCCCTTTTACGTTGGAAAATTCTAATTTTTAAAGATGTAATTAGCAATAATTGTAGGGCTTTGTGCTCTTGTCAGTTGATTCTTCTGCTGCTGTAGCTTCTGTGAAGCTGCTATGGTCATATAAGAAAAAGAAGACACAAAGCTCCCTACTCCAGGGATAACTTACCTATTGTTTTTGTTGCAGATCTCTTAATCTCTGGAGATTATTTTTCAGTTACTTAAGCAATTCTGGCTGAATTTCAAGACATTGTAATAATGAAGAGGGTGAGGACAGGGGATTTCTAGGCATTAAGAGAGTACTTTCATTTTGTCCTGAAGCAGACATACAAAGTTAGGGATGGCAGCTCGATTCCTGAAGCTATTGGAGGCTTTGGGAATGACAGTACTTGCCAATTTAGTGAGGAGATAGCAGAGCTGATTTACTACAGGTAAGACTGGGCTACATTCTCTAGTGCTGTACAGCCATCACAGAAGTGGCCTATATGATGGCCTCATTAGCTTGGAAAGATCTCAGCTGAATTCTGCTGCTTAGATAAAACAGGAGGATGCTAAAGCTTTGCTCAGTCAGATTTATTATCAACATTCTCATCTCTATCTGGTGAGAAGAGTGTGACTTTCTCTTCCAGAGGTAATCCCTGCCAGAGTAATCCCTACTTCTATCTCTTCAAGATTACTTTGCTGCATTGCACTTTATCTTAATGCCCACAGGAAACTCAAGCTGAGGAACAATTCTATGACCAATTTTCAAAGCAGCATCATGACAAAATTATTATTACACCAATATTTCTGGTCTTTAGGAGCTGCTACTAGGTTTCTAAATGGAGTTTAAAATACTAGGATCAACCTTTAAATCCCTAAATTTATGGGATATAGTTACCATAGGGACTGCCTCTTGATTTCTTCACAACTGTCCTGGCTGAGATTTCTGGAGACACTTCAGTGGGAATTCTCTGACTATAAGTCAAAGGGGCCATAGTGAGAATGCTTTTCACAGGGACGGGTTAAGGGCTGGAGATACTTGGGATGAAATTTGTGTTTTGTAAAAGTGAAAGGAATTGGTTAGTGCAGTTTTACTATGAATTTCATCTATCTTCAGTTCATAGGATAGGAGTAAAGAGCAGAATATGAGTTTCCTCTGCACAGGGGTTTTATGAACTTATATCCATTTAATTACTGCTCTGTACTTAGTGCTTTTGAGGCAAGAGACAGAGTAATGGTCTTCTGATGCAAACCATTGTCACCTGAAAAAATTCCTATTTAGTTTCAGTGGTTCCAGAGACCTATTAAAAGGAACAGCCATAGCAAAAGCACTTAAAAGAAATCCAAGCTAGTTAAATGTTAACTTCTGTATAGTAAAATAATATTTTCATAAAACAGAGTTTAAAACGTATTACTTCCATGCTATAAACTAGATAAATCTTGAATGCTTTGCATGATTTTTCAATATTTTCTACTACTTTCATTTAAAGAGCTTTTTGTAATGACTACTTGCACCTCCAAATGTTGTCTTTCATATAATGTTTGGGAGGTAATATACTTCTCATTCTTCAAAAAAAAAATTAATTAAAACCAAAAATAAATTGTCCAATTGCATGGTTGAGCATATTGACCTGTCACTTCAAAGTGTTTTCTCAGAAGATGGAGCACTGCAAAGATCTCAAGATCCGTATTTCATTAAACAAGTAAATACAAAGACAGTCATACTTAAAATCCATGGAATAATAAGACACATCTCGAGTATAACCAACATTTGATTTTGATGTAAACCATGATCATTCAGAGAAGTTTACTCAGTCCCATGTTTTTTATGCCCAATTGTTTTGCCACAGTTCCTTTCTTCATCAATTCTTTTTTTGGTGAATTCACAGGGAAAGTAGAAAACAAGCAGTGCCCACCTCTCCACCATTACAGTACTTTGCTTGTGTTTTTCTTTTAATTAAGTTAATTTTTTGTTTATTTTAGTTAGATTTTTCCTAGGTAGACCTAGATAGATTTTCTTTTACATAGCATATGCAGTAATTGGGGAGTTAAGGAGTCTGTTTTTAGAACTTTAATAAGTAATCCCTCTGGCATTACTAAATACCAGGTTTTCCATTCTCTTTATATATGCCAGTTTGAATTTCGTGTCTGTTTCTTGGTTGCACGTGGTATTCCCCCATTCATTGCCCAGGCTGACAGGGGAGTAGCAAATGGAGCTGGGGAGGTTTAGAGCAGGGCAGGATGGGCTCATGCTTAAGATAACCATTGGTACCCTGAGAAACTGTATTCGTTCCTTGCCACTCTGGTAGTCTTCAGATAACATGCTGCAAGATAAGAAGTCACATATTTTACATGCATTCATTAATTGCTTCCTACCCCTTAAGTATCTGATCAGACAAGCTAAGAATTTGATGCTAAAATTATCATCAATGAGAACTATTTAATTTATAATGCCCAACAAAAAGTGAAGAAACAATTTGCACTCGATCACTCTGTCTCGGTTTCCATCTGGAAAATGTGAACAAAAATAATTAAATTAACAAGAATGTTGTGGGGAAAAAAGTGCGAAATACTGGCATACTACACTGATGACTGTCATGGGAAAACCCACAGGGAAATTAACAATCATCTCTTTATAAGGATTTGATCCATATTTAGTAAATAAATAAGATCTGCTCAGTAAACAGAAATTATATGGATTTTTTTTTTTGTTAGCTAAAATTAATCCTTCTTTCACTGAAAGAGGTATAGCCACCTGCGAAAAACATCCTGACATGAGATTGTATTACTCTACAATAGCTTAAACTCAGGAACTTCCCAACTTTAAAGTTGTCTGGCATTTTAACCTTAGTGATGAAGCTAGTGTTATTCATCTGAAAAACGGCAAAACCATGGCTGAATACAATTCCAAAAAATTGATTTTTTTTTTTTTTTTAAATAAGGACACAGCCTCTATGCAGTATGTAACGGCTCCATGGATCATCCCCAAACTTACAGCATATAAGCTGTGAGTGAATTTTCTGATAACTTACAAGTAAATCCATTAAGTAGATTAAGTTAAATTAATTAAAACCAGTGTCCTATCAGAGATCTGTCATCTGTGACACTTTTGATTTGGACACAAATGACCTTCCTGGCAAATAACGTAGATACATCCAACTTTTCAGATAGCAAAAAACTACCATAAATCTCCTCTGTGAAGGCATTCAATGGAGGTTAGTAATTGTTACGATTATTTAGGTTAGCGACAAGCTTGAGTCAAGTTAGCATGTGTCAGCATTTGTGGAGATCAAGCACAGAAAAATTAAATAGGGGCCTGAATGTCTTAGTCTGATCAGGGAAAAGCAACTCTAAAACTGTTAGCTGGCATGAAGACTCAGGAGAGTAATGAACTGGCAGTTTAAATGATGATTAAGCTGAATAGTGTCTGCCAGGAGGACAAAAAAGCTCTGTCACTAGGGAAGAAAACCAAAACCACAGCCTAAGAGACTGACAGCTCCTCATACCAATATCCTCATATTCTCTTTTCTATATCCCCAGAAGACTTGGGAGCAATGCAGGCTTCCTCAGAGCATAGCGAAGCAGGAAAAACCTAAGTTACCCACTGTGTCTGAATCAAATGTCCCAAGAGTGACATCTAAATAGTGTTTGTGTCTGGAAATTGCTCTAGGTAAGCACTCTGACTACTTAATCCTAAGATTACACTTAACATGTGTGATTGAATTAGTGCCTCTGACTCCCTGGATCCTGAGCACTTTCTCAGCCTGAAAATTTTTGTCTAACTTTGCATTTCTCAGGCGATTGCTCCTTAAGGTGCCTTTAGACAAAAGGACAGTGAAGATGACATTCATTCTGGAAAGAGCAAGGGGCTCTAGTTTGCTTTATATATTCTCTGCTTTCTCTTCTTTCTTTCCGTAGTGCATCTTCTAGCTGTAAATCTTTGCAAAGACTCTGCTCACTGTCTCATGCCCTTTGTGCTAAGTTGCTGTGTGGAGCAGAGATGGACTTTGCCTCAGTGTCCACTGCAGGGAGACACCAGCCCATTGCCAAATCTCAGATGCTGTAGAAAAAGTGTTTTGTTCACATGCTGGGAGTCCCAAATAAAGCTTTTCATTATTTCAAACTATTTTCATTATTTCAAATTATTTCATATTTCATTATTTGTGGTTTTGGAGAATTTTTTTGGCATAACATGAACTTGTTGCTTGTCATGGTTTGACCCCGGCCAGCAACCAAGCCCCGTGCAGCCACTCATTCATTCCTGCACCAGTGTGACTGGGAAGAAAATTAGAAGGGTAAAAGCTGGAAAACTTGTGGGTTGAGATAAAGACAGTCTAATAGGTATAGCAAAAGCAGTGCACACCAATAAAGCAAAAGAAGGAATTAATTCACTGCTTCCCATTGGCAGGCAGGTGTTCAGCCATCTCCAGGAGCGCAGGGCCCCATCATGCATAGCCATTACTTGAGAAGGCAAATATGTTAACTCCAAAAGTCCCCCCTTATTCCTTTTATTCCCCCCTTTATATGCTGAGAATGATGTCGTATGGTATAGAATATTCCTTTTATCAGTTGGGGTCAGCTGTCCTGGCTGCATCTGCTCCCAAACTTCCTATGCACCCCCAGCCCCCTTGCCAGTGTGGCAGTATGAGAAGCAGAAAAGGCCTTGGCTCTGTGCAAGCCCTGCTCAGCAATAACAAAACCTTCTCTATATTATCTGCACTGTTTCAGCACAAATCCAAAACAGAGCCCCATACCAGCCACTGAGAAGAAAATTAACTTTACCCCAGTCCAAACGAGCACACAGCCGCAGGGAAGTAGGGCTGTTGTCCCAGTCATCACTGACTTGTCAGCCACAGGTCTGCCCATAAGCCATGGTGGAGTATGAGAGCTTTGCTACAGGCACCTGGCAGCAACTACATTGAAGGGAAGTACAATATCCCTGTGTGTCTATCAGTTTGACTCCTCATAAGGAAGTCACTTTGGTACCAGTTTGCAGACTGGAGCTGAAAGTATCATTTTTTTCATGGAGGAAGAACACAGGCCTTGGGGAAATCAGTGGGAAGACAGAGCTGTAACTCAGAACAAGTTACAAATGAAGTGAGACAGATGTTTTCACAGACAAGTTCTCCACAGTGTAAGTCAAAACTCCTGTAAATGGGAACAGTGGACGCATTGGTTCATAGAGGTGTATGGTTTATTTCCCCAATTTGTTTACAAACACTAGATCAATGGGATTCCCGTGTATGCGAAACTCATTCAAGTCAATTATTTCTATTGGGTGTTAGATTAGAGTCTGCCTGCAAGACAAATTGCACATACTCCTACTGAAACCAAAACCAATGCTACTGTGAAATGTACTTTGAATTTTAATACAACACATAGTTGAAGAATGAGTTTACATCAAAAAGGCAAAATGATAAAAAGAATTGCCAGTAAGCACTGTATTGATAAAGATAACCTCTCCCATTATTGGTCTGGCACCAGTCCACTTCTGCTTGCATTGCTATTCTACCTCTGTTCCTAAATCACAGCGAAATGTAAGACTTCCATATTTATTCATATTTCTAAAAGGTGTTGTGTGAGCAACTGAGGATGAAGGAAACATGACTACTGTCAGGCAACTGAAGGCAACTGATTTAATAGCTGTTCCAATTTGCCTCTCCTTTTGTAGTCCATCCTCACTGAACTTAAACTCCCATAAAGCAACACCACCACCTACAGCTCATACATCAGACTCTTCACCGTATGCTAATTGCACCTCCCTCCGTCCTGAACTAAAGCTTTATCAGATCTAAGAGTAACAGTTTACTTCTTTTGCAAATATGCAGTATCAGTTTAATTCTCATTATCCAAAATTAGAGGCTGGTTTGGGAAAAAAAAGAAAAAGAAGCAAAACAATTGAAACAAACACCTCAGCGCGACTCCTCAATGCAACTTGTTTAAAAGAAAGATTGTTTTCCATGTCTTCATCCTGCATTTTGACTTCTGCATTCCAGGACTCACCATGAAATGCCTTTATGCATTGTAAGCAGAACACTTTAGTTCCAGAGCAATCCAAGTTCCTCAGAAATTGGTGCTTCTGTATTTCTATGGAAAAAAGTACCTTTGTCAGCAATGGAAACTCATGAGAACTAGCAAGGAGAAAATTTGTGGAAGATTTCTTTTCCTAGTGCTCCAGCCCAAATGATTCTGCAGAGACTTCTTTTTTTTATGACTACAAATGGATACCACAATATAAAAGTCATTTTACTCCAATAATTTTTCAGTAATTATTTCTTACTTTGGTTCTTTGTCCCATGCTGCCAAACATGGCTTTGGCAGGCTGAAAGGGATACTTGCCCCTCGGTTTCACAAAGGTGGGTGAAGGCTGCATTGCGTAGTTGACAGACCCGTGGTCTCCGTGGTGACAGTGACAGAGAAAGCTAAAATCTTGTTACTTACAGATAATAGGGGTTGAAGGGAAGTGAAAGTGCCCACAGATTATATTCTGTCCCACGGCCTTTACCCATTCCTCCCCAAAGTAGTAAAACCAATTTGTAAGCGGCTTTTGGCTCCTTGTCTGCCCTAGAAAGCTGTGTTAGTGGTTTTTGTACAAGCATAGTCTGGCTCTTAGAGAGAACCACAAAAGCTTCAGCACAGAAAAGGGCAGTGATTACCTGAATTTTTTGTGTGTAACCCTGGCTGTGCCTGTTTATGCACCATGTTTTCTATTGTCGCCAGATGTACAGTTATGCAGAGCAATGCATACAAATTGTTCTTAAGATGCAATCCTAAGCCACTCACGTAGCTGTTTATTGCTTTCAGCACCAAGCTATTGGTTTATAGCTTTGGCATTAGTCCAGTCAAGAAGCTATGTTCAAGTCTTTTGTAGTGTTTTCACATGGTTAACCAATTCATGTTCAAATGTTGCTTAAAAGTGTGGTTTAAGTTTTCAGGAAACTGCTGGTAACAGTTGTCAACATTTAAAAAAATTAAGAAACAAGTATATGTTGATTTACTGGCAGCTTTGCTTAAATAGAAAGCTAAAAGTTCATTGGGCAGGGGAGTTTCTTTGAGGGAAAAGGCACAGGAAGCTTCATAAGATTTCACTTCAAGTAGTATGATCCATGAGGTCAGTGGTACTGATATGAATTTACACTTGCTGAAGTTCTGAGCTTCTCTTTTTCTATTCCCAGACCCTTACAGTATTCATGACATGCTATACATTATATTAGTACTTACAGGAGTTAGAACTGATAATAGAAAATAGCTTCTGCCAATGCTGAAAAGGGATTGACAGTGATTTATGATTAGATTCAGCCATAGGGATATGTTGTGCAAATACCTAAGCAGTCAACAGAGACGACCCAGAGGAATTTTGAAGATTCCATTCAGAGGTGCTCCATTCTCTGAGGAGCTGCAAATGTAAGCAAAGATAATTATCTGTGGCCTGATTTAGCATTGGAGCTATTACCTGTAACTCCATTGTACCCAACCTGCCCCTGCAGGTTAGGAGAACCCACATGTGTGTAATGGATCTGTACACATGCTTACAGGACTCAATTCTGTCAGGCAAATGCTTTTTTTGGGGCGGATCTCGACAGTATTAGCTGCGAAGTCTGTCTGCAACCTGACAACAGGACCCCCTGCCCCTGGGGGTCTTCAATAGAAGGACTTTTAACTTTGCCACGTTGACCACGAGAGGGCACTAAGGTACATTTGCACTCGGTGCCTTGGGATGGGAGACTGGAAAAGCTGTCCACGATAAAAGGGAGCCTCGTGTACTGGAAGGAGGAGCCAGACCTCGCCAAGAGAAGTGCGTTGTGCCCTCCGTACAACTGCCACTGTATAGACCATCATTCACACTGAGAATCTGCCAGATCAAGAATTATTGGCCAGCTAGGAGAACATCTGTGAAATTCCATGTCTGAAGGTAGTCATGTGCATGTTTGTTTTGCCATGGACAATAGAGAACGCAAAGGTAACATGCTACATTATTTGCCACAGTCGTATGGGTTGCTGGGAATAGCTTAAATGCATTGTACTGTCGCTAATGCTGGCAGAACTACCAGCATGATTTCTGCCTGAGAGGGCAAGACATTTTTGACTTGTAATTATCCAAATCTTTACAGGTGAGCTTGAAATTTTTTAAAGTGATCTTGGTACTCAAACATCTGACTTAGGCTGACACAGAGCTGGCTTGCTGTCAAAAAGGTGGCCAGAACTCTACCACTTACAAACAGGTACATTTTGCAGAAGGACCTCTCAGACTGTAGGATTCAGTACAGTTTGTCCATAGACCTAAATCTCCTGCCTTTATATATGTTATTCTCATCTGTCTTACTCTGCATGTCCCTGTTGCTGTTACGCACCTTGAGCTCTATCCAGAGCACCTCGGAGTAACAAGCATCTTCAACAGTTGTCACTGATACCATAATTTTTGCTATAGAGGGTAGTATCTTGACCCTTTTGATTTTCAGCTCTTCATTATTCTATTTTTCAGGCAAAAGAGTTTCTACTTGTCTCCTTTGAGATAGCTTTATTTCACATCATCGATAATCAGATGGATCTCATGACACATATTAGCTAAGTTTTAGCAGAAAGTATTTTGGTTGAGTTGTGGTTGTGGGTGAGCTGGGTTTGTTTTGGGGTTTTGGGTTTGTGGTTTTTTTTTTGCTTTTGAGTGTCCAAAGATTTCATGGCTTTTGGCAAGAAATAGAGAAAAAAAAGAGCTGCATTGTGTCTGTTGAATTGGGACTCCAAATTCGGTTTCTGGTAACTGTTTTTAACTCTGTTTCAGTGTAGACCTTACAAATAATACTGAGTAAATTATATTATCTCTCTATACCACCTCTGTCTCTGTGAACTGGGGAGAGTTATCACTTGGAGGGTGATTGTCACATTCTTATGTTTGACAAGTACTTTTTAAGATACAGATTTTACTCAGGTTTGGACCTCTACATCAAATTGTAACATGAAATCTAATAATCTGTGAATGCTGACATGAACAACATATGTGCAACCTATTCTCCTTTTTAAAAATGTGTTCTTTTTCATAAAAATGTCTACCAGAATGGAAACAGTGTTAAGGCCAGGTCTTGATTTCACCACCACTGATGTTTGATTACTTGGTATAGTTTTTAAAATCTGTTTATACTTGCTCAGGAACTGGTCTTTAGACTTGAGAGACATATGACACTATTCCCATTGAAAATTCATTATAGGGATTTTTCCTACTTCTACCATTCCAGGGGAGGCCTGTTTCACTAATACTTCTTTCCATGTGATTTGTATGTTCTTCATTTTAGGTATATTTTGTTTTTCTTAATAGTAAGTGAGATCAATTAAAAACCCAATGAAATACCTTTTCTATGGCCTCTCTTATCCTGTGCCTTGAAAGTTTTGGAATTGCTAATGTCAGTTTCTGTGATTTATCTGTGGGGTGAAGTTGTTCTGACCTGCAATATCAAAGTACATCATTGTTGGCTTGCATGTTATAAAAATGATGCACAATACTCACATCTAAAAGTCAGAATAAACCTTTTACGCAGCTCTTTGTCAGATCTACAAATGCTTGTAGTTAATCGATGCTATAAAACTTTCCTTCAGGCACTGGTATTCAGCATTCACACTGGGAAATGCAGTTTGAGTCTGACATTTTAAATACTGGTGGTATTGTCTAATGAAATAACTCGAGGTTTGAAAATTCACGTCAGTAAAAAAGCACAAAACTACTGTGGAGCATTTAAAAACATCTTTTGGAGCACTGGGGGAAAAGACATTGTACAGACACTATTGTTTTGCTACTCTTTTCCTGCAGACACTTTTAACTTGACCAGAGGTCTACTGTCTCATTGGTGCATCCATGCAATTTTCATCGACATTAATGGGATCTATGTGTATAAGATGATGAGGACATACATTGAATTCAAAATTCTTTTTTTCTTTATCAACACACTTCATGCAAGTCCTGTCATAAGAGAAGCCCTTGAGACTACCTTGCTATAACAAACATTGTAGATCTAGCAATCAAGATTTCAGGATTTCTCCACAATATAATTTTTCATTTTGTATTTTATTGATTTGCCATTCCTAGGAAAGAAAGAAAAGTCACCTAGATGATGACAAACTGTGGAAATTCCATAAGCTTTTATCTGACATTTTAATAATGAATCACTGGATAGACATTTTCTTACATTTAGGTGTATAAAGAGTAAAGATGGCATTTGGAATTTTGCTCTTATAAAGCCCTCGAGAAACCAACATGATATCTATTGAGGCCATTTTTTTAGCATTTCCTCAAACCCTGGACACTTAAAAAAAGGATGACATAGAGGAAAGGTATAAAAATATCTTGTTGGAAAAGGCAGAGAGAAAAAAAAATGCCTTCTGTGACTCTACTCTTATAGAACGTGCTGTACTGTATTCCAGGCAAGCCCATGCCTAGAGGCCACAATCTATCCTTAAATGTATGTGACCTAGTAACCACAGTGAAAAAAAAGAGCAGGTGATCTGATTTATTGCTTTTCTGAGGGAATAACTTTTGCCTTAGCAGGGGAAATTTGAAGAAGGTACTCATGCTAATGTGTGCTGCTCCTGTGGGGTTCAGAGACCATTCCTCAGAGCAGTTGTGTCCCAGCTTAACTGTTGAAAAGGTCAGTGCAAACATTCGTTTACACATTCAAAAATGATGAGCCTTCAGTCCTGTTGTTGGAGTATTTGTTGTTCTCCTTTCAAGACAGGTGAAAAAACCACTAGTATGCAAAGAATACATTTCTAATGCAATTTTTCAAGAATCTGAGACGTTTCAAGAATCCTCCTCAAGGATCACCAAATGTATCATAAAGAGCAGATTAGGTGGAAATATTTTATGAAAAGGACTGAAACAAAGAAAGGAAGCTAAGGGAAATAATGGGATCTTAGACATCTCAACTTTGGGCTGTCTTCTTTCAGCTAATTTTAATAGGACCTATGTTTAGGAGGGTGGGAATCTGCCATCTGCTCTTTATGGTAATGGGCCTCTGCCGGTGAAGTGGCAAATATCTGTGACACAAACTCACTAGCTGGTTTGGCAGCACTTGGTCAGAGTGACTTGCCCAGGTTCATGAAGTAAATCAAAAGCGAAACCCATCTAGCAGGACAGCATTCTATTTTCTAAAGTTTGTTTATTCAACCAGTTTGTAACACTTACTCCCTGTTCCAGCTGAATCATTTAATCATTACAATGCTAGAGTTTGTTTCAGCTTTTTATATTACCAGCAGGTGGGGATTTAAAAAGCACTTTGCTGTTCACCTTTCGGTCATCCTCATAACTTTCATCCGCATATTGTTTTATTTTGCTAGAGGCTTTCCCAACTGACTGGCATTTTGTCTGAAAAGCTGCATCACCTATGGAGCTAGGAACTGTGACCTTCTGGCGCTTGAATGGTTCTATGGAAACTTCAGAATATCCTTTACCTTTTCTTTAAAAAGAAGAGTCATTAAAACACGGGTTTCAGAGAGTCTGAAATACCCTCCTACAACTCTGCTCTTTGGGGAGGCAGGGAAAGTGCTTCAGCCTCTGGTATTCTGGACTGCCGTGTTAAATACCTCGTGGATTTTGGAGCTGTTTTGTCCAGTTTTTGATGAATAGTAATTGGACTTTTATCTTAGCAGCATTAGCACAACTCAATTATCTAAATATTATTCTAGTATCTAGTAACATTTTCTAATATCTAACAACTACTGCATATAGTATCCAGTGCACCCGCTCTGAATGTGCTCTGGCCTCTGTTACTCAGTAGAAAGGCTCTGAAGAAAATCAGGGAGGTGTTACTGTTTCAGTGTATGGCTTTTGTTAGTTTTGTTGGGCTTTTTTTTGAATGAACAAATTATTGGCGCAGTTAAGAAATACATTTTAAGGGAAATTCCATTGGTATTCCTTTGTGACACAAAAGCAGTATTTTGCCCAGTATAAGCAACCACTTTCAGCAGTTCATAGACCTCAGCATGCAAATCTTCAGAACAGCCTCTCCCTTCTTGCCTGTGCAACTGGCAGCAGAAAAATCCTGTAGCTGCTTTTCTTTTGATGAACAATATCCTTTGACCCCTTAAATTGTTCTTCAGTTCTTCACTTTCTTTCATCAGATAAAACCCTTCCTAGTGCTTTATCCTTGATTCTGCTGTCAGGAACGTTGGCTGTTGCTAACTTACTCCTGCCTTGCAGCCTTCATTCCAACTCCTGTCCTAAGTTAGCAACTACCTCATGTGATTTGTCTTCCTTAAAAGCTTATCTTTTGCACTTGCCACTGTTATATGTAGCAATTTGATGAATAGATCAGTTCTGTTCACTGGTGCATAGTGGCCTCAGGTTCTTGGCTCCTTTGTTCTATTTGCCTACTGCTTATCTTTGGCACTCTTTTTGATTGTTTTCGAGTAATGCCTTTTGTTTTCTGTGAGACTGATGTGAATGCAAAGAACAAAGTCCTACTTTTTCACCTCATCAATCTCTTTGCTCATCTTTTACCAAATAACCTGGGATAGTGTATTTTTATGGAGTAAGGGATCTTTTATCATTTTGCCATTGCCATTATCGCTGGCCTGTCTTTGCCTCTAACTTTTCCTTCCAGCATTTTGTGAGAACCTAGTGTTGGATGTCCTCTTCTCAAATTCCCAGTGGGGGCTAAATCACTACAAATCTGTGAAGTTTATTATTTCCCACTATGTGTCAAGTGCCAGATATGCCCTATCTTCCAAGGGACACAGCACAACCCCAGATGACCATTCCTGTCTGAGGGTCATTTCTGTAATTCTCCCTGCAGAAGGAATGGCAGACTATTGCAACCAAGAAACCAAGTGCTTCATGTAGTTAGGAGACAAGTTACCAAACAGCATAACATATGAAATGTCGTGTGATAAAATCCCATGAAGGAGATTAGAGAGACAATAATAGGAGTGAGGTGCCCAAATAATACCCTGCTGGCCTAAGCCCAGGCCAGGGGCCATCAGCACAACTGGATGAGCACAGGGGCACCAGGGCTGGCAGGAACACAAATCAAGGACTCTCCAGTCCGCTTTCAGACTAAAGAGCTCACCGCTTAGGGGTGGGATACATTATGGAATGTAAGGGAAAAGCAGTTCTAGATCACACAGGACTAACTATGGGATGTTTAGGGGAGGAGTCAAAGGTGGAGAAATTGAGTAGGTGATGTAGGGGCGGACAGGAGTGAGAAAGTAGAGACATAAGCAAATAAAAGGGGTGAGTTGCCATAAATGACTAGTCAGAATGCCTGTCTGGCTATCCCCTGTGCCTGATCAGTGCAGTCTGACCTGTGTTCCTATTAAAATGTTTTCTATTTCTTTCCTGGGTGAGGGGTATCTGTACACATATGTGTATGGGGGTGTAAAGCCAGCAACTGGAGGCAGACCACAGGCTGGAGGACCTGTGTGTCTGTGGTGCAGTGACTGATCAAGTGTGGGTGAGTGAGTGTGAACTCTAGCACAGATCAAGCCAAACCAGCTGGTGAGCAGGGGAAGTGATCTGGGAGCAAGGGGGTGAGGGGGTCTCTAAGGCTCCAGGTGTGAGGGCACCTCTGCATCTCTACAGACAAGAGCACAAGGGAGGCGTTGGGGAGTGGGGGTGTCGGACTCAAGGACTTGTATGAGCAGGTGCCAGCAACTGAGAGGATTGGGACCCAGGTGCCAGCTACTGGGCAGACTGACTCTGTGGTCTTGGCAATTATTATATTTCCTTGTTCATCCTGATCAATACCTTTTAGCCTACTTGAAATCACAGCAGAGAAATGCAGGAATATTCTAGGATGTTGACTGAATATTGCACCAAACCACCTGTGATAAAATCTAGAGAATTTTCTTTATTCAGTGTGTTTGACATCATACAACTTCACTACATATTGTTAAAGTGTCAATAAAACATTAATATAGCTGCTAATACTTGCCTAACAGTCACTTCTTTATATCATCATAATGATCATCAGTCAGTGATCAGGGTGCACACGCATTTTGTGGCAAAAACTGAATGGATGGAATTGTTCTAAAACCAGAAAAGCACAGCCAGAAACTGTGTTTCTGTTTTCACATGCCTATTGTCTACATCTTAAACACCAAATGATCTGAACTCTCATCTCTACTGTTTCTAGTCACCTTGCAGCTGGAATTGCTCCATACAGATGCAGGATTTCAAGAATGGTGCTTCACACATAATTTTCTTTCTTTACTTTTTAGGGTTCTTGAGCACTGATCAATGGATGTTACTTGTCTCAAGGATTCACTGTCTTCTGAGAAGTGTGCACATAATCTGAAGAGATATCTGGCCATCTGTCATGGTGTCAAGTTTTTAAGGGAAGACAAAAACAAGCTCACAGAAAAAGAAATCTGTTGGGGACTATGGCATACAGAGAAACATCTGGCTCAGAAAGTCCCTGAGCTGAAAACAATTGGATCCTGAGGGAGTACTGCAGGCAAGCATCACATACACTTGCCTTGGAATTATTCTTCCTTAAGTTTGTATTTACAGGCACCATTGGAGATACAATATTAGAGTAGGTGTGGGCTTGATCTGACAACTGAAGACAGACATTCTTTTTGTCTCTTGTACCTCAAAGACAGGTCAGTTACCACAGATCCATCCTCATGCTGAAGTGTCTGATAGCTTTTAAGTTTGATTTTTGTCAAGACCCAGTCACAGCTGCACTTATTGAACATATGAATGTGCCTGCATATTCATATTTTTATGAAATACAGAGCTCAGTGTATGAAAAAAACTTCATACAGAGGTTTTCACATTGCTATATTAAGCTGGAAATAGCTTTTTGTTTCTTAATAGTTCAAAAATTCTGTAAGGCACAGGTAATGACAGTAGCAGGCTTGAGAAAATGACAGTAATATTTCCAAAGGAATAAAGAGAGTCCACGGTCCAGAGGAAATGATACTGTGAAAGCAGTTATCTATTTTGTTATTAAACATTTTACAAGCCTTTACCTTAATTCAGCTTGAAACAAAGATGATATGTAGATAAAAAGCTAACAGTTCTTTTTTTTTTTTCCTGGATGAACATTAAAAATTAGGTACTAGAATATGTAGAACACCAAGAACCCTAATAAAAATACTACTACTAATAATAATAACAACAACAACAATAACAATAATGACAAAATCTCCAAAGAGTCAGCCTACCTACTATCAGGGTATCCCTTTGCTGAGCAATATGGACTAGTTTAGGAGCTGCTAAAGTGGGAGTCTGTGTGGAAACACTGAATTCCAGTAACCAATGTTAACTAGTTGAGTTCCTCAACACTTGCTATAGTAGAAAAAGTGTCTGAACTCTGAGGGTGTTCTAAGAATTTGAAACACCACGCGCTAAATGAAATCCAGTCCTTTCTTTTCTTGCAGTCTACCTTGGCTTCTTCCAAAGACAGTAGATATCTAATACAGAGAAATATCTTATAGAGGTGATCAGAATTTCAATTTTAAACTGTTAACATCTGTTTGGAGATGTTGCAGATCAATATAATAATCATCAATAAAAATATTATCAGTTTGTCAACAGTATTGATGATTAAATGCCCCTCAAATACCTGGCTCAGTTTCTTATGGAATATTTATACAATGAGGTTAATTCTCAAAATATCTAAATCCCAATACTACTTATCAAAGGGGTGTCATGTGTCCATAGATATGTGGATGGAACATGCAATTCAGGATGTGATAATGGATCCTGACATTGCAAATGCTGAAAATTTTTGTCCTCTTTAATATGTCCTTATCATTGGCATTAGCTAATAAGTTATTCTAATTGGAGACAAAGTCCTAGCTTATGTGAATTTTTCTTACCACAAGAAGACTATTGATTTATTATTCCATGCTAATTACACAAATTCATTGGTGCCTTTTCTTAGAAGCTTTACATTTCCTTATTTTTCAATACTAACTCTACAGATATATTCAACAGAACAAGTGAAAAATATTGGAAAAAACCCTTCCTCATGGACCTATTCTTCCCTCTAGCTCCTTGCATCATCTCATGATCCATCTTGACCTTTAAGATTTTCATGGGGATGAGAGGCAAGACAATGACAAGCATCTAAGAAAACAAAGGATCATGAAGGCTTTCATTAGATACAAGCTAGTGTCAATGGGAGTGGGTAAAAAATGCAAAAAATACCCCAAATTCTTTGCTCTGCTTTTTTCAGAAGTATGATAAAAGTTAGCAAAAATCTAAATAATTTATTTTTTGTTCACTTCATACTCAAGCAAAATTTTTGCTGGGATCAGTGTTGAGTCCTTCCTGAGTGAAATTCAGCTCTTAAACAAGAATAACAAAAGAAAAATAATGGAGAAAGGAGTAAAAGTACCAAAGATTATGCCAATATGCTAACTGTACACTTAAGTTTACACTGCTTGTTCATTTAAGCACAAGATTATACAGAATAAGGTCAGGGGAAATCATCCCATATGCATCCCCAAAGATATCTGATATATTCAATGACAGCAGAGTCCTGTTTATTCAAAATACTTTTGGAACATCAAAACATTTGGATAAACAGGGCTTCAAATAATTGAGGGAGTTATTGTATAAGTAATTCACACCAGGGGGACATAACCTAGATTCAAAGGACTGAGTTTCAGATCAAAGGGGTACAGATAAATGGGATTTGGCTCTATATGAACAAATAAAAAAACCCAAACCACCCAACATTTGATTATTCAGGAATCAAGAAGTGTCCAAACATTTTTTCTAAAAGAATTTAGGACAAAGGGTCAAAATTGTTACAATTGGCTATAGAAAAGGATCGTCCTATGGAATCAAAACAACATAATTAAATGAACCAAAAAGATATGGGAGTTTGCGGGGGAGGGAGGTTGTATGTGCATGTGTGTGTATGTTTGTCTTGTTTTGTTTTTTAAACTCACCGATATTCCAGTCAGGATCACATGAACTTCACCAAGTTTTCTGACCTTATTCCAGCCATGATACTGACACATATTTTGTGGCAGAAGGTGGGGATTTGTAACATCCATGTCTCTATAACTTACTTTCCTCAATGCCCAGTGGAAACAAACTGTGAAATACACAAGTTTGGTCTTCGATGGACAATATTGTCTGACTGCTCATCTTTCTATTAATATCATAACCCACATATGGTTCATACTTAAAGACATCATAATATCCTACTAAATGCCTTTTAAAATACAAATCTTGGAATTAAAAAAGATGTTGATCTATGCTGATATTCCCCCCCTGCATTATTATTATTATGCTGATGTGGATTCTTTGCTAATTGATACAGATAAACAGCATTTTCCTTCTTCTGAAAGCTATGTTCACATTCCCACAGTTCAGTGCTGTGCCTTGCTGTCTGTGTAGGGACTTTTTAACAGTGCGGGTGGCCAAGCGTTTAGGAAAGAGTGAAAGGCCTGAAACCACAATACATTTTGATTCTCCCAAGACTTGATTCCTTTAGCCAAGAGCCCAGCAGGGAGAACACTTCTCCTACCATCCTGCCTCACCTTGACCATCCCCATCCAGGCTTGTAAGACATAGGGAAAGGAGGGCTTCTGAGGGATGCGGTGTGTGCCTCAAGTTTCAGAGACACTTTTTCAAACACGTCTCAAGATGGACCAGACTGTCCTGCTGAATCCATCCTGACATCTCTGGGCCTCGTGGTTGGGTTTTCGAGCCCTCAGGTCTGTCAGTGCTGCGAGGTCCAAGTCCTGCGCCAAACCCGGGGCAGGTTTGTGTTGTACCACGGGCAGCGGCGCCTCACCCCTTGGACATGGGACAGGTCTTGTAGGCCTGTCAGCTTCCCATTTAGCCACTAGTATTGCCAGTTTGCCCAACGCCTCTCCACAGGGATACTCGGCACAGCTGTCTCCTTGCCCTCTGGCCCCTGGCTCCCCACTCGCCACTTTGGGCGGGAAAAGCCGCCATGTCACTGTGGCTGCCAACACGGCTGGCTGCCTCCTCTCTGGTCTCCTCCTTTAGTCCGGCAGCTCTGCCGGGGGCTGCAGGGCAGAGGGGAATGGAGCACAGCATGGGGATGTGCCACCCCAGTTCTTGGTGGTGCTTTCCCTAACTTTCTTCCCTCCCTCCCTGGTGAGGGACTGCGGGGTCAGGTGTGAGGTGACACAAGGGCGCTCTGAGGGGAGAATGTGTGAGGCAGTCAAGGTGAAAGAGGAGCAGCAACTTGGCCTGAGGTCTGGTGGGAGAAAAGGAAAGGTTCTGGGGAGCTCGTAGAAATGGCAATTTGGAGTTCAGTTTAGTAGTGGGGACAAAGTAAACACCTGTACAGGTTGGAGGGGGCAGAGGTTGCCATTGGAAAGACACAGAAGCAGTCCTCAGAGAAGGCGTCTTGGTGGGTGGTCAGACAGGGTGAGGTGTGTATGGAAAAGCTGAGGAATGGGGATGGTTTGGGGTGTTTTGGAGTTTGCTGACAGATTTCTGTGCTGACACAGTCTAGAAGCAAGTAAGGGTGAACCATAAAGAGCAAAGCAGGGCTTTTTTTTTCAAAGCAAGTGTTATGGTTTTGTATCCCACAGAAACCTTGTAAGTGGTTTAAGGTTTCAATCTACTGGCCTGGTTTCCTCCCACCTCCTCATCTTACTAACTCCTCTGCAACCTGTTGGGTAGAGTCATTTTGTCTGTGGTACAGGTAGAGAGCCAATTTCTAGTTTTATGCCAATTTACAAGAGCATCTGTTGTCTGTAGATATAGATATTAAAAGAAGGTAAATTTCCCTCTTCAAAAAAAACCAAATAAAAAACCCTGAAATAGTCTTCTCCCAGTGAGTAACAGATAATGATAAGGCTTGTACAAGTTTTGCCCTCTCTTTACTCTCTTTTACAGGCTTATCAAGGCTTCCCTCTCTGACTCAAGAATCTTTGCTCTCTCTGTGTCTCAGGTGGATTTTGAATAGGAATATCTTGACCAGTTTTCTGACTGGAATGGAGTACGGAAAAGAAGGTAAAAATTGAACTTGTGTGTGGTAACAGCTTCAGCTTGATAGCCCTGAAGTCTGGCTAAAGCTGTTGTATAGTTGTGAATCCAGGGAGTACATAGGCTTGTGCTGAACTTGAAGCATATCTGCAGAATCCCTTCTTTCATCTAGCTCCTTAATCTCTGCAGGTTAAACAGAGGCATAAGTACTTGGACAAAAACAGTGAAAGTTTTTTAACACTTCTAGTATGAAGCCTGTGGATCAGGCAATCTGTTCCTATTACCATCTAATCCCTGGATTTTCGACTGCATTTTTAATTGAGTGGACATTCCATTTTTGATCTGTTCATCTAAGGACCTGAAGTTTATTTGCTCCCATCAAATTCAAAAGCAGGTCTGTCACTGAGTTCAGTGGTTACAGGGTTGGCCCTGTTATTTTTCTCTTCGCCTCCCCCCCCCCTTCTTTCCCCAAGGTTCTCTTTAAAGGGTAAACCCCCCAGGGGATATAGGTTCTCCAGAATCAAACAGAATCAATTAATTTCCCAAGCTCATTTTTAGAAGTAGTTTTTTTCTCCCCTTTCCTATTTCCTACCACAATTTCACCTTTTCTTTAATTATCTGGAACTGTAGCTGCATAGTGGAGTAGAATTCAGAGGTTAAAAAAAAAAAAAGGTGCATGTTTGGGTCTTAAATTAATATACACATTAAATTATATTTAATTGTGCCTTATCAATAGGCTGATGAACTTAGGTGTTTTTGCTGCCATTGGACATGATGCTCTATAGCAGGCAGAGGCAGCAACTGCTGCTGATGGAAAAGAAAAGGTAGTGGAAGGAGGAGGGGAGAAGAAGGTAGGAGACGAGGGGATTGGCTGCTTTTAATGTCATTCACAGCTGCGGGCCCCGGCTCTTCCGCTGCTCCAGCTCTGGCTCTCCCTTGAACAGCTCCTAGAGAGAACAAGGCGTGCGGAGCTCGGATCACCAGCATCATGCTCCTTGGGCTTGGATCGTAGATCCCCTTCTTTGAACATTAAAATTACTCCTTCGTCTTTGAGCGTCCCAAGCAGACCCAGCGAGAAAACAAGCACGTGAGAGAGAGAGGAAAGAAAGAGGAGGAAGACGAAAATCTGCAACCAAGGGGACTAAAGCAAAGAAAAAGAGTGCTTTGCTTGCACAGCTGCAAAGTGGGAATTTAAAGAGCTGCAGAGAGAGAAATTCCAGCTCATCAGCACATACACATTGCAGAATTACAGATCCAGGTAGAAATGACATCAACAGGGAAAGAAGGCAGCGGAGCTCAGCATGCACAATATGTTGGACCCTATCGTTTGGAGAAAACCCTAGGAAAAGGACAGACAGGTTGGTTCTGTTGCAGCAGCACCGGTGCTAGAGGGAAGGTGCTGGAGCAGCCAGTGAGGTGTTGGGGATGGGGTATTTGAGGGTTCAGGTTTTCCCATTTGCTGTTTTAGTGCAGATGATATTCATAGGGGATTTTGGCCTTTATTTATTTTTAGTTTTCATTTTAATTCCTTCTTTTCTTCCTTTTTTTCTGTTTTTCTTTTCTTAAAAAGAAAAGAAAAAGAAAAAAAGCCCAGGATGCTTTATGTTCATTACTCCTGCTAATGGGTGTTGTTCTGATGACAGCCGGAGTGCATGCAGAGGAAAAAATAGATGATCTGCTGGTGGTGAATTTTCACATCCGTTCCTTCACTGCCCTACTTAGGAGAATTTTCTTTTTAATCAAATTATATTGAAATTAAAGGTTCACAGCCTGTAGTACCGAGGAGGTGGTGGTGGTGGTAGTGGGGGAGTCACCAGCAGTATTTCATGACATCATGATTGAAAAGGGTGTAGTCCTTAAGGTGCAGTTGCGGGGGGGGGGGGGTGGAAATATGTACAGTATGTCTCTGGCACTGACTGCTGTGGGTATTTAGCAAATATGGATGGATGGGCTGGTGGTTTTTGTGGGTAGGGTCTGAAATAAAAGAAAAATAGAGGATCAGTAGAAGAATTCATTCTGGTTATGCTGTGTTTTTGTAGAAGGGGTTGGGAGGGGGGAAGGGGGGTTATTTAATTATTTTTCTTAAAGCTTGTTTATGAAACTTGCCCCCAGCAGATTTTCCTGAATGGAACAATGGTAAGAAATATTAAAAAGAGGAAACCGAGTGGAGGGAATTAGCAGAGAGCAGGTGCTTCTGCCCTACATGACATAATTAGATCCCCTAAATGCGTTCAAGATCTGGACTTACTGTTGCTTGCTTGGATAGCATATTCACTTCAAGGGCAGGGAAGTAATTGGAAGAAAAACCCTTAGAAAGAACCCCAAATGTTTTTTTTAATTTTTTTTTTTTATTTTTAGTAACAGGTGCAATAAGCAATGGCATCTGGCAAATTCATTGGGTTGGGATCCCCCCAAAAGTGGATTGAGACTTGGGATTATAATTTAGGGAAGGGGTGTAGGATCAGCCGTAGAGGGGCTTCTTTGGGCATGTGGGTGTTAAGTGTTGTTCATTATGGTGGGACAATAAAACATGATGCATTGTGGTGTATTTTTTTTTTATAACCCAGCCGAGCTTTGCCCATCTGTTGTCTAAAGGATTTAATAGGCGTTTCCATCCCCAGCTGCTGCCTCTGCTCTGCCTGCTTCCTCACTGCCCTGCGTGGCAGCAGCTCTGCAGTCCGCAATTTTCTTAGGGACACAGTCAAAATCCAGATCTTTCTCTGTAAGAAGCAATGCTCTTCTGAGATGATTGATTATAACCTCCCCCCATCCTTCCCCTCCTCTTCACAACCCCATAGCAACCGTTCAGAGACATGGATGAAGATGACATTGTCTTCTAGTGGAAGTGACTTTTATTTATATTTCTTTCTTTTTATTTTCCAAATCTCTTCAATGTATCAGCTGCTAAAGGTAGTTCCCTGTCACTGTTTTGGTTACCACCTTTATCCTTTGCATAGCTCGATGAGTCTTCTGCAGCTGTGTTCTTACTAAAATCTGTTCAGATGATGGTAATGAAAATATTCTATAAGAAAAATTGTCGTGTATTGTTAATAAAATGGCCCTATTTCTGCTGATAATCCTTTCCTGGATACTCCAGGTGATCAAAGAGCCAGCTGTAGATGACAAATTCATTTTTGTCTTCATCACCATTTCCTTTTTTTCTCTCTCTCACCTTTTCAGCACCCCTCCCTCCCCTTTAAATACAATTGTGCCTGAGATTCCTGAAAATACAGCTGCATTAACCTTTTGCTCCATGTTCTTATGGCCTGACGTTGTGGTCCTAAAGGGTTATCTGCAGCTTTAGTTATTTTTTTTCCTCTCTGCTAATCTTCCTATCTTCCTCCTAAGTGATTAGAGACATGGGGGTGGAGAGAGAAGAACAGGATGTATTTAGAGGCTTGCTGCTGTTGGCCTCTGCAGTTATTCAACCAGCTGGACAAGGGTGAAAGTTTCCTTTTGCAGTTTTACCGTATAACTGATCTTTATAGATAAGTCTCTGCTGTTTGCACACATGAATGCACATGAAATGCACAATGCATGGTGTCATAGAAGCTGAAGGTGGGGGAAGGAGGAAGAGGAATCTTGAAAGTAGCTGATGTCAATCTGTGTCTCTCTTGTTATACCCGCCCTGGATTAATGGAATAATGCACTGAGGTGAAATCTAACTCAGTATTAAACATACATGGCTAAATATGGAAAGATGCCTTCTGGTCTTCTCGCATTTTCTGTGCTAATCACGTTTGGGAGCATGTAGAATGGCATGTAGCTCGTCCTCATCCTGCTTGTTTTGGAGGGTAAGCAGGTAACCTGCAGCATTTTAGGAAGAGAACAAGCAGTGCAGTGTGAGGCCCTTATTCACCATTGTGTATTGGTATGGTGTGTATCTTTGCGTTTGGGTTCCAGTGGCATACAGATGAAGGAAGTAGTGGTTGTAATAATTCCTTTAGAGCTTGACTTTAAAGCTTGGAAGATTAGGAGATAATGTCTTGGAATTTTTTTTTTTCAAGGTGATGAGGAAGAGTGAGAAATAAAATCTGGCAAAATGTCATGATGAATAGAAAGAAAGTGTAAGTTGTGTTGCAAAGTCCTGTCCATTTGGCAGTGATCTTCATATCCATAATTTTTATTTGGAATAAAAAAACTACTGAGTCTGTAAAGTTATTTCAGATAAGCAGCTCTAGCTTTGCTCCCAGATACGTTAGCATTATACAAATGTGTTAATCACTCTTACCTGCTTTTACTGACATCAAAAGAAGGGGTTTTGGGGAGGAGTGTGGGTCCATTCATAGTTCAGAGCACACTTAGGAGGGGTGCCGTGGAGGGAAAACTTAATGGTAGGTAGAACTCTCATTGGCTTTCTCTCTGTGAAGTTCCTGCTGATTGCCACCCTAAAAGCTGAAAAAAAGTGTTTACCAACAGCAGCCTACTGGTCCCTGCAAGGAGGTCCAGCTGCGGTATCTGGGACATTAATGGTAATTGGTGACGCCAGGCTGTGGGTGGGCAAAACTGACAGGGAAAAGCCTTCTGTTCAAGTTGGTGGGTAACAGATGAAAGTGTTGATTGATCAGATATGCAAAATTTGTCCTGAGCAGCCTTCTGGGCTGGTGCGTCACGCTTGCCGAGGGTGACTGATGCCACAAAAAGAGGATTAGGGCTTCTTAGGCAGAGAAGTTGGAAGAGGACTACCCGGGGCAGTGCTTAGGTCTTTGCTGCTAGTGGGAATGATAGAGGGGCAAAAATTATTCTTAATAATGCAGCACATGAATGTAACGTATCATTTGAGTACCGTAGCAAGATGGTTTGCTTTAGTAATAGGTTGGGTTTAGAGCACCTCTTCTTGACGTCATCTGGAGGCATAGCTCATGGAATCTGTATTTAAGTGATCTTGCAGGAATACAAGAGGCATTATAATCTTGATTATTGTATTCAAAAAATTGTTTTACAGAACTGTCAGTGTAAAAAAATCACTGCTGTATATGTATATGGTTGTGTGAGGAAAGGTTGGTTTATCTCAGTTTCATTGAAACATTATTTTACAGTTATTTATAGGAGGTTGTCATTGTACTTAACAGTAATGAGCAAAAGGTTGTTTCCATGTGTGTTATTGTAACATGACACACGTGTGTCTTGAGAAGTCCCAGTCACACCTGATCATGAAGCAGTGTTTTAGATTTAGGTAAAATAGAGGCTTTTCTCCATTTGCAGCTAATTCTACATGAAACCAGCTTCTTGCATACCCTGTGCCTTTTTTTTTTTTTTTTTTTTTTAGAATTCCAAAGCTCATGTGCTTCTTTTGACCTCATTAACCCCTATTTCACCCTTGAAACTCTTAAGAGTAATTCAAACTGACTGTAGTGAATATTTATTAATGAGTGCAAAGGTGAGGAACCAAAGTATTTCTTGTGAAGATCTTCAGCATTTTGGAGGGCTTTCTTGTGTTTTTGTTTGACAGTCACTGTATAGGCTTTGGCATCATTGTTTGCTCTAGCACCAATTCAGTGTCTAGTTGAAATTTCTAAAATGCTTTTTTGCCAACAAGCAGTAAGGCATTGGCTCAAAATGGGGGTTACCCTATTCACTTTGAGATAAACTTCATGGAAAATTTAATGTTGTTTATCCATTTTGTCTTGCTCCTTTCATTCTGTTTTAAGCCTGGTGCGAAGAGTCCTGCTTAAAACTCACGACACTTCGACCTTCACAAAAAATGTAGGGGTTCCCTTTTCTGCATTGTATCCCATATAGCTTACAGCTATTTTGGTGTATAACATGTTAAATATATACGAGCCACGAGTGAGGTGTTCAGCAGTGTGCTGTTGGGTTATGTAAGAACAGAAATCATTAAATTTGGGTCTTAGTGAATTTAATAGCCTTTTATTCAGTGAGAGCTTAAACAGGATGTTTCTTTACAGCCATAACCATCGGTTTCCATGACACTGGCAGAAACTGAAATTTGTTAATTTTTTTATTTGTCTGTGTCAAATTTGGTTGAAAGTGAAAGCTTCAGCTCTATTCAAGGAGTGTTGGGTAGTCAATGTGATCTCAGAAGCCTGGTTTCCTTAGGTAAGTAGGCTAAACAAAGTATATCCTTTTCATTCATACTACTATAATTTTTTTTCTGACCCAGCATATTGGATCCAGAGAGAATCTAAGAAGTACAGCTTTCTTCCATTTAGCTGTCTAGATTAATATATCATTGTAAGAGGTGTAAATCATTGTAGTTTTCCTCGTGGCCTTTTAAAATACACAAACAACAAACCAGTATATATCATAATGTTTTCATACATATACTTTGCTTTCCTTATGAAAATTTCTTTCAAAACAGTGAATCCATGCCCTTTGTCATAATAGTCTGTGAAGACTTAAATGTGAATTAGTAATCATAGAAATAAATACTTCTAGCAATGCTGTAGGTGGTAGAGGTCTTAAGAATGAAATTTTCCCAAGAAAGGTTATGTCATAGTGACTTTGACTTAATGGATTATCAAGTGATGGTTTTGAGTTTTGAGGGATTTGGTCTTTTGTAGCTTTATATACCTTTGATCTGACTGTTCAAAATACCGTGTGCCTGCTTTACTGATTGAAGTAAACTAGTATTGCCATGCCACATGTCTGAACTGGAAAGTTAAACTATCCCTTTTGTGCCTTTCACTCTCTTTATCTACTTTCTTTATTGTTTGAATTAGCAAATTCCTGTTTGCTAAATGCAGTGAAAATTATTTTTAACTTCCATCCTTCTGCGTACTTTGTAGGGGCTTGCCATTAGTCTTTTACCCCAATATTAGCAGAACAATTATTATGAACTTGTTGAAACAGCAGCAGGCTCTGAATTATTGTTTTTCTTTGTAAAGCACAGTAAGCTTTCCCACCCAAGAGTTGTTGAAATTCAGATACTGTCAAATGAGTAGGACTCTATGACTGTATACTTAAGTTTCATACGTCAGCTGGAACTATGGAAGCAGTGATTTCACAAATAGAGTTCTTGTACTGTTCAAGTACTTTTCTACTTTTCATCACTGCTCTAATATCATTTTGTTCTGCTACAGTGAGAAGGACTGCATTAGAGTGAGGAGAGAGGTTGAGGAAAGGAAAAAAGCTTCTTGTTAGAATTTACCTCTTGAGAGGAATTGTTTTTTATCTCTAGAAAATCTGTAATTCAATGAGAAGACCAAGTGTAGCATTTTAGGTGAGTTCTTACAATTCTGTTTGTAAACTGAGTGGAGCAGCCAGTGTATGTTTTGGATTCTCCAGCATTACATTTTTCAGTATACCATAAATTCACTCCATATATTATATTTTGGGAAGTCTTTAATATTGTATGATTTAGAGAGGTAAACAGTAATTGTGTGACAGTAGTAAATGTTGATACACACCTAAAAATTAGCAGGTAGGTAATATAGAATAAATGTGGAAGAATTCCAGCTTTCAGAAAAAAATTGAAAGGAAATGAGAAGTTCGGAAGTAATACCCTCTGAAGTAAGAGACATTGCATGAGAACTGTATTGTGCATATAGGAGAACAGTAATAATAAGAAGAGGTGGAAGCCTGGATGTAGATTTCCATGAAGGTACAGTAAAGGCAGAGACATAAATGAATGCTCAAGCAGTGGTCCTCTTCAATTGCTGAAATACTGTAATTTGCCCTTGTGAAGTCAGTCTGTGTTTTAAGTTGAGCTGACTTCAGTAGAAGGATCATCAAATCCATGATAAATAGATGAGGGTGGAATTTTTTTGTTTGTTGTGGATTGTTCTATTAAGAAATATCCCAAAGAAATTTTCTGGTTTTGTTTTAAACAAGCCCAAGATGTTTAGCAATCCTAGTCAATAATGCTGTTCATTCTGCTTATGGAATATGAGGAGATTGTTCCATTTCCAGTTCATGCATAAACATTATGTTTTTCTACAAAACATCCATAATCATCTGTAGAATAACATGAATAATTTGTTGTAAATAGTGTTCTTAATGAACTTGAACCGTCTTCATCTGCAGTGTCTGTAAATGCAGAGTGATTTCCTTTAAATCCTTATTTGTTTCAGATTTTCTGGCAAACAACTATTTATATCTCCTTTCCCCAACTGCCTTTACCTCACTTATGGATTGGTTGCACTTACACAGTATTCAAAGATTTGAATTGTACTCTTGAATGCAGTCTGTTGGATATATTGCATAAGAGAATTGCGTTCTGCTTGGATCATTGTGCAAACACTTCCAAAACAGATGTTTGCGAGTGCAAACCAAAAATCCAGTTTTCCTGGACAGTTTGGACATGATTCCTATGAGCATCCATCCTTGGCAGATGTAAGTTTTCGAGAAAGGCTTTTTAAAAGGCGTACAAATGTGACCAAATTAAACTTACTTAAATTAAAATGCCTGCTTTTAAAGCATATTAATATTGTTCATCAAGTTTCATTTTACTTATTCTACATTTAGTTTTGAATAGGGATATAAAATTTTTATTAATTCTGTTTACAGACTAGAGACATTACTAATAAAAATATGTTAAAAACCACACAAAAAATTCACCCAGAATATTTTCTCCATTGCTTCATAGCTTTTGAAAGTTAGGTTTAAATGGAGTTGAGGTGGAACAGCAGAAATTGCCTTGGTTCCTTTCGTAAAAGTGTATTACTGTCTATTGATGTAGCTGCAAGCATTTTGTTCTTGAATGTGTCATTTGTGGCAGAGATGCCTATGAGAATGCAGTTGTCCTGTGGACTGTATAAACAGGAATATGCTGTTTCTTTTACAATGACCTTGGGTTAAACTTTTTAAAGCCTATTAAATGCAAGTGTGTCATGAGACTAGGGATAAAAAGCAATATGGACGAAGAAGGTAAATGATGGTGTGTGTTTAAGCAAATCCAGGTACATTCTCTTGCAAATGGTACTGTTGCCTTCGTACAAGGACAGACTAACCTTCAGGCTGGTGCAGGTGGCTGATGCATAGTTACTCAGTGCTGGAGTGGGTAGAGTAAGACAGAGTAGGACACTTACCTGGAATTGTTAGTGCTCTTGGTTTTATTTTGAGAAAATGGTTTTATTATTTTCTGAAGGCCACAGAGATACATGTCAGCTGGCATAAAGTAGCCCTAAAGCTGCCCTAAAGAACTCTTTCACTGAGTTCTAATGGCCAGGCTTACTGTTTTGCACCCCATAGCTGAGCCAAGCAGTTTCTGACTTTTAGCCTTTTGTTGTACCTACTTTGGCTTTGCTTACTGCCTGCTTAAGAGGACAAGAAATATTTAAAAAAATTTTTTTGCTTCACATAAACATTTTTAATTTGGGAGAGTGGAAGAGGTAAGGTTAGAATGGAAGAGAACATTCTTTGTGTAACTCAGCACAGATAACAGGCTGCTTTTCAGTTTTTTATCTAACATACACCCATTGATAATCAGTGATTTGATAATTAAGGAGTTTGGAAGAAAGTAAATAGCTTGCCAACTACTATCAAAAGGAGGTTATTGCTGGTGAAAACTTTGTGCCAAGATTTGCAAAATCAACTGATGGCAGATGGATTAATGCAGGGTGCAGGGGGATATTGAGGAGAAGAATCATCGTCAGGTGGCTTAGGGTGGTGTGCAAGTACTCTCTGGTTTTCTTTCTTGTTTTAATGTTCCAGCACTATATGGGAATTACAAGCATGATAATATTTCCAGTGAAGTACCTACCTTTAATTTAAAAAAAAAAAAAAAACAACAAAAAAACCCAAGTTTGTTTTCAGGCATCCATTTAGTAAGTGCTCTTCTGGCTGTCCGCTTCTACTTGCAAAACAATATGCTGTCTTTATATCCTGAGGCTTTTGCAATTTTGATTTGCTATCTTTCACAATATATGCTTAATGTGGGAGAAAAATAATCAGTGTGGTAATGTATATATTTTTTAATAATGTCTACATTACCTATATATTAACATACTCTGTTTTTGCAGTGTCATTCCTCTGTATGTTCAGCTTTAAATGCCATAAACTGACTCCCCTTGTATTTTCTCTATTAAAAGCACTATTGGCTGCAGCAGAAGTAATGGAGGAGCTGTTTCTGGGAGCAGCAAACTGATCTGGACCAAAAATGTGTAATTTTTTACTGTTTGTCTAAAGCTTACTCTTAGAACTATTAAGTTTCAGTCTGCCAAAGTGGAACAGCAGCTGCAAATGAGAATGTACCAGGTCTTCATACTGACCCAGCAGGGAATGTGGATGGAATTGTTTGGCTCTTTATCTTCTTTCATTCTGTTTCTTCATTATTCTATGTGTGGCTAGCAGTGTAGGCACTAGATTTCTACATAGATACTCTTACTGGAAAAGTGATTGTTATGTTGCTTTGGTCTGGGATGAGGCACACCAAAGCCCAGGTTCATAGTGTTGGCTCATCTGCCTTACAGGAATATGATTTATGAGGAAGAGGGACCTGCAAGAGTATATTTGCAGCTAAACATGAGCTGCAGATGTACAATTTCCTTTTTAAAAATTCTATTTTAAAAAATAGTTGTCCTGCTCTGATAAAATCTGGACTCATCTAGCATAAGACTTTGCTAAGACTACTGTTTTGTTGCCTTTGAATTAAAGCAAAATTTAAGTAGGAAAATAAGACTTCATATCCCAGATCTTTAGTGGTGTGAAATGCACTGTGTGGGATGTTAAAAATTTTCTGATGTCTTTTGCTGACTGTTTACCAGCAGAGGATTTAGTTACTCATCATGCCAGCCATTTGCCCTGGGTGAGTTGCATTCAGTGATTGTGTGAATTCCTTTTAATAACTTTGACCTGTCCCTGAGATTGAGGAATGGATTTGGCTCTTTAAGATTTTTACCATACTGGAATCTCTTAGTTTCTCCCAGTATTCTATTGCAAAGCTATCATCATATTTTCAGGTTCAAAATGATGGGTAGCTTAGCATTCATGTTGACACACCTGCTGGCACCAGGAGCAGGTTTGGTCTATAGTTTTGTTTTTGAAGTCCTGGTCATCTGATTTTTGGTTTGCATTTTTGTTGGTCTGGGGGTTTTCTTGCTTTGTTAGGTTTTTCTTTTGGTTGGTTTCGGTGTTTTCTTTTTATGTCTGTTTTAAACTTTGAAGTTACATTGCCTCTTCAAAATGGAAACTGATTCAAGGATTGTCATCCTAATTTCGAGGATTCTAGACAGATATTTGGTTCTTTCTACAGCTGCAATGTCTTACAGAAAATTAATTAAGAAGTTAGGAATGTATTCTCAGAAAATTTGGGGGGATGTTACAGTTCCAAGGTTAGGACCCTTAATCATTTCGGCCCTATTTAAATAGATTGATGCTTACTGCTAGAAGACCTGGTAGAAATACTCAAGAACATAGCATATATCTAAATAAGCATATATTATTGTCAGATTTTTTTTCTTTAAACTGTATGGTCATGGTAGACTGAAAAATAAGGTACTTCTATGTTTTTTTTCAACTTACTCAAGATTCATTGTCTTTGGAAAATTAATACTGATGCACTGTATCTCCTTGGAGAATTATTTTCTCTTAGGTCTATTTTTTTCTTCCACATTTTATGTGTCTTGCCTAGCTTGTGAACTGAGAGGAAAGATAATTTATCTTACATTATCTGCATGTAATCCCTTTCATGCTAAGGCGCTAATCCTAGTAAGGCCCTTGTGTGTATATACAAAGTTCCATTTAAATATAGGAAGAAGCTCCTCCACTATGAGAGTGGGTTGCACCTGGCACTGATTGCCAAGGGATGTTGGGAAGTTTCCTTCCTTGCTTATATTCAAAACCAGACTAGACACAGCCTTGAGCAACTGCTGTAGTTGACTGTGCTTTGGCCAAGGTTGTTGGACGAGACGCTCTCCAGAGATCACTTCCAACCTCCACTCTTCCGCTATTCTGTGTTATCCTGTGCAGCTAAACTGTAACTGGCTCAGTGAACTGTGAAACTAAGGAACTTTGTATTCTCCAGTTTTGGTACCATATATTCCCTTGCCGTTCCTGCTCGCTCTCTGTCCCTTGTCTCTTGGACTAGGTGAAGACAGTGTTTGTGGCTCATCTGGAGCTGTCTCTGCTGCTTGTCTTTTTTCTTTCTCTTGAAATATGTTAAGGATTAAATCTCAATTGCGCTTTCTTTCCATAGTGGGAGTGATAGTTTGAATCTCTTTTTTTTTTCCCCCCAGACATTCAGTGCTTTCCATTAATTTTGTAGAATCTTAGAGACTTCCCTTGCTCTTTCAAACTTGGCTGAAACTTGATAAGTGGTTCTGATGTTATGGGGGAATTGTGTACAGACAGCCCGAACATTTAAATTTTATTTTCTAAGAAAAATCAGGCTAAAAGAAGCTGTCCTAAATAGCACAGCTTCTCTAATCTTCATTTGATTTTGAAGGCCATGAGATGCTGCTATGGCAGATCGAGATTGCTGGAATACATCTACTCTTCAGATATTGCCCTCACCTTGGTTAAGATTCTTATACCAAAGTTAGGAGGAAAAAGTGGTGCTAAAACCACGTTATGGTTCCCTAATGCTGGGGGAAACCCCAGAGAGCTTGATAGGCTGGATTGCTGCCTGTTCTCTGCTGCTGGAGCAGTGCAAAGCGAGGACGATGGAGACTTGAACTTGGTTATTTCTGTTCGCGAGCTGAGCTCAGTGTTTGGGGAGTGTGGGAAGGAGGGAGCCCTCTCCGTATTTCCTCCCTGTACCCATTTTGGTACAGTGGCAGTATTTGAAGTAGTCCTTTCCTGCAGAAAGCTGAGAGGAAGACTGAGAGCTGTTTGTGTTTGCAATGCCTGTCTGTACGAAATCGTCACCAAAGACAAAGCCAAGTATTATATTAGAACTTGGCAAAGGCACAAGCACTATCGCCCTATTAAATGCAAGCATTTGTTTTTTTGTGAAGACATGGCTATGAGTGGCACAGCTTTTAAGATTCCTTACACTTTGTGAACACTAGCCTTAAAGTTTGTCATTAGCTTTTGAAACTAATTAAATCTACACTTTTTTCCCCCAAACTTCCCACTCCTATAAATCAGTAAAGCTTGATGAAAATCAGTAATCATTGACAATAAAGAACAATCTGTCCTAGTGTTTCTGGGGTTTGTCCCATGCTGCTTTTCTTCTGGGTCTGTGGTTTATTTCATTGCTCATATTTATGAAATTACGTCTCTTTTACTTCTGGTTGTTTCCTGATTGCGATGAAGACATTACTTAGGCAAATTCCCCACTCAGTTACATCTGTGCAGTCTCAGTGACTTCAAGGCCTTGCTCAGGTTTGAGAGGGGAGTTTGACTCATGAGCAAGCTTCTCATTGATGGCAGCAGAGGCAGACCTCTGGCAGTGTTCTAGTTAAGAGCAGCCTAGGAATACATCTCTGCAGTGAATATTCAAGCAAATTAGAGCACTAAGTGGAATGATACTGCAAGCAAATTCAATTCAAACTGAAAATACAGGCCCAGCATTTTACAAATTACTATATTTCATCCTTAAAGCAGAAGTTTGTCTACTCAGCTAAAACACAAATTAAGGCAAGCAAATGCTTTAATACTTTTAGTAGTAATTCCTCTCTACTATTTCACACATACATGTACTGAAATTAGCCAACCAGTTTGCATTAAGTTTCAGGATGCAGAAAATGTCCTTAGTTTTATTGTTACTGCATCTTTGCTAGGGAAGGAACAACCAGACTACTAGCATGATTGGGACAGTTGCCATCTTATTACCAGGTGGCTTGTCCTGCTCAGACAAAATGCTGCAAAAACAGGCATGGTTTCTGGATCTGTGCCCTTAATGCTGTCATCACCATTACTCTTATCACCATTGAATCAGATGAGTTACAGCTGAGAAGCCTCTTTAGCTCCACCAATGCTTATTTATTCTCAGTGCTTTGTGCTTGTGGCTCTGTGGGACCAGGTGGTCTGTGTACTGCTTCACAAGAATTCATAGAAGCCTTGATAAGAACAGCAAAATTAACATTATATTTACTGTTCAAGTATCTGCTCTACTGCAAATTTCTGAAGAGTCCACCAGAGGGGAGAAACTCGTGTCATAGATCTTCTTCTCCTCATTGAAATGATGGAGACTGAAAACACGGCAAGGCCAAGGATCCTGATCAAAGGGTATGTGTAACTTGCCATCAGAGGTGGAATTCTAGCACTGGTGGGTAACACTCTTCTCTTTTGGCACAAAGAGCGGTGAAAATAGGGCAGTGAAGGTTGGAGAAGTGAACCAGAGCACCTAAGAACCTTGGCCTATGTAGAAGTCCTGTCTTCCCCATCTTTACCTTATTATTTACTTTTACCAGTTGTGCCTTGTTTTGGTCTCTTGATAAACCCTGCATCAGCTACAAATGAATATGGTGTGTCAGATGTGGATAAGCTGAATTTTATACATAATGCATTGTACACTTTGTGTAGAGACTTCATTTCAGGGTTGTTTGTTTGGGATTTTTGTGTGTGTGTGTGTACACAAAATACCAACCTTCTGCTTGATCCTGTAGAGTTCTAATTCTCTTGTGCAAGATTATTCTGTACTCCCAAGGCCCTTTGGATTAAAGGTACTGAACTTCTCAAAGGATTGGGTCACTATTTGTACTCCTGTGATCTCTAAAATGCCACAGAGTCCTAGCTGGGTCATTTCTTGGCTTGAAGAGTAGTAGAGATGTGTACAATACAGGGTCTGTTCATGTCATTGTGCAGTTGTAGGGCAGATTATTCAGAAACAATAAATATATAGTCTTCATTGGCCTTAACAGGCTCAGTCACTGATTTGGGGTGGAGCCTTTGGCAAGCAAAAACTTGTTTATTTTTTTTTTTTATGCCCTGCTGTAAAACTGAGATAACGCTTGACTTCCCTTTTGGGAGTGAGAGGGTTAGCCACCTAGTATAGATGACTTTTTCAGAAATACAAAGCAGCATGAAAAGGCCTGGGGTAACCCTACTATTTAGATCTAGTGAAATTTTTTTTTCCCTTTTTTTTTTCTTAACCTCCTGAGGGTGTACTGGACCATATAGCCTGGTCTGTCCAGGTGATGGTACCTTTTTATGTTGTGTGTGTCTTCCATAGTTTCTCTTTCTGATTTTTGAGGTATTGATACATAAATGCTGAAATTTCTGTGGCTGCATTTAGAACTAAAGTTGTTCTAACTATCTAACAAAATAGAAAAATTGCTTTGATGTTTCCATTTTGACAATATGTGGCTATGCTGACTTTTGTTGCTTCTTTCCTTAGGGGCATTTGTCCCTGATCTCTCAAACAAAATGTCACTGAGTAAAACTATGTATGATGCTGTGTGTTCTATTTACAAAAGATTTATAACTTGGTCACTTTTATTTATGCCTCCGTGGAGCTGGTGGAATTCTACTGCAGTGTTAAAATGCAGCAGTTTCATTTTCCTGCAGGCAGCAGCCCTTTTTTCGTGTGCATTTTTTTTTTCTTTTTTTTCTTTTTTTTTTTTTTCTTTTCCCTTTTAAGTCATCTTTGGAGATTCTGATAGACTGATAGAGAAGCCTTTAGAAAAGTGCTTCAAATTAAGTTGCCACATAGTCCCATATCTCCTCTCTTTTCCTTTCTAGTCCTCACCTCATTGCCACCCCCACCTAAATTTGCAAGTGGAGTGTAAAAAACAAAGAAAGGTTAAAAAATGAACCCAGCTGATAATACCAACAGTCTTATTTGGCAAAGTGATATTTACCAAATACTATTTCCGTGAGTTTCAGCTCCCAGAACTATTGCCTGGAAAGGGTATAGGTCGGTGTGAAGTGGGTGGCAAGGCTCACGGGTTATTCTGAAGACTAGACTGTTAGGAATGCAGGCATTTCTGAGGAGGCTGCTGATGAACTTGAAAATTGAAATATCAAAGAATTTTTTTAAGGGATGACCTTAGGAGTCTGTTACATGGGCGTTAAATATAGTCATATTGTAAGTTGCTGTCTGGAAAAAATATCTTAGCTAATGGGAAAGGAGAATCTTCTCATCAGTGCCCTAGGAGTGAAATTTACCCTTTTGCTAGTATAAGATTTAGCTATGACTTGAGTCCCACTTAAGACCTATTTTGAACTATTAAGTTAACTTCTGGGAGGTAAAAATGGGAGTTCAGAAAATAGATAAAATAAAATATTGCTCCTTACTATTTTTGAGATAATAAGCCAGAGTTTTGTGCAAATGGTTTTTTGGAATTATTAAAGCTGTGCCAGGGATGCATTTGGCTTGTTTCCTTTCCAGGACTACAGTAAATGTCAAAATCATGCTGTATCTGCAACTGTGCTACTGCATAAATGCTTTGAAGGAAGAGATGCAGTTGTGTTAATGATTGAAGGATTAAGGGCAAATAATTCCATTTAGGATTACTTGTTTTATAATGTACTGATTTTTGACTGTGGTGTTTGAAACCTACTGTGTGTCTGTCAAGTGAAACAAAAGTTACTCTGTTCTTTGGTTAGATTTCTAGCCTTTGGTTAGGTTTCTCTGTTCTTTGTTTTATTTTGCAACACTGTAACATGTGCTGCAGTAGGTTTTTGGTAATTTTTTGGAGGCAGAGTAAAAATTGGTTATTGCCTACTCAGGCACATTTTAAAAAAAATAAAGGAAAAACAAAGACCTTGGGCTCTTCATTTTCTTTTTTCTAAGCATGCTTGACAAATTGGCAGTGAGAGGCCTAAAGTGAACAGCTTTCTGCCATCCAGTGGAGAGGAATACAATTTTTTAAACTAAGTCACTAAAAATAATAAAGGTGCGAAAGCTATGGTAAGGGAATTAACTTTTTTTAAAAACTGAGTTGTCTCTGTTCTGCAACAAGCTTATGGTAGTTCAAAGGTTTAAAATAAAAAAAGAAATAAAAATTGAGTTACTGGGCTGTGGATGATGTGAAAGCGAGTTGTATTTCAGTTAGAAAAGCAAAGTTGTCCTAATCCGTCCCCTTGATTATTCTAAATACTTTTTTCTAATGAAAATACCAAAATATGTTTGTTTTCAGCCTAAAAATGAATTCAAGTGGTTTATGGCCACTGCTAGAAGTAGGGTATTGAACTTGGTAAGATTTTTGTGTTGATCTCAGCTTTATGTGTCCTAGGAGAAGTTAAATCACCAAGACTTTATTCCCTAACCTTAACAGAGAAGTAGCTATGATTATAGTGTCAGTAGCCTGGCTCAAATGCAACATTTCTTTGATTTGCTGTTGTCTCTTAACTGGCAAAAATACTGAGTTTTGAAAGAAAAGTGTTTAAAACTTGTTTGCCTTCTTACTGGTTCTGGTTTTGTGACTGGATGCATTTGGTAATGTTACCTTTGCAATGCAATACTTGGCATTCTAATGTTTGTCCTGATGTGAGGTTGCACAGATGTGCTGTTTCCCCACATTTTGGAAGTTGAGTAAGGTGAGCCAGTTCATACGCAAAATAGTATTTAAATATCAGTTTTAAATCAACACTATCCTGTACTTTTTGGTTTCTTTTGGTTTTAACAGGCTATTTTACACGAGTTTTAACTTTTTCCTGGTCATCAGATTTTTGCCATTTGCATTTTTTTACCATTTACATTTTGTTCAGAGATTGTGTTTTATAAGAAAACTCTCACATAATAATTGGTCAGATTTTTGTTCTTGCTACACTTTTTTGTTTTTTCTTTTCTTATTGCAACTCCAGTGCGTCATTGGCGTTGCTTAGGATTTATAGCAATTTGACACAGCAGAGCAGTATAATATCCCACTATGGACCTTATTGTCTTCCATATGTCCTTACAGGAGTCACCATACTGAAGACAGCAAATGTGTGCTGCTGGAAAGCTGTTTCAAGTGAGAATATTTTGTAGTTGCTGCTCCTGAATTACATGTAAACAACTTCAGCAAAGACTAGACCATAAGCATTAAAAGATATAGATAGAAGTATTAGTCAAATACGGTTTGATTATAAGCTGTACCAAGAAAAAGACCCCCCCATGATGCATTCTCTTGTCAACTGTGAAGCTTGTTTAAAATGACATGGACTGCAGCTGAAGAGAAGGATTTACTAATTGAAATGTAAGTGGGTGACAAAGAAACATTACGTATGCAGTGCTTTTTTTTTTTCTCCTCCAGTTTTATGTTTCCATCTCTGACTGTCATAGTAGCAACTATTGACAATATTGGAAGTAACTTTTTTGGCTTTCTTATTTCTCTGGTGCTATTTTAACCTTTATTCTTTGTCATTCAGCAAGTCAGTGGTACAGGATCATCTTACTGCTCACTCTTTGATTTTTTCACTCCATCCCTGTGGCAACTTTCCCTGCTGGATGCATGTGGATTTAGCTTGATTCCCAGCCTTGCCAGCAGCATTGTAAAATCGAACTGTAGCATTTGAAAATACTGCTCTATTGAAAAACAAGCTGGAGCAATCCAGACTTGGATTTCAAAGGGAATGGAAAGATCTTGATCCATGCTGCTTTGCAAGCTCAGCACCACAGAGTGTGATTGACTGTAAGCTCCCTCATATTATGAAACACTGAAGGGTATTTAGTGTAATAACAGGCTGGAAAGGTGGGATATGTGAGATCATGAAGAAGCCCAGAGTCTGTCTCTCTCCACAGGCAAATTGGTGCTTTACTTACGCTGTTAAAATGGCATGATGGCTCTGAGGCTATCGAGTCTTACTTTAGATTTCCTCTGCTTCACAGAAAACACAATTTAGCCATGGATTACTCCAGGAACAGCCTGAGTTTGTAACCCATAATCTTAGTTGGAGCTGATTTATTTTATTCAGTGTAACTGAAAGATCAGATTTGGTGACTGTGGGCTGGGTCCTAAACTGCTGCTATTAGGTTACGAGCCTTGGACTCCATGCTGCTGGACTGACTCTAGTTATGGATTTGACTTTCTATATAAGGGAAGAGAGTAAAATTTTTAAATTTGCGAAAAGGTCTAGATGCTGGATTTTTTATTTCAAACATTGCTACTTAAGAAAAGTACAAAACTACATGCATTATGAAAGGTTTTAGATACTATGCCCTTTTTGCAAAGAGGTGTGATTCTGTCTTTGAAAAGGCATTTCTGTAAATTTACTTTTTTCTTTTTTTTTTTACGTTCTTTATATAGGTGATCTCTGAATTTATAGCAACTGTATTTCTGTGTTGATATAATAACCACAGCTTGGATATTGCCTCTGTTCTAAGCTATCCACAAATGCCTACAATTCTCTTAGACAATTGACCTTTGGGCCTAGAATTCTTACACTTGACCTCTGGTTCAGAAATTACTTCTTTTTGTCTCAAGAGATCTTGATAAAAGTCTGTATGACAAGGTTTATTTTATCTGGCTGTTGGCAGCAGGAGGTGGCAAAGAAGGGGACATCAGTAGTTCAATTCCTTGCTGAAATTAAATCCTTGAGAAAATAAGGATAGTCTTTTATTTGAGTTTTACTCATTTGGTATCTTCCTAGTACTTAGCTTGCTCCACATCAGACTTCATAATTTTTGTACTTCTTTTCATTTTCATTAGAAGGCCCATTGATTGTTAATTTTGCATTAATACCCATTGGTAAAGAGTCATGTGGTGAAACATACACAGTTAAACACTTGTACTTTTAGCTCCAGGTAAGATTTTAAGTTTGAGGCCTAATCATCTTTGAATTTCAGGAGTACAGGAAAAGTGCTCTTTGTTTCAGAACTGTACATAACCACACGTTTATTTCTCCTCTGAGTGAGATGCAAAACTGTAAAAGGGCCTGTCTTTTAGATAAGTCTTGGACACTGTCTTGTGCCATTTCACACCGTCAAGCCTGAACATCAGCCTCGTTCAGCTTCGTGCACGTCTATGCTGCAGTTACTAACCAGGCAAGAAGAAAGCTCCTGACTGCTCGGTAGGTCAGGATGATACCTGAATTTGCTAATTAAAAAGTTTCTTGGTTATCTCTGCTCTGCACTGCTATCAGTTTTAGGAAGTCTAGTTCTTGATGGGCACAACAGGAATGTTGTGATAAAACAACATCTTTTGTATCAGACCGGTGTTCTCCCTTGTTACTGTATGGTGCAGTAGATGATGTTAAGTGCACAGTTTTAGAAATGCTGCAGCAGCTGACTTTAGAATCACCAACAGCAGGGTTGGTTTGGTTTTTTTTGCCCTGGTGTCTTGTTTAGTAATTGCCCTCCATCTGAATGTGTCATAGCTTACCAGTTGATTTTTATTCTAATATAGGGATATGAATCCATTCCCAATGTCCATCTGTATTTCAGATATGTATATGATTTTATATTGCCCCAAGTGAATGAAAAGCATCAAAATCCTTTTCTCCTTCTGCTGCCTTCACTGTTTAAAACTTAATTCCCTTTTATTTTGTTGAGATAACACGCATCCTGGTGTTAAGGGGGCATTCTTAATGTATCATCTCTACGTCTTTCATCATCCTGTGTCTAACATTATCTAGTATGTCTCTTCTTACTCTGGTCAAAACTGGCAATCTGGATATTTTCATTCTAGTCTAGTGCAATCCTGGTGCATTCACTGTTTTTGCTGCTGGTCTCTTAATGTTACCTATTTCTACTATGCATTTTTGAGGTCAGTATTCCAGTTGGGGATGTATCATTGATTTATTCCTTGGCATTATCTCATTCTCAAGTACAATTTTTTATTTGATTGTTCAACATTTTGTTGTCAGTTTTGATTACCTCTGCACACTGTGTTGATATTTTTATTGTGCTGTCTGAAGTAATGGTAAGTCTTATCTTGAATGACTCCCATTAACTTGGGAGTCAGAAATGTATATTACTAATTCACATTAGTCTTTCTATTATGCATTTATTGACACTGAATTTCATCTACAGCTGTCATTTCACCAAGCTTTGATATTTTGTTGTTTTAAGTGCTTAAGTGGGACTTAAGTATTGGTCTAGTGCTAGCCTACTGTGCAAGGGTAAATTTCACCCTTTATGAACTGATGCATCCTGTCACATTAATCACAGATGTGCTGTGTATTTCCTAGGGCAACATAAAGGATCAAATTTCCCAATTAACCCCATCAGAACCGAATTAAATGTTGGTGCCATATGTAGAATGCGTACCACAAACTCGATGTATCATGACCTGTAATTCTGGTGAACTATCTTAGTGTGACCATAGGGGAAACTTCAGAAGTAGCAATCTGCTGGATACTTGAAATATCCTGAAGCTGAAAAGGTCGCAACTAGTGTATCCAGGTGTTGAGAAATTTGTGGCATTTTTTTCCTTCCTCTATTTGTGAAATAGCTTTTTTTTCAAAACAAGTCCATAAAGGTTCCCCCAAAGCTAAAACATGAACTTTGAAGAAGGGAGTAATCTATCATTTCACTTTTATTAAAAGAAAGATCCACTTGTTTTTTGTTATTTCATGGAAGACTTTCTAAGTAGGTGAGAAAATGGCTGGATGTGAGGCTGTCAGGTTTGATTTCTTTAGTTATCTCTTATTTTGAGAGTTGTTTCGTGACACTTCTGTTTTGTCACCTGTAATGTTGGTAATGTGCCTTACACAAACTACTTTGAAAGTTGAAGACTTGGTGTACAATAGGAGGTAGGTTTTTGCGTTGGTTTTTTTTTCAGTATAGTGTTTCATAATATATTACAGGATCTGCTGATGCTGCAGGATCGGTTTTCTGTTGTTCACTGAAAATATCAAGAAACTGACAGACCAAATCAAGCATTTCTCCTCCATATCCCCCAAATTAGGGAGGAAAACCTATGGATATGATTCATCTTCCTGCTTCCCCAAAGGACCTGAACAAAATAAAACTATAGTATAAAGGGTGTAAAAACGTGAAAAAATAAAATAATTTTTTTCATCCCTTCAAGCTTATTATTATTATTTTGGTACTTCTCGTTTGGGAAGAGAACTTGTTGTGTTCGATGATCACTGATTGCTGTAAAATTGGCAAACTGTCCAGCTGTTCAGTGGATGCTTGTCTGATCATGGAAATCCTGCTTATGAAGTAGAGCAGGGAGAAAAAGAGCAGAACGTGCTGGTATCTTAGTGGATTTAGTTTTACACAGTAGCATCTGCTAAACATGCAATGACTCTTTTACTTAGCAATTTAGATTAAGCCCCATAATTTTTTAATGAGCAACCTCCCTCTTTCTCTCCCTTTTGTTTTGATCCCTAACCCCCCAAAGTGGTGGCCTCAGGATCTATGTAAGGCATGGCTTAGTCTGTGTACCTGCTGCCCACCCTGGGTATTGCGTATGTTGTTTTGATTTATTTATTAGCCTTTATTTTTTTCAATCTGTGAAATTTTTGTAGAGAAGGAGGAAAGAAACAGGACCTTTAAATGACAACCCACAGCTCCTATTAACTAGTGACAGATGCCTTGTGACGTGACATTTTAGGGACTTTGAGACTCTTGATAATAGTATTTGTGGTTCAGGAGTGACCTTGCATATCAGAAGGTCTATGTCTATCCTGCGTGTCATAATGAGTTAAACATTGTGGTGAAATAGCACAAAACCAGTAACTGCTTTGTCTGAGGCTCCTGCAGCCTCTTTATTCCCTTGTTATCTTTAGAAAGAAAATAAAAATGGATGCATCTTTCTAGAGAATAAGGAAAAAATGCTGCTGAAAGGAAATAGCTGTTTGTGTATGTGCTTAGAACAGTCTACAGGGTATGCTGGAACTTGGCTCAGTTGTGGGCAGGTTATGGAAACAGAACTGCAAGAAAGCTCATAGGAAGCCAGTTCAGAATCTTACAAACAAATTGCTGGCTATAGTGTCACTTGTGTCTTAAGCTATTCTTATTAAAATAAATTTTACTTAGTTAGAATCACCTTTTTGTATTAACTTTTATTTATGGTGCTAGGTGGGAAGCAAGGTGAAAGTTGCATTTTGGTTTCTAAAATCAGCTTCCCCAGCTTACTTAAAACAGGTCATGCTCATTTGTGCCAGCATTGCAATCAGTTGCTGAGGAAGAGTGGTTGTGTCATCAGAACTGAGGATCATGATTTAGATTCAGCAGTGGAGAAGAGCAACATCTGGATTATGTGCAACTGCTCAGGAAAAATATGTTGTATCTAGAGATTTAAGATTGGAAAAATAACATCTAAAGGGCCTGGTATTTAAAATGATGCGTTTGCTTATAATGAGATTCTGATACAGCTTATTGAAGTTATTTTCCAGTGTTGCAGTATGAAGCTTTGTCCTGATCATGCTTCAGCTTTGCAATGAGATTCCACCAATGCAAACTCCTTATCGGAGGCTTGAAGCCAATCTCCTGTAATCGTCACATTGATTAAAATACAGTTGTGTGGAATCATGAGGACAGTATAAGGGCTACATGCAGCAAATGAGCTCAGGAAAAGTAGTAGTGAGGGAGCACCCGAAACTGATTTTACTTACAAATTTTTCTGCATCTTATCGAAAATGTAACCATTATTAATCAAGCCCTTCTTGTGTATCATGTTGGACCTACGGGTTCTACCTCTAGGACTTGCTGAATCCATTAATCAGAAAGACCCTCAGAGATTTACCACTCTTTTTTTCTTCCTTAGTGAGGATAAGTGAGGCGTCTAAAGCATCATTGTCTGCTGGGTTTGATGTGAAGGAGTCTGATTCCAGTTTTTTTTTATCAACAGGAAAATTTCCTGTGGTAGTAAGAAGCTTCTGCTTCCAATGTTGGTGTTGTACTACGAGAGGTGGTTCCTGAGCAAGCCTTGCTACTTACATTGTCCTGTATTACATGTTGTAGAATGAAAAAGTGTGCTGAAGCAGAGCTCTACCATGCCAGTCTTTCACTAATATAAGGTCTCTGACATTCAGTGACATGTGAGAACCATTCCTTCCCTTGACAACGTTATCACAGAAAGGGAGCTGTAGTTGACTTTTCTGTGTGATCTGTTTTCCTGTCTAAGTAGAGGTAATCCACAAGAGAACTTGACCTTCAAGACAGACACTTCTGTAGTTTCAGTGATGATGATGCTGATCTGTTTTTCCAAGCAAACCTGTGCTGTCTCCTAGTCTAGTTTTCTGAATGGCTGTCTGAATGGTTCATTTCATTCAAAAATTGTTTTCTCTTGAAAACAATTGGTTTATGATGATACAAAATGGGAAATTTTTTTTTTTTCTAGAACCTTCCCTTCTATTCTCTTTTATACTCAGTCTATGTGCTGGGAAATTATTTTTCCCCCCCTCTCACTGAAGTCAGAAGGCAAGTGAGGATTTAATTGCATAGAAAGGTCTAACTAGTAGGGAAACCATAAGCCATATATTTATCCGATATAAATTTAATGTAGCTTTATTGTAATGTTGCTAAAAAATTAAACTTTTTTGTTTAATAAAATTAAATAAAAAATTAATAAAATTAATAAAATTAAGCTTTATTGAAGTCAGGATTGATTTAAACTGGCTGATGCTCTTCATCAGATGTAGCACGTTCTTATTATTCTGCAATGTCTGTTGCTATTGTTTAGCATTACAATCTGAAGATGAATGTGGGTATGACAATGAGTATTTTACAAGGATGAAAAGTACATGGAGTCTAGTTAAAAAATGCTAGATATTGCCATTTAAATCTCTAACTCATGATGTGAGAAATTCTGTCAGATAGAGAAATGGTTTTGGCCTCTCTGTAGATTTTATCTGAGACCTAGACCAGAAGCCATACTGACAAAGTAGAATACTTCCTGTTGCTTGGCTTCTTTGGGTTTGGATTTGACAGCAACATAAGAGAGAGAGTAGGTTTCAGAATAACTCACCGATTGCCATGTACGAATGCTGATAGGTGATAATCTACTTCACTGTTTTTTTGACTAACCTGGTTTGACTTCAGTCAGTACAAGATTCAGTTAGTGCTGGAGTGGATGCTCCTTTCACAGATGAGAGTTAACACAGAACTTTCTGAGAAGGATTGTTCTGCTCTTCAGTTTCCTTACTGTAATTTTTAAAGTCTTACAGATGCTAAATAACTTTGGAGTCTTCAGTTACGTCTAAATAATTTTTCTTGATGTTTTATAACACAATAGGAACTTTATTTACTCTTTCTATTGCATAAATACTGCTAAGATTCCTGTAGTCTTCCTTCTTACTTTACGGAATTGTGAGTCTGATGGAGCCCTCAGAATGCCCTTTCAAATTTGACACTTAAATTTTTATGAGGGATAATTTGTATGCCTTCTTTCTTTAAAAATACTGTAGGACAAAACACGTGCTCCTCATGTTGGCTACATTTTCTGAACTGCATTGGAGTAAATGCAAAACTTGTAATTACATCTGTTTCTCCAATTTAGACCCTAATTGCTTCCCTCAGTGGCAGCATTTATTTATTACCATGTCTTGACTATCATGATTGACTTTCTTTCTTGCTTTGATTTAAGTGTTGAAGGAAGTCTGTGAAGATTCCTAAAAATCAAGTCATGTTCCTGTCTGATTTTGGATAGTCAGGGGAGAGATGTTGCCTTTCTCTTTGAGTCATGGATCAGGAGCAATACCTACCTTGAAAGCAAAGCAAATAGGTGGAGAAAAATGATATGAGGCCAGGAAGTTCTGCTTCTCAAGGTAGATGTGGACTTGCTTATGTTTTTGCCATTCTGGGCAACTTTATCTTTGCACCTCTGTAGGCAGGAGCAAGTCATGTTGAAATGGTAACAGTGAAGTGTGTTACAGCCCTGGGGCCCATTCTGATCACTGAATACATATAAACCTTTCTGAAGTAGGAGTTATTTGATATTCTGGGAATATCAAAAACGGAACAGTTGGACACCTGTTTTTAACATGGCTAGAGTACAGCTCTCTAAGGTGATTATAATAGAAGTCCTATCAACTTTATGCAACGTATAGAAAGGTCATAGCAAATCATATTGTAACATGGATGCCTGGTTATCATTGAGAAGAGTGGTCTCTGGCACAGGCTGATAGTGGAAGTCTTTACTTTTTCATTCATCATTCTTGAAGACTTCCTGTTTTCTCAGCTATTCAAGCAGCAGAGATCTAGAATCAATTCATTAAGCTGAGATAAACATCTGATGATTTTTGTTATGTTTTCATATTATATAAATACCTTGGGAGCCATCCTCTTAGGGAGCTTCGTGCTGGCTGTGCAGTTGCTACCCAGAGAAACCTGCATTCTGAATATTAAACTTCATGGATATTAAGTACTGCCAGAAGAAAAAAAAAAAAAAAAAAGTCATTTAAAAAGAAATGTATTTTTTATTCTTACAAAACATATATTTATTTAAAAACTGACACCCTTGCATATTGATGCCCTTCTCTACTAAACATTTCCATAATACAAATAACTGACAAATTTAAATTTTCTTCACTGTCTCACCTCACATATTTTGAAACAGGAGTGTCACTACTCTGAGCAATGTCTTAAAATTGCATGTGTGTGCTAAGTCCCTTTTTGTGCCTTTGTCAATCTACAGATATCATCATAAGACTTTTACTGTAAGGCATTATTTCATAATAATTGTTTTTGAATGGCAATAGCTATTCTGAGTGCTCAGCAGAATACAAAAGTTTTTCACCATTTGTCACAAGTGATGTTCTGTTTGTTGGTCCATGTTGGAGTCCAGTGGACCAATGGAGAGCATTAATACCAATTGTATTCTCATGTTTGTTTAAATCTGATCTAAATGTACACCACACAATTGTATGTACAGGTGACATCATACATCAAATCTAGGGGTTCTTAACTTGGCAGTAGGTTGCACTGCATGTTTCCACTCCCAGTTCTCCAGTTATGTTCTTGATCCTGAGGAGTTTACCCATCTATATAATTTTTTGCTTCAAGAAAGCTGTGTCAGTGGTAAAAATCATTGTTTCTGGCAGACAGGAGGAACTGTCCAGCATTTTCCAAGCTGAATGTATTAAAACACTGATAAACTCAAAGTGACTTTTAATGTTGCCTTTCCATGCTTCAAAAGCCTTTCATCTATGAAATTTTTTTTTTTTTGGTACATAGCATATGTCTGTTTATGCATCTGTATATCTCTCTCTCTTATCACAAAGACAAGTACTGTTCGTAGCCTGATTGTAGCACTTGCCATTCAAAAATAGTGCAAGTTTAACTTCTAAATTTCTTTATGAAACCTTCACAAACTTCTGAATTTATGAAATACAAAGTGTACAAAATTGGTTTTAACAGCAGTGGTAAACTATGATGCATTTAGGTATTCAGACTAAATGATAAAGAGCTGTGTCTAAATTATGACACAGCTGAGAATATCAATAAGGATGAAAACAAAGAAAAAATGGGACATAATAGTCCGATTATTGATTTCCTTGGTATTAAAAACATCTTAAAAATTTCAAAATTAATGAGACATAAAATCTTCCTCCTTTGCAGCTGATTCTCATCAGCTAGTTATAAAAGAGCTATCATCGGAGAATAGAGCATACTGTTAGCTGTTAGTTCAGAATGACTCTGCAAAATAGTCCTTAAAGGTCTACTGACTTCTTTCTGACAGTCTCCTAGAGGTCTCAAAGCTGTTAGTTGCTGCAGTGTATCAGCCTGTCATCAAACCTGGATCTGAGTTGTATAGCAGAAATGTCCTCATTCTGCAATTTGCTTTAAATCAGCAGTGTCTGAGTAAAACAACTTGGGAAGATGGGCTTCCACAGGGGTCGTCTGAGCTCTGTGTTGAATTGTGTAGCAGTGGGGGTGATAAGTTTATCACCAGCACAGTCACAGTTTCTGCCAGCAGGCTTTAGGATTGGATCTCTATATTTAATGTCATTTTGTTTGTTAAAAATGGATACAGATGTCCCCACTGTGGAATAGTATTTCCTGGCAAATCTACTTTGTGACTTTTGGGTATGCAGACTGTAATGTAGTACATTGCTCCTGGAAAACTTGTTCTTTCTTGCAAATATCTCTCTTTTAGTGTCCCAGGCTGCCCCACTGTCTTCCAATATGCAGATATTAATCACTGTGATATCTACATTTCCATCACTGTCATTTTTTAATAGCTGCTGTAGAGAATAAGGGATGGAAGAAAGGGGATGAATAAGACTGGGAGCTGTAATGCAGTGAAGTTAGGTATTACAGAACTACTGCGTGCTATGTGCAAATTATGTTCACTTGCAGGAAGTTACAGCTGGGTGAGAAAAAGGTCTGATGAGTGCTCAACAGCATGTGATGAGTGTCATCCTGAATGGTTTAAAACAGTTTTGGAAACAAATACTCTCCCCCTTCCCACTTACCTTGTCTGAGCCAGGTGTCATGCAGCCAGCTGGAAAAGCACTTTCCATTAGTGCTTTGCCAAATGCACTGCATTCTCTGAAGCAGGATGAGCCCATTTTTTGCTTCTCATATTTTTAGGATTGACAAGTAGCTTGGTTTACACATTTGGATTCTTGGTGTGTTTTGAGAATAGCCTTCCAGTCATTCTAAATTGCATTTGTTACTTTGGTAATAAATTTTCATTATATGAGTTCCATTGGAAATAAATGTGTTTTCTACCCTCTGCAGTAAAATTGTAGAACCAAAGAATGGTTTGGGTTGAAATGGGCCTTAGAGGTCATCTAGTGCCAACCTGCTGCCATGGGTAGGGACACCTTTCACTAGTCCAGGTTGCTCAAAGCCCCATCCAACCTGGCTTTGAATACTTCCAGGGATGGGCAATCCACAACTTTTGTGGGAAAACTGTTCCAATGCCTCACCACCTCACAGTACAGAATTACATATTTAATCTAAACCTGCCATCTTTCAGTTTAAAGCCCTTCTCCCTCAGCCTATCACATGTCCTTGTCAAAAGTGCCTCCCCAGCTTTCTTGTAGGCCCCTTTAGATACTGGGAGGCTCCAGCAGATCCACCCACATCCTCCTTATGTTGTGGGCCGCAGAGTTGGGTGCAGTACTGCAGGTGAGGTCTCATCAGTGGAATAGAGGGGCAGAATCACTTCCTTCAGCCTGCTGGCCACACTTTTCTTGATGCAACTCAGAACACGATTGGCTTTCTGGGCTGCAGGGCCACCTTGATAGGTGATATTGAGCTTCTCTTCAGCCAATACCCCCAAGATTTTCTCCACACCACTGCTCTCAATCAATTCTCTGCCCATCCTGTATTTGTGACTGAGATTGTCCCAACCCATGTGCAGGACTTTGTGCTTGGCCTTGTTGAACTTCATGAGGTTCTTGCGGGCCCACCTCTCTAGCCGTTCAAGGTCCCTCTGGATGGCATCCCCGCCTTCCAGCACGTTGACTGCACCACACAGGTTGATGTCATCCCCAGCTTGCTGAGGGTGCACTTGATCCAATTCTCTATGTCACTGATGAGGGTGCTAGGCAGCACCAGGCCCAATACTGACCCCCAAGGAACACCACTCATCACTGGTCTCCACTTGAATGTCAAGCTGTTGGTCACTACTTTTTGAGTGTGACCGTCCAGTCAGTTCTTTATCCACTGCGTGTTCCACATCTTTCCAATTTGGAGATGATGATGATGTTGTAACAGTGTGAAATACTTTGTACAAGTCCAGGTGGATGATGTCAGCCACTCTTCCCTATCCACCATAATGTAACCCTGTCATAGAAGGCCACCAGATTTTTCAGGCACGATTTGCCCTTAGTTAAACCACATTGGCTGTCTCAAATCATCCCCTTATTTTCCATGTGTCTTAGCATAGTTTCTCAGAAGATCTGCTCCATGATCCTTTTGGGCCCAGAGGGGAGACTGGCTGGCCTGTAGTTCCCCAAGTCTACCTTTTTCTCCTTTGGGGGTTTATAACAAGAAATGTTTCTTTATACCAAAGCAGTCTATGAGACATAGTGGCTGCTTGTTTAAGGATAAATAAGACTTCTCAGTGAACTTAATGAAGAGTTGAGAACCTAAATGTCATGAAGAGTATGAACAAATTCTGAGGAAAGCCAGCTGCGTTACTGTTGCCACCCACAAATTAGCCCACTAGCCAGAATGACGGAGGGTTTTTTACTGTGCATTGCTATTTGGTACTGCTGAGAAAGTGGGGAATCACTAAAGGCAAAGGGCAGTGCTACCCACATGTGTAATTTTGGGTCACAGCACTTCTTGATAGTTCTCAGAGAATGTTTCCTTAGTAAATGACAAGAGGCAGGGGAAGAGAGAGAGAAAAAGGTGACTGAAATGATGGTGACATTTGAAAGGGGAAGAGCCTTGTCAGAGGCTTGACTTTGTACTGATAAGAAATATATTTTCTGATTGTATGGAAGGTTGGGAGAAACTGCTGCACCGGGCAGATAAGAAGTGGGGTTACATGCTGGTTTATCTGTAAGGAGATGTAGTGTTCCTTTTAGACTTGTGGCGTATTTAATTTAGATCAAAAAATCCTAGGGGATTTACAGCTAATCATAAACCAGCATAGATTAAGAAAAACCCTCTGAAAAATATTCGTGAGGTATAATATGTTGTATATAAATGGATGTAAGCAAATATACATAAATATATATTTTATGTGAATTAAAGGTCACTCTGCTGTTCTAGTGAAGGGCTTTGTAGATGTTTATTGTAGGAAATCAAATGTAGGTGTGTTAGGGAATCTTGCTGAATATGGAGCAGGGCATGCCCTGTGGCTGCAGAGCTGGCGCCTGCATGGGCAACATATTTGATGGCCTGACTTCTTTTAGTGCCAGGCTGGTCTGTGGTAGGAACTTGACAGAACTCTGGGCTGCTCTAAATTACACCAGACCTCAGGCAGCCCTGGGCAGCATTTGGAATTCAGAAGACAAATATTTTTGCTCTATGTGTTGTTTGTTTTGCTTAGTGAAGGAAATGATAATGGTTGATAGGGTTTTAAAATTTTCATGTTTTAACTCATAATGGTTGTGACAGTTGTTCAGTGAATTCACCCGCATTCTAAAACAGGTACCATATGGGCAGTAGCAGTATAATTGCTCTGTCTGCTGCCCTTCAAATCTATTGTAGCTATCTGAAAAAAAAAACCCAAAACCCCTCAAGAACCCAACCAAAAAAAAAACCAAAACCCAGAACAATTTTCAAGCTTGTTTGCCTACCTGGAGTCTCCACAGCCTTTCCTGCAAATTTTGATGCATTTTCTACTCTGTGCAGTACACCTGCCATGCCATAGGAGCTATGGCTGCAGTTTGTAGGCATCCTTCAACTGCCTTTCATCGAATTAGGCCAACAACCTACGGGGTGAAGCAATGTTGTGACAGGCCTGGATTAAACAAACTTGCCCAGAACTATAAGTACTTGAATCAAAAAACACCCAGCCGTTGCTAAGGCCTGTTCTACTCCTGACTTGCTGCTCTTGTAACTGTGCTCAGGTGGGCAGATATCTGCCACAATATAGCTGCAAAATGCAAGTCTTATGGTGATATTTGTTAAAAGTTGAACTTCGACTACATTTTGAATCCTGAAAGCTGACGAAGAACTACTTGTGATACCTTTGGTTGACTAGTCGTAGATGTGAGAGATAAAGGGCCCAAATAGTACTGCATCTTTGGAGGGAGACCTGTTGTGCCATCCAGCTGCTGTTCTGGCAAAGCTGTTCTTCTGTTTGTGTGGTACATAAGGGAGAGTGGAGTAGTTTATGTAAATATAACTTCAAATTATCGTTTTGTTTTATTTGTCTATTTGCATATGTTTTGTGATACTTTTTCACGTACTCCATGATAAAGGTTTAACTATACAGCTGTTGCTAGATTAATGAACCTGCATGTGTTGAACTGTTGAAGCACAAAACATACTCATGATTGAATAAAACATCACAAGGTGAATAATTTTACAGATATCGTGGGAGAATAGCAACTTTGTTTACATAAAACCTGAATTTTGAAAAGTATATGATTCAGAAACAGACTGTTCCAAATGAGTTATAGCAAAACAGAGCAGTTTTTCAAACTTACTACTAAGGCACTGATGTGAGTTTTTAAATGTGTATTTCTAAGTTATGCCTTCTTCCCAGTCTAAGCATAAAGATATGTTTAGTGCTTCCCTGTTGCAGTACTCAGTTGCTGGGTGCTGAAACCAATGAAGAATTACCACAGAAAGATTCAGCTGCCTGTTGAGAGTTTTACTGCCTCCATTTTGACAGGAGAGGGTGTTCAAGGTGGTCATTTTGCTGAGACCTTGGTGCAGTCATGTTCCATAATGCTGCTGAATGGTTTAGAGTCAGCTGCTTCCACTGCATTTCAAGCACACAGGGTGATGAACCAATTTTGGTTCTTTGTACTTAAAAAAAAAAAAAAAGCATCATTTAAATTTTTTCCTCAGCATAGCACACTTCATAGACTTCAAATGCTTTTTTAGCCAAGAAACAATTTTAGCCATTTTCCTTTTGTAGAAATTTCTTTAAGGTATAAGCTGTCACCACATTTCTTATTTTTCTGGGATTTTTTAAATTTCTTCCCCACTGTTTTAACAATTAGTACTTACTTTGAGTTATCTTTGAAAATACTCTATCTTTGTAAGAGAAGTTCTTCTGGATTCAGAGTTTAGATACTTACCTTTGGCTTTTGCAGGAGCTTGATTTTTAATTTTTGTTTTTAAAGATATAAAACCTCTGAGTTGCAGAGTGGCCTGGAGTGGCTGGCAGGATCCCCATCACATGAGCAAAGGTAGAGGGATTGTGCCTCCTACTACATGTCACAAACACCCTTTCACTTTCTAATTATGTGGGTTGCTTTTTGGTTTAAGGAAGAGAGAAAAGGGCATCCTGATTCCCTGCAATCTGCACTGTTGCTTGTTCCTTGGGACCCCACTAGTCAAAACAACGGGATTCATATGTTGACGACAGCTGAGAGACCAGAGTATGACCAGATGGCAAGGGGGAGCTGAGCTGTCTGTTTCTGCAAGCGATAGGCACATTATGGTTATTCTCTTTTGGGGACAAGGGGGTGGAAAGGGGGGAGAGGGGGGGAGAGAGAAAGAGGGAGATATTAGATAAACAGACTGTAGCCTGAATACATATGACATGTGGGAGGAAAGCTTTGTTAAGCAAGAACTGAAAGCCTCTCGCAGAGCATTAAGCAGCACCGCCTGTGTATTGGACTGAGCCAAACCACAGGGAACACGAGCACAAACCCGTAACACTGCTGTAAGGCCAGTGGGGTTCACCGTGGCCCCTGCAGACGTGCTTGGAACAGTGAAGGACTGGAAGGTTTTACTGTTTCCTTACATCAGCTTACTTTGTTTTGGTAGGAAGGAAGGGTCATTTAGCAGTAGATGTGCTAAAAGTGTGTTTTCCGTATCTTTATGATGTCTAAACTGTGTTTAATGAGTCAAAGTTGATTCATAGCTTCATTCTGCAAAACTTTTTATTCAGCTTCATGTGTAAGAGAGATGGCTTTCTGGGGTTGTGGTTGTCTGCTGTTTGCACCAAAGTCGCTGGAAGTTCAGTCTAGCCAGTGATTTGTAGGTGGTGCTCAGCACGCTCTGTAGTTAGGGAATGCATCCCTGAATACATCACCCTGAGCTTTTATCTGAAGCCTTCTGAATTCTGTAAAAAATTTCCCACTTAATTGTATTAGTGTGTCAATTTGTCTTAGCAGTGAAACTGAAGTATACTTCTATCAGTTATTGATAACAGAGCTATCAAATCTTTCCTTACTGCCCTCTCTGGCTCAGCAGTGTAAGTTGCAATGTTTGTCCCATTTTCTTCTTCTATTTTAGTTACTGTTATTCTTGTGGCACCTAAGTAAATGAGTAACTAGAACAGTTGATACTGGCATTACACAGAAAAGGAAGATAGAATTTCCTTTATTTTGCTCATGTGAGTTTTTTAGGCAATGACTGCCTGAAAAAATGTTGAGAGATTTAGAGAGCATTTATTTGAGAAGGGTTTGATATTCTTTCCCATCTGCCAGTAACTTTCTTTTTTTCCCTCTCAGTTTTTTTTGGTCTTTTGCCTATGTGATTTGCTGACCTTTGTTGAATAGTTCTTTTTGAAGTAAGGTGATAAGAAAGCAGGCTCATGCTGTCGTTTTCTTGGTGAACCACTCTGAAGCAGTCTGGTTTACATAGTGGGGAACATAACAGATTTGTTGGACTGCAGCACCTAACACCACAGCTCAATAACCTATTGGAGTGTTTGAACACGGTCACCAGCTTGGCTTTGCTGCTGCTCCCTAGATAGTTGCTTGTGACATTGATCTGTGGGGGGTGGAGGCAGAAAGCTGATTTATAGATGTAGCCTATTGCCTGGAGGAGTGGGTTAGCTGAGATTACATTCTGCCTGGTTTTGGTCACAATAATACAAAGACTTTAGGGGGATCTTTGCTGCACAAAAAGTGCAGCTAGAAAATTTAATATGTTGATACACTTACATACATAGTGAAAGGCTTTAAAAAAATTTTAAAAGCTAAACAACCCAAAAACCTCCACAAAAACAAACAGCAAAACACACCCCCCTTAGAACAATTTTAAAAAACCCTCACCAAAAAACCCACCAAGCAAACAAAATAAAAACTAAGCAGCAATCAAAACAAAGAAAACTACCAAAAAGGTTTAAACTCTTTCTGGAAAGATGCTGAGTGTGGTAATGCCAGTTTTCTATTCACTTCTTGGAAAACCTTTTGTGGTTCCATATGGAACATCATCTTTTAGAACACTTATTTTAATTAGTGAACCAAAAAAAGCATTTTGCTAATTACTGTTGCTTCTCTAGCTATGCAGAAGCCCCTTCCACTGTTTGATAGTAGTAGAACACATATAACTGCAATGTATTGAAGATTGGCTTTTTGATTTTTATGCTAATTATGATGGCTGAGCCAGATATGCCAGTAAGTTTTTTGGTGAGCCTCACTGATCAGAGCCTACAAAACTTCTATCCCATTGTCAGGGCACATTAAAAATTAGGGAAAACACCATTTTTATTAGATGCAGATTTTCAATACATGACCTTAAAAGTTATTTCCAAATAAAGGGAAAGAATGAAATACTGAATTGTTCCAGGTTTTCTTTACTTTTAAAATTACTGCAGAGGCATTAGGAACGTTTAAAAAATTGTAAATATGAAAGCCTACTATTTCATTTCTAATTTAAATAATATCATTATTATATAACAGATAAAAGTGAGGTGTGCAGTTCAGTAGTAGCACAGTATATTAAATGCCATTAGTCTTGAGATGTACTATATTTACACACTATAAAGGAACACAGATACCAGGGAGAAGGCTGGATGTTTCCTCATATATGCATTAAGAATAGCTAGCTCTTCCACCATGTGTAGAATCTTGGGCTCTCAAATCCATATTTAGCCATGGAAATTGAAATAGAAGCCTATTTATCAAAAAATTCGAATTGTCAGCATGAACCTGTCATTTGTGGCATCTGTCATTGCCAGGTCATTTTGCCTGTCTTATGGGTTTGCTTATGTTAAAACAAAGGATCTGTGTCTAAGGGGTATTATAGTATGCAGTTTTGGACCTGGGAGAAAAAAAATTGGTTTTAAGCCAGAAAAGGTTAGCCAAAAATATCTAAACCAGTATGGTGAACATAAATTGTGTAATTATTTGATCATTTGCTGTTCTTCAGAAATTAAGTGACATCTTTTGTTGTTGGCTTTGTTAAGAGCAGAACTTTGTCCATTCTAACTCTCCTGTTTTCGATGATCTACTGCTAGTTTGGTGTGGTTAGTTTTTCGTTGTGATCTGCTGTATTTGAACTGGTAGGAAGGAACCAAATTACAAAGCTGTATTTAATCATTTAAGTTCGTTGTCTGTTCAGCCATTCCAGTGTTCACAGTCTAGTTGAGACTTCAGCCTTCAAGTCAAGGAAACAGTGAAGATAACTGGACTAAACACCTGGAAAGTTAAATTTAGGACTTTATTCTTCTGTCTGCTCTTAAGTGACTTTAACACTCTAAAATCTTCAGACACAGGAGTTCATATCATATCCCATTAATGTTTCATTTGATTGTCTTTTGAGCACTTGTACATAGAATTAAATAAATGAAAATAATAGGCTTTGAAAATTGTGTCTCAGCATCAATTTTCCATATGTATGAGAAAGTTGTACTTGTCTATTTTACCCATATGTTAGATTGCTGAAGTGAGAATTGAAAAATCCTCTGCAATCATCAGAACAGAGGTGCCCAGTACTTATGAAAATGACAGAATACACTTTGAATCATGTCTTTCTTCTCTTGCTCTTTGAGTTTGCTGCCAAATACATTTGAATGTCACTGTATCCATGCTGTTATAATCTGAGACTTTTCATCCTGTGAATAAACTGGCAGCTATTGGTGGCAGTGGAGATGTTTTTATTTTCAGTTCTTCGGTACAGCACTAGGAGTTCTGAGCACTGACGACTGCATTCTTGGGTTCATCCATGTACTCAAATGAAAGGAGTAGCCCTGTTCTATAGTGATCAATTTTCTGTATAGAAATGTCAACCATAATTGGAACTTAAAGCAGTTCTTAGTGATGGCTACTTCGATTAAAAAGCAATAGATAGAGATGTAGTAAGTGTCTGGCTGGCCGGGTTTGAACAAAAGGCAGGTAACTAGAGCTTTAGTGTTCTGAATGTAACCAAAGTACAGTAGTTTACTGGATTTAGTTCACTGCTACAGACTCACACTTTAATGTGCCACCAGTGGATCGCATGTATCTTATGAAGACAAGTGTATATGAGATTAATGTTTTTCTGTATTGTTCCTGAGTTCAGATAAGGATTTCCTGCTTTGTACATGAATACTTAGTCATTACATTTTCACTTTCTTAATCAAAATTAATAATACAGTAGGTAAGTTTCTACAGCAGGGATCTCAAAGCGCTTTAGAAATTTAATCTTAGTTTGATAATACCAATCAGATAAAGTGCATATAATTATTCGTATTTTGCAAGTGAGAAAACTGAATTGGACAGACTGAGTTACTGAAAGACGTACAGAAATTGTTGATGGAATTAAGGGCATTATTTGGAGATATGATATAAAGTCTGTTGGAAGTGTTTGGATTGTTTCTCTGATTCCTAATTCTTTTGCAGTGTTGTAGCCACAAAACTGAGCATCCTTCACTATCAGGCCACCTTGAATAAAAGTTCAGTTTTCGCATAAGGTTTGTGTTTTACCCTGTCTTTAGACTACCTTACAGGTTTTCTGAATCAGTCACATTTCATGGTTATAGCTTTTTATGTTTCAAAAATCACCTGATGTTCAAGAATATCCATGTGGGAAGGGAAAGAGGAGACGTAATCATCTGAACATTTCATGTATTTGTTCCAGCTGTGCAGACAGAACCAAGCCCATTCTCAGACAGCTTCTCAGAAAGCAGCTACATTGCTTAAAGTTGATGCCCTCTGTGCAGTCTCATTGAGATCTCAGTTACGGGTGTACAGGAAGTGGTAGGAAATGGAGGCATCTTATTGCTTTTTTTTTTCTTCCCCTAATGCACTTATCTCTCTCTATCATTTTATTTGAACTTTATTTGCAATTAAAGCTATCTTGAATATTGCACTTAAGAAAATTACAGTTCTGTCTGAACTGCAGTCGCTCAGCTTTGTGGAAGCAGAGTAGATTTGGACAGGAATAAAAGTCTCTGTGTTCAATCCCCATGCACGAAGGACTGAATTCTCCATTTTCTGAACTGATACGGACTTAGTTTTGTTATCCTCCATACTTGTTTCCTGCACCTCCCATGAACTGCCCAACAAACTGAAAGTAACCATATGAAACAAAAAATTCTTAACTTTTTACCTGAATGCAGTATCAATGGCAACCAAAGAAATAACTTCTTTCTAATGTACAAGTGGCATCTGTGGATTATCTGATAGAAGTGTTTCTTGCTTTTTCAAAATTCTTTCTCCTACCCACTTCAAAACAAGGTAGGAAAGGCAGCCTTTCTTTTGATTCTCTCAGGAGATCTACAGTCAGGTTTCTGGCTCTTCCGCAAGCTGTGTTTGCTTGGGCTTGTCCATCACTCTGTGTGTGGTACCTTCCACTCTGCAAAATGAAAGTAAATGAAGCTTCCTTTCTCTTGCTTGTCTGTTTTCTTAGTGACTAGAGGAAAGAAGACTTGATCTTGACTGAAGCTTTTATAGTATCATAACAAATATCATATCATAACAAATAATGAAATGAATGGAGGAAAATTAGTCCTTTCTGGCTTTCAGTTTGCACCTTGCACTAGTCATGATGCTGGAGACTTACAAGTCACAGCTTTGACTGAGCAGTGCACTGCTGGCTTTGTCTGCTGCAAGAAGGCAGGTTTTCTTCAATTTTGGACCCTTCAGAAGATTTCTCTATGTCTAAAAAGGTTCTTTCCTCTATTATTGAAGATGTGAGGTTTCTGAGAGCCAGAGAAATGGAGGGCGGAATTCCACAATTCATTTTTATGGCAGTTAGTGTAGACGTTAGTCCATTGTTTCCAGTACAGCTTTGAGATGCAGTGCACAACCATAGGAGTTTTTATTTCAGCTCCTGGTGGAGTGTATGAAGATCAGTAAAAAAACCAACAACATGAAACACCAAACTCAACCTCCCCTATATTTTTAAGTCTACAGGTATCTGGAGAAACAGTAGCCAATAGGACTATGCTTGAATATTTGACAGAGTGTGGAGAACTTGAGTTGGCCTTTAGTAGCTGCCTAGCCATTGCATTTCAAATGGAGCCAGCCTGTGTTTTACAGAGCCACTGCTTTCTTAGATATTTAAATTTGGACTGTTAGCCAGCTTTGTGTTTTTATAGAACAAGAGGATTACTTTGCATTGTCATTAACAAATGGAATAAATCGGTATTGGAAAGAAACAGTTCAGGAATATTTTTAGTGTTGGTGCACTTGTGCACTGCTTAATTACATACTCTATTCAGTACTGCTCCCTTCATGGCACAGCACTCAATTTATGTTGTTTACTTTATGCACTGGCATTTGAGAGACTATCTGTCAATGTAACATTTTGGCATGTCAGTGCTGAAGATTTGCACCTCAGTGTAAGGGCATGCGTGTTACTTGCCGTTGAACGGGGTAGCTGCGTGTTATTGCTGTCACCTGAGCATGAGCTGTGTTACAGTGTTGGATCAAATTAATCTCTTGGGCTGCTGAAACAAGGGGATTGTGCCTGTAATAAAAATTTATTTATTGTCTTCTAGAGGCATGTAGGGAAAAACTTGTAATGATATTGACACCTGGGAAACATGTATTGCTACCTAGTATAAATCGCCCTTCAGCTGCTTTTTCCTAGTAACATTTTTGTGGGTTTCTAAATTTCCCTTCCCATCATCTTGTTCCTGTCATTTGCAATCTGTTTGTCAGCCAGTGTAGTTGTAGTACTTGGTCCAGGATCAGTACTTGGTCCAGAATGTCTGTGAGATCTCTGAAATACTTACCTGGGATTCTGTATAAGAAACAGAGCTTTCTGTGTGCCTCTAAGTTATAAACATGTTGGTTAGCTGCACAAAGGACAGAGAGTTAGTAGTATCACAAATACTGCATTTCTAAAAGCTTGAAAACAGACCCTTGGTTAGAGGAAGGAAACCAGGTTAGGGCTCCATTTTCCACATCTAAGGAAAATACTATAGTGGAAGCTCAGCTTTTTCTAGGTACCAGAGAACCTGTATACAAGAGAGATACTTCACATGACTGAACTACAGAAGTCTGATGTGAGCTTGCCCCTTTCAGAATCCAAAGAATCAGGTATGAACTGAATACCTGTGGGACAGCAGGTTTATTTAGTTGTGCTGCTCGTGTAACTACACCAACGGCAGGTAGACACCGGCAGTTTGATGTGATCCAGTATAACATCTGATCCATCTCAGCAAGCATTCAGGCAGAATTTTTCAAGGTAGTAACTGAATAGTTTATCTGATTGCATCATGTTGGATCTGAGAAGAATGAGGTCTTTAAAAAAGATACTGGTATTATTTAGGAATGCCCACTATTTTTAACACAGTAAAAAATGGTGTATACAAGCTCCATTCTGCTTACTGAAGGTTGGGAGTTATGCATGCTGGACAGCATCCGAATGTAATTCATGATTTTTGATGAAGGAAGATCAGCAGTTGTTCTTGGCTGTTACACTTACTGTGTTCAAACAAGTAGTTATCCACTGGATGCTCCCAAGGAACTATAAGGATAGCTTGCCTACTTGGAGACAAATGTAGAGAGTTTGCAAAAATTATCTCATCATTTAAGTATTTCTCACTTATCCTTTGAGGGTCAGTGGTTGCACTTTCTGTTCTTGGCTGACTACAGAAAAAAAAAAAATTAAAAACCCCCACTATAGTTCCCTACATTAATTAGGAAAAAGAAATTCTGCATGAAGATCTTCCAGATATCAATTTTGCTTTTGTGACAGGGCTCCTTGCTTTTGTAATGGTCGGAGTTTCCCACTAATGCTGGCTCTTTGTGGGCAGACTTGGCAGTGCCTACAAGAACTGCCACAAGGACCTTGTCTTCCCCTTTCATATGGGAAGTAGCAATCAAACTTCGAAGGGCCAAAAAACCAGATCTTTGCAGCTTCAAGTCAACTGTGAAAGGCATAGTGTGTAAATGTACTTTGGCAGGAAATATATGGAATATGAAATCTATTCCCTGGCACCTTCACTGTGAATGCTTCCTGTTGTAGTTGGGCTTGTTCATCTTCAAAAAAAAACCCAAAAAAACAAGGCAAAAGAAAAAAAACCTAAGAATAAAAAAGTTGCCACTTCCCTTAGTACAGAATACTGACAACTTTAAGCAGTATGGCTAAGGGTGGAAGTTTGCACTGGAATCAGGCAAAGCAGTCAGCTTCTGTGACATTTGTGATGGGAGGAGGGGGGATTGCCTTCAAGCTGAAAGCTTGCTTTTCGCCCAAGGAGTGCCCTCATATGTTAGACCCTTCTTGTCTTTCAGTCTCAGGAGTTCCTGCTGTGTTTGCGTAAAGTGAATTTTGTTTAAATTCTTACTGATGAAAAGCAATGTTGTCTCTTCCCACCACATAGGCTACAAAAATATGTTCCAGTGCTTCACCACATTTACATCTCTGCTGTGCCCCAGTCCTCAGCAGCACAGATAGGACAGATCTCTGTTGCTCTGTTACAGGATAAGGTTTACAGAGCAGACTATATCTATTCTCTGCAAATTACAGTTGCCGAAACCCAGAATAAAATTCTAAAGAAATTTTTTCAGCTACGTATGTGTCTGTGTAAAATTCATAGAGGAGATTATACAAATCCAATGTAACTATTCTTAGGGAGTTTTGCAAAAACTCTCTATTTTGATAAATATACTGCCATAGTGTTCTCAGTATCACTTAGCCCTCTGTCCTCTTTAATGAAATACACATATACCACTTCCATCTTTTGCATCCTTGAAGTCTCCAAGAGATTTACGTTGCTAGCAAGTACAGAAGAGATGGAACATGTTCAGGTGCTGAAATAGCGGCTGACAGGACAAAGCCAGATACAGGAGGATTGAGAACAGTACAATGAATATGTGTTTCTAGCTCCTTTTCTGATTGGTAGATAGGTGACTGTTGTCAGACTGCACCCATGCCTTCATTTAGTATGGCAATTATAATGTCCCCAAAGAAGTCACCTGGGTGCTACATTCTTTGTGCAACCACACAGTTATTTTACTCTGTACCCATCTTAAAACAACTGCAGAAGAAAATCAGCACTATGTGTATGAGTAGATTAAAAAAATAAATAGCCCACCAAACCTCTGTCCCTTTGCTCCTCGTTTTCAGAATAAACCTGTGAAATTTCTCAGATTTCCCCATTACTGCTCTGTGAAATTGGGCATCACTCTCTTTAGTTTGGTGAATGTCCAATTGTAAGATCAGCCTCTGGAACGGTAAACTTTGCCTGGCATGGAGATTTTGTTTGGGAGTGATTTGTTTGCATCTGTGTATATGCAAAGGGTGCAAAAGCTTTTTATACTGAAGGTTTTCTCTGAAGTGGAAACCCAACCAACCTTTTGATGTAATTCTTGTATGTAAATGGTGTGAACACATATATGTTGATTTTTTTCCTGAGGGTGTACATGTTTAAAAAGTCATGATCTTACTGCAAGTGTTCATATATGTTCCTACCTACCACGTAACCATGACTAGAAGTTAGAATAATACTGAATGTAACCATGCACGTGTGACCACAGGACTGATTAGCACTTTTCGTTCAGTAATCTTAAGATACTCAGGCATAAATGAGGTATTACTTAAGACTATTTTGCAACTCTTAATAGGGTCTTAGAGGGTCTAAACCAGCAGCTGATCCTGCAGAGAGCTGCAAACCATTTATGTGACAGTTGTTTCATGGCACTGACAAACCTACAGTGTAATAAAATGATGTCATTGTCTGTATAGTGTGGACATCAGGGACTTGACATTAACTACTTCAGTCTGGTGATCTATTCCTGTTGCACCAGTTTACCTGTAAGTTTAAATGTGAGTCTAGCTCAATCTGACCCACATCACACAGAGTAACTGTGGGAGATGGGGGAATAAAGCCTCCACTGCCTGAATCTGTGTCCTGTTCTGATCTGTGCATTCCTTCAGTGAAACATGAATACTGGAGCCCTGGCTGTGTCTTCCTATTCGTATGCTAAGAAGGATTTCTGTCAGTCACAGACTTCAGTGACTAAATTGAAAAATGATGAATTTATCCAGTACAACTGGTTTCATGTGAGTTTCTGGTAATTGCATTTCACACAAATAAAGCTAACTTTCCTGTGACCAAGTACTGCTCTGGAGGATTTGGCTGTGTTTTACTATTTTGTCCAGGTTTTTACTTTTCTTTAGTAAAGCCTTGCCATCAAAACTAAATGTGCAGGTGTTAGATATTCTCTGTAACATACCTTTAATACTGGAATAATTCCCTGAAGGATGGGATTGGAAAGTGTATTATAATCTGCACTGTCATGTTTAGGAGATTGCAGGAGAATTATTTTGGCATTCTATTTATACAGAGATTCTTTTTTCTTCATTTAATGAAAATGGAGGAAAATCTTTGATTTTTCTAGAGAAGAATTTAGAAGTTGCAGCCCTAGGTGTTACAGCTTGCCTACAGCTGTTGCAGGTGACTGTGGAAAGCCATTGAGACTGTGAGGTCTCTAATGTATGCCTTGGGGACTTTATGTCTAACCAGTAGAAATGAGATTTACTGGTATTTATTAAATGATTCCCAGGAAATACTGGGTTCTTGAACAGCAATCCTTGAAACAATGCTTGTGAATAACCACAGAAGTTGTATTTTACTCTCTTTAAAATATCCTTGTTTTTGAATTCTAAATATTCAAAACAAATACAGACTAATAAAAAGCATTGTTTTGTAAAGTATCCCTAGAGCTGTTTATCCAAATAGCAGGGAAGTATTTATGGTATTTAGGCAAGAATAATCTGCTGTATTATTTCAGATAACTCCTGCTGTATGTAATTTTGGGAATATTTTAATCCTCCTAAAAATTCTTTATCCCTTTGTGGTATATGTCACCACCATAACTGTAGTCTATGAAAAGTACATTATCTAATCTGTCTGTTAGATATCTGTTAGTATCTAACAGATACATGAAGTATCCATTTATTTCTAATGTGGGTTTTTTTCTCTCTCCCCAAGGAAGGAATAGTACTTACTGGCAAGCAGGTTGTAACATGCTGCTTTTCTCTAAAATGAGTTAACGTAGCAGTTGATATTTGAATATTTTCAAATTTTCAAAGATATTGATGTGGTGTGTTGGTTCTGGTTGGATGCCAGGTGCCCATCAAAGTTGTTCTCTCTCCCTTCCCTCATCTGGGCAGTGGAGAGAAAATATAATGAAAGGCTCATGTGTTGTGATAAGGACAGGTGAGAGATCACTCGCCAGTTACTGCCATGGGCAAAATAGACTTGGGGAAAATTAGTTTAATTTATTGCCAGTCAAATCAGAGTAGGGTAATGGGAAAATAAAAACAAATCTTAAAAACACGTTTCCCCCGGACCCACTAATTCCTGGGTTTAACTTCCGAATTCTCCACCTTCTGCCCTCCAGTAGCTCAGCAGGACAGGGAATAGGGGCTGTGATCAGTTCATCACAGGACATTTCTGCTGTTCCTTCCTCCCAGTGGGAGCCCTCATCACACTGTCCCGCTGCTCCAGCGTGGGGTCCCACCCGCAGCAGACAGTCCTCCATGAACTTCTCCAACCTGAGTGCTTCCCACAGTCTGCAGTTCTTCATGAACTGCGCCAACGTAGGTCCCCTCTATGGGCTGCAGTCCATCAGGAACAGCCTGCTCCAGTGTGGATCCCTGTGGGGTCACCAGTCCTGCCAGCATACCTGCTCCAGCAGGGATTCCTGTGTCGCCATGGGACAACAGGTGCTGCCAGTAGCCTGCTCCAGTGTGGGCTTTCCATGGGGGCATGGCCTCCTTTGGACATCCACCTGCTCCAGCACAGGGTCCTCCACAGGCTGCAGGTGGATCTCTGCTCAGCCCATGGGTTGCAGGGGCACAGCTGCCTCACCATGGGCTGCACCAGAGGTTGCAGGGGAATCTCTACTCTGGCACCTGGAGCACCTCCTGCCTCTCCTGCACTGACCTGCAGAGCTGTTCCTCTCACATACTCTCACTGTAGCTGCCATTGTGGCCCTTTTCCCTGCTGTTCTTAAATAAGTTATCAGAGAACTACTACCCCTGTTCCTGATGGGCTCAGCCTTGGCCAGCGGTGGGTCCATCCTGGAGCCGGCTGGCGTTGGGTCTTTCGGACTGTTGGACATGGGGGAAGCTTCTGGCAGTTTCTCACAGAAGCCACCCCTGCAGTCCCCCCGCTACCACAGCCTGGCTGCACAGACCCGGTCCTGTTGAGTAAGAACATATCAGCCCTCTCAAAAGGAGAGCGGCCAAAGGCATAAGCTGTGAGTGGACTACAGAGTTATGTGAACTAAAGAAATACACACAGGGACAACTACAAACTAGTAATTGCTCAGGAAATGCTGTACAGATGAGATGGCTGTCTCAACTGAAAATTATTTTGGATTGGATTTGTGGGTTGTCAGTGGCTGATGTGGAAGCTGTAGGAAGTAAATGTCATGTAATTAAGGATGATATGAGGTTCTGTACTTGTCTGAAGGTGTTTTGAACTGAGGATAGTACTGGATAATATGAGGAGGCACATGCTGCAATTGGTGCAATTTTTTGGGATTGTTCTAATGGTTTTTTTGCTGTACTCCTAGTTTTTGTAAGTAACATCTTGGAGCAGTTTCGGGGGTTTGTGCTTCAACCCCCTTCCCCTACCCCCAATACCTTGTCCCTCAACAAACACTGACAACTTCTATATTTAATTCAGCTATGTATAGTAGCAGTATGTTTTTCCTATTTTAATTTTTTTTTACTAAGTAAGGTAGTAAGTAATAAGTTGGGGGACATGCCTTGAACAAAATTACATCATATCTAATATTTTAGTTCCTGATGATGGGTGATGAGTAAACAAAGAAATTATTTATGTATGAAATTTCAGAATATGTAAAGACACAAAGGCTTGGAAATCTGATGTTGTCTTATTTTCTTGCTATGTTAGTGAATCAATTTTAAATTTTCACACCTTTCACAGATGGCTTAACACCCTGCATTATTCAGTCTCTAAAAGGCCTGGTAAATAAAATACTTTCTATTATAAAGTACAGAGGGGTTTTAACAAAATTTTTGAAATTATTGATGCTAGAATTATAGTGTTTCGGTTTGCTTTTTACTGTATTTAAGAGAGAAACACAAATCGAGAGAGGAAATATTTGAGAAAAGGCGGAATTAAAGTGAACAGAACTTAAGAAGTTGGTACAGACATTGGAATGTGATTAATTACAGGCCAACTCATGCAGAAGCAGACATTTTGATCCCAGATTTGCTCTTTTTGGTAGCATCTGAGGCTATGTCTGGTAAGAGTGATCTTTCTTCATAAATGAGAACATCCTTTGTAGTGCTGTTCTGCATCACTTCATGAAGGCTACTTGACATGGGAACAATTTCCTGATGGATGCAAATCTGTAGGACAAGGTTTCTTTTTGTTGTGACCAAAACTCAGCTGTTCACAGTTCTGGAATAACATCAGAAATACTCAGTCTGTTTTGCAGTAATTTTTTTTCCCTGTACCGTTGATCAAGTCTTTCTTCTCTTTCCTTTCCTTTTTTTTTTGGTAATAATAATTGATAATCACTATTAGTAATAATTGGAGAGAGACTATTTACAAGTGCATATAGTGACAGGACAAGGGGGAATGGCTTCAAACTGAAAGAGGTCAGGTTTAGCATAGATATTAGGAAGAAATTCTTTGCTGTAAGGGTGGTGAGGCACTGGAACAGGTTACCCAGAGAAATCATGGATGCCTCATCCCAGGCAAGATTGGATGGGGCTCTGAACAACCTGCTTTAGTGGAAGGTGTCCCTGCCCATGGCAGAGGGGTTGAAACTGATTGATCTTTAACATCCCTTCCAACTCAGGCCATTCTATGATACTACTGGGATAATACTGTGAATGGAGTTCTTTCACTTTGCCTTGTAGTGGAGAGAAAGGATAGAGGTGTTGGGATAAGTCTTTGTGAGCAGGTAATCTCCACTCTGTTCCTACAGGTTCAGTCAGTGCTATGGATGATTGTGTACCTGTTGTATTTGTGGATTTTTTCTGAGGACACCAACATAGTAATTAATGCTGGAGCTATTACAAAAAATGGAAGAGCTTGTGATACTCATCTTCAGTCTGAGTGGCATTCACCTTGGCTCTTTTAGGAAGCCTGCTGTTTATAAGCTTATATATTAGCAGGACATTCAGATTGGTTCTCAGGGCTCACAAATTGTGCAGACTTGTTCAGTGAAACTGCATTCAAGTCAGGACAAACAATTAATTTGCCCCCCAAATCTCCTGACCTTAGGTAAGAGGTAAAAAAGATCCATGTATCCATTGGGTTACTCAAAACAGTGTATTTTCAGCAGTCCTGCTTGCTTCTGAAATGGTGGAGCAATAGTGTGATTAAAACAATACTTGCTTTTGGTTATATTAAGTGTTGGCAGGGGAGATGCCCAATCTGCATCTTTTTGCTAGTCTTGTTTTTGTTTATTAAGTATTCTTTATTGTCACAACAGGAAGATCTGAGGCTCTTTATGCTGTTCTTCTGGCTCAAACTGAGTTGCATTTTGGCTTTCGAGTTCTGTTGTTGGCTGCTGTGGTCCGTGTGGGAACTGTTGCTTCACCTCCAACTCAGTGCAGGGTCAGAATGATATTGCTTCTCAGCTCAGAAATGCAGAGTCACTTAGGGAAACCTGAAGGGCATCTGTCTGCTAATTGGTCATTGTTGTTTCCACCAGTCCCATATTTTGATCACCTTCCTCTGAGAGAAATACAAGTAGCTTTGTACTGCACTGGTGGGCATAAAAAGCAGAATTGTCTTCAGTTTGTAAATTGACGGAGTATGTATATGCAAGACTGTGACCTTCCTCTAGGCTTAATATTTAAGAGGCCGTTATCTCCCAGTACACTGAATATGTAAAATAAAGCTCCAGTGCTGCTTTGGGATATACACAAATGTTTTTTGGATTGGTGACAAAACCACTTTAAAACCAGAATCTTCTGTAAGTTGAAGATTTTGAAAGGAGGCACTGTGTAGAGGGCTGAAATGCTTTTGGGTATTGTGTCCATGGGCAGTTAGTTAAGTTGGGACCCAAATTCCAAAGATAAAGATTACAGTTAAGGAAAGTAAGTATCTACACCCATTTTTGAATATTTTGGTTACCATTGCTTGGAATTCTAATTGCACTTATATTTAAGATTTAATTTCTTCTTTTTTTTTAGGCAATGACAAATTATAATGCCTTGGGGTTCCCCTAACCTACTTCTAATTGTTGGTTTGTTGCCGTCACTAAGGATGTGGCTTTCCCAGAAGGAAGTCTTGCATGAATGCTAGAAAGTGCAAAAGGTCTTACCAATTGCTCTCTTTTTTGTTTAACTACCTGTGTTTAGGATTTCTGACCCTGAAAGTAAGATACTATGATACAGGGACACTCAATATCATTGAACATGCAGTTTTAAGGCAATTTCTGTGCTTTTGAAAGACTTCTTTTCATGAAAGACAGCATCTCCTTATTCCAAAAGGATTATGTACCAGTGTATGTTATTATCACGGCATTTTTCAAGGGTTTTCATTTGTTCTATGTATGCCTTCTTAATTTTGGCTTATATAGGCCTGCTTTTTTCTTTTATGCTTCCTTCTTTCCCTCTGTTTGTGTCAGTGTTTATAATGGAGATGTATGTAATTTGAAGCTGGAATCATCCTCTGAGAGTTTTTGTTGTTTCTGAGTGTTTCTCATGGCTGTGACTATATATGTGAATCACTCTGGCTACCTGAGGGTCTTCAGTGCCACCACACCTCACATTAACAGTCGAGAAACAATGGAAGGGTAGATTTTGTTGTTGTTGTTGTTCTTTGGTTTTTTGTTTGTTTGTTTTGTTGGTTTTTTAAATGAAGAAGCTATTTGTTCTGGATCATTTGCTGCACTATATGCTATAAATTTTGATATCCTTTGGAATTCTTCACCTGACAGTTGATTTTAAAGTGGCAGGGGATTTGGAAGGTTCAGTAGTTAGTGATTGATATGTGTCTATTGTTGACAATGTCTTTTGTTTGTTTTTTTTTTTTAACTTGTAGTGTGCTGTGTTAATTCATTGCAATTGAAAACCCAAGCGTGGAGAAAAGGGGAGACTCTGCTGACATAAGTGATTTTCTTAAACTTGTCTGTATTTGACAACATTTATGAAAAGAACCATGGAGAGCAACTGGGAGAGTGACTGGTGATTCAAGAGGTTTGTAAAGTAGGGCTATTGATACCACTAGCAAAACTCCTCAGTGAACTCAAGTTCTAAGTGGAAGATAATGCCATGTTTTGGGCACTGGATGACATGATAAGGACACATGCTGTTTAGTATGTGTGTCAGAGTGCCTGTGAAGGTCATAAACCAGGTATTAAAAGTTGAGATGCTGGCAGTCAGTGTTTCAGAAACGCTCTTTCTGTGTATTGTGAAGCCCTGTTGAGAGCAATATGTTAAATTTAGTTTCCAAGCAATCTGCCACGTTTTACCATTGCTTTGAAATTTTCCTATGGAATTTTGTGATCAGAATGTTACTGAGAAAAGTGTAGTGAAAAGGGGGAACATCCGTATGTTGTGCTGCCTGCTGGTAAAGTTGTTCTGGTCAAGTGAAACAGGTAAGACCTTTAGGGTTCAGTTCGTCTCTTGTAGATTCCCTTCATCCCCATAAATTGTTTCAGTATCGAAGAGCTCTTTGAAATTTACAACCTGAAGTACTAGGAATTATAGTGGAAATGACTATCTGGTGGAAAAGAGACCAGTCCAGAATCCAAATTTTCCAGGAAAACATCCCTTGAGTAATAATTCATGCACAAAGGCAGATTCAGTCTTTAAATTTTAGTGATTCTTGTCTTAGCTAAGCCTGTGAGGTTAGGTTAAATTCCAGAAGCCTTTTCCAGATATTATTAAATTCAGTAGAGGGAATGGAGATCCAAAATGGCTTGGATTAAACCTCTCCCATGATAAAAGCTGAGTACTATGTATTGTTCCAGAGAGGAGGTTTCTTTATTTATTTCTCAGCAGGAAAACTTGAATTTGGAGTTGTGGACAGTTGACAATAAAGAGAACTCCAACAGGATTAGGGATTTTGTCGTGGTAAAATATCTTTGCCTCTATTTAAATATATCCTTTTAAAATTTTCCACTGCTGTTCCCACTCTGTCCTGCATCTTTACAATATTATGTAGTAATGACATCAACCACATCATTCTTACTGTTAATAAAACTTCAAAAGAGAACCCAGAATCTCAGTGAAGGCGAGTCTTTGAAAGTTCTGGGTGTGGGGAATGTGAGTAAGGGTTTATCACACAGGCTTACTAAAGCAAATGAATAACCTTGTTCCTCTGTGAATCCCCCGCTTCTTCCCCCCTTCTCCAGATAACAATGCTTAAACTTTACATAAATAGCTGGAATACTGTGCAGGGCCTGATAAGCGGATTTCTTCATCCATGCTGAGTCTCCCTTATATCATATATCCGTTCCATTATCTTGTGTGAAATGCTTATTGCAATTTCTTCCATTTAGTCCCCTATATACGTTATCTATAATGCATAATGGAGTGTGTGTATGAATGAAGGACAATATCCCATAAAGCAGGAAAATTACTTGTAAGTTGCAAGCAGTGAAGCCTTAATGGTATGATCACATTATGTTAGGAAAGAAATTCCTTAGCATCACCCTTTATACTACAGAGCTTGATTTATTTTTCTTTCTTTTTTAATCTTCCACGTATTTAATCAAGCTATGCTATAAAAGAAATAATGATGTTGAACTAAGTTATAGGGTATATACTATGAATTCTTTTTGTAAATCTGCCCATTTAAAGGAACATTACAAACTTTCACTATGTTTCTGATGTGCGAAGCATCAGATTAGGAACTTTGAAGTGGTATAATAGCAGTGATACTACATTTTTCCTCTTCAAGAGCTGTGTTCTAAACTTTGAAATATGCAGTGTAAGTGTATTTGAATTTCTGAGTGCTCTGGTATACTGTATATAGATATTTTAAGTTCTGAGGTTATTCAACAGCATTATTTTAAGAGGGATTAACCTAAGGTCTTAGCAAATACGGGTGTTCAGTTGCATTTGTGTAGTCTGCAATGCGCTTATTTTCAATTAAATTGTGTTCAGCAAATAGGTGTTAGACAAGCTGCCTTGGGTTATCCAGACAGCCCTCTGTCATGGGAGGGTTGTTATGTTTTGTACAGAATGGAGACATTTCTTTTCATCATTTAAACATTTTATTTGCCTATACTTGCTTTTAAGACTTTTGAATATTGGAACTTTGTTCTTCTCCTCTGGAGGCTGTTTTGCAGTTTCTGTTTCTTTCCTAGATTTTATAGTTTTCTGCATTGCCACATTTTTCATTTTTTCCCCATAATTGTCATTCATACTTGCATTTACCACAGTGAATAATTCCTTTCTGTAACTAGTGCATATATTTACTTGTATTTGTAATTTGTTTATATCATTTCTTTCTTCATTCACTATTAGGCAAGCTCTGACTATCCAGTCCTTTTGGTTTTGTTTCATTTTAAATACCCGCAGAACCGTCCTTCCAGACAGATAATATTTTCCATAATTGAAAGCCTTCAAGTTGTACCAATATCTCTTTTAGGAGTGGGGTGACTGGAATCAGATGAGAGACTCGAGGCAGAATCAAACAGAGGCTCAACGGTGTCACCATGCTCCTTGTGGGACTTGCAGCCCCAGGATGTGGCTCTGTAGGTAGCGGTAGGACCGTGGTTGTGCTTCCTCCCCTCACAGCCTGGCTCTGGCCTGAGGGAGTGACCAGACAGAGACAGCAGCTGGTACCAGCAGCTGCGGAGGCGGCACAGCAAAGGCTGAGGCCTTGCCGAGAGCAGCCAGCGCTCCTGGCCCAGGCGTTTCTGCCCTGTGCTCACTGATGGTGTGCTCAAAGCTTGTCTCAGTGTCTCTTCCTCAGTCCTCCTCACACTTTGTCACCTTAATCCAGGCTCCTCCCTGCCCTTAGCTTTGTGGTTAGGTGTCCCCTTTGAAGTGAACACACCACACACCCCCTGCCCCGCGTTTCTCAAATTGTCCAGATGATTGCACGCCCTTGCAATGCTCATTGTACGGATCTTCAGCCACTCCTCTGTCGTGCTTGCTGTCTTCTGTTAGACTTGGGGAGCAATCCAGCTGCCTCTTGGTACTTGCAGAGTGCCTACGACTATCAGCAGATGCTGTAACTGTATTTTAATTAGCCTTTAGGATCTCCGAGCATAAATACAGATGCTACTACTGCTATTAGTAACATTGGTGACCTGTGTCTGGCTTGAGTTTGGCTGTCTCCTGTAGATTTACTGGTGTGGCACATAAATATCTCCCTTAGGTGAGTGTCTGAGTTTCTGACATCTCCTCAACACATATCTGCTTTTCCTTCTTCTGTTCCTTCTTCTAAATTATTTCTGATTTGACAGTTTTTGATGTATTGTTTCACCTTGAAAGCCTAGTTTATGGGTGTCAGTGGACAAAAGCCTTCAGCGGATTTTTTAACTCAAAACCTTTAGTTTTGGTTTAGTAGTTATGACCAAATTTCTGTCAAATCTGTCCTTAAACAAACAAAGCAAAACACACTGTTGTATCATGTCAAATGTTATTAAATAGCTGTCAGGTACTGCTTCATATGCAACAACATTTCTGTCCAGGGTGACAATCGAAATGCTTATTACATATGCAGCATTGAATTTTTAAAGAGCTTTTAGACACATGGTGAAGTGCTAGCTATTTTTTATTTCTACAGGAATATAAGTGTCTTCTGCTGTGCCAAATAACACTGAAGGGTATTGCATTTTGAATCATTGCAAGGTTCCGTTCTGTAGCTTTTCTTTCTAAGGTTTCTTTACTTCTTAATATAGCTGTAGTAAATTTAATGTTTCCAAGGGGTATTATTACCTTATTGAACCTGGAACATAAGCTTCCAGTGACATGGGAATTATAAAATCTTTTTGTAAATCATTAATGGCACTTAGGTAAGATGCCCTTGTATAGAGGAAAGCTAAGTTTTGCGGTGTGTATTTTCAGTCATATCCTCCACACCCTCTACCTTGATGTATGCAACTTCACTTAAAATTAGTCCTGAATTATATGGTCCCCTTTGGTTGTAGGAGGACCCTGTTACGTCCAGAGCCCCGTTCAGGTTACTGGATTTCTGTGTTCTTATAAACCACAGCAAAAAATGCACTGCAAGGCTTGCTTTCAGTGAAATTGTTATGCCTACCTTGCTTTGAATGATATATATGCTGGCTAAAATATTCAGAAATAATTCTGGAGATCTGCGGCAACGGCTGATTGGGATTGCATATTTTTACCTCTGTGTATACTTCCTTTGCATACAGAAAGATTTCTTTCCATGCTGTGGTTGCTTCTTTTGAAACACCTGAGACTGTAATTAGGTGTGAAAAAAGGAAGTTGCTATCTTTGTGTATCCTCCTGTGCCTGATTCTGGGATCCGTGGTGTGTATGGTGCTTAAGCATGAGTTCTTCAGGATTTTGTGTGTAATGAATATTGAACATGGATAAAATCTGTAGGAGTCCATTCTTGCAGGTGTTCTGGGAACTCTAAAATATAAAAATTAGAGGGTCCTGTAATATTGTGCAGCAGTGACTCTCCTGTTTTTCTACGTCAGTGTAACTGCAATACTGTGTATGTTGACACTGCCTGACATCTTAGTGCCTGCAGAAATGTTTGAGTGACTGCATGAGTTAAAATGAGTGTATTTGTAAGCATTGGAACAGAGAGATTCAGGGAAGTGGATGTGGCATAATTTGGAAGGAGGTTAGGAGTTTTGAGGTTAAGACAGCCAGCTTCTATGAAATGGAATTAGTGCTGCGTGCTTGGAGTGAAAAATACGACTCTTTTTCCTGAGTTCACCTTCTTAGCCACTATTTTTCCTGCTATTTGTGTTCCCTTGGATTTGTGGTATTGTGATACAGACCATGAGAAGGACAATCCAACAGCACTCCACATAGTTTTCTGGACATATTCCTTTATGCATCGTCCCTTTGGTTTTTTTGATGCAAAAATAGAAGGAGCAGGGTTGCAGCAGGGGAGCTAAAGCTGTTCTTGGGAAGTAAAATCTTTGCTGTAGACTAGAGTTTGCCATAAGATTTGTTCAAATACTAGGGTCCTAACAGTAACAACAAAATTGTAATGTGGCTGCCTGTTTTGCTGAGTAGTTATTTGATTAAGAGAAAGGGGGGATTAATGGATGTTCTTGTTCTTCACTGCACATGTGTTACTTCTGGCCAGGAGAGTCCTCTTAATTTCTTTCCCTGCCTGCATGGGCTGTCAAACTCTCTCGGCTCCATTGTATTAGCCTCCATTATCCCCACTTTCATTGCAGCTATCTTAGCCTATTTGGGTGTGGACTTTACTAACACAGAGAAAGGAGAAATCCTTAGCCAGTGACTGGTGTCAGGATAAGCCGCTGTGGGAGGGAGAAATGTTCTCTGCAGTAATTGATTGCCTCCCCACCCGAACTTGGAAAACAACCTCGGGGTTTTAGGGAGGCACTTGACAAACCAATGTAGCAACTCTCCTGTGTGGAGGGAATCGAGAGGTCTGCTGTGCTAGAAACTACTTCAAGGGATTTAATCTACTGAGAGCCAAGTGAAGTGTGCAGCTTTCCAGAAGGTAATAATTACTTTTGTGTAAAACAAGGTATGAAAATAAACATAATTACAAAAACTCAGAGCAGCTAAATTATAAAATGTAGCCTCTCTGGCTGCTTAGAGACTGTGAGAAGTTTTTGAAGCAAGAAGAGACTGCTAGTGATACATCTCTTCGTGGAAAAACGAAGGTTAGGAAGCAGTGATGGTTGTGCTCAGCAGTGAAGGTGCAACAATGTACCCTTATATTTGACTACAAGTGAGCTTTTCTTTGCTGTTTGAGTTAGAGAAGTACAGTCTCTTTTACCATTAAAATGGGTCATTAGTTGGAAACGGATTCAAAGATGTGTGTTAAGACACATTTCACACAGTGCCAGATTTTTGGCTGCAAAGCTCATCCAAGTATCTAAGCTCTCTCTCGCTGTTTTGGTATTGTGCTGTGACAGGATTAAAAACCACCACGATGTGACTCCAGCTGAGCTACTGAATGAGAAGAACCAGGAAAGGCTCCTTTTGTTTTTATTCCAAAGCAGAATCCTTTAGTCAGACTGACCTGCCATGGACAGCACCTTTCAAATAAAATGGAGGGTAAGAATCCCCCGAAGGTTACTGGGGATTTTTGTATCACCTCCAACAAGAAGCAGAAGCTTCTTTGCGGTTGGGAATTTGAGAGAAAATGGCTTTCTTCTGGTCATAGTTCTCTTCTCCATCTTCTCTGTTATTCAAGCATTAACTTTACACTGATAGTCATCCCAGCTGTTTTTTAGATCAGTTTTCATTGCATTTGGACCTGCTTCTGGAAATGTGTAAGAAGGGAATAGGAGATCTTTATCCATGTGTCATTCCCCATTTCTTTCTCTTTTGTGTAGATAGGAGCATAAGTGTATGTGTATATAGTTGTATATTTGAATGCGCACACATACACAAAATACAGGTATATCATTAAAAACATTCACCTACCATAAAGAGCTGAAAGATTTTTGTTTATTTGTTAATGTGGAAAGAATTTGGAGCTCTTGAAAAGAACTACTCTACTTAAACTAAACTGAACTGAAAAATAGTAATAGGCAAATGCAACACCTTGTTTTTCCTTCTTTTCTTCAATTGTTTTCTGTTCCTAGGTGTTTTTAATTAAATACTGTTTTGAGGCATATGACTTACAAACAGTATTCAAAATTTGAGCAAAAACCAGGAGTAATTTGCTATGTTTACAGACCTTCAATTTATTTTGTAAATAACATTAAAGTAGTAAAAATGTGCTCTTTTGTTCACATTAAATTATTGATGAGCAGCACATTTAAGAATATTAAATCTGTTTAGAGAGATCTTTCAAAGCCACTGTATAATTAAAGTTTCTCTTCATGAGTTTGGAGTACCTTCTTTCTTAACTGGATATAGGAATGACACTTTTATGTTGTTAGTAAGCAGGGGAGTACTGCTAGGTCTTACAATTAGGTGTTGGAGGAAAGAGGCAAATGATACATTTTCTCATCCTTTGAGAGTATCATAGTGAGTATGGCTTCTGTTGAGAAAAGTATAGAGTGAATAACAGCATATTCAGGAGCAAGCACTGGCAGAGCAGACACTCAGGAAGTGGTGTGTTTTGAGAGCAAACTAAATCATCATAATTTGCTCTTTTTATTGGGGAGATGAAGATAGTGAGAATGGGGCCGACTAGTTTGCTTCTTGAAGAACAGAGTTCCTGAATGAGTTGTGACTATGCCCAGTACAGATCCTAGGAGATCTTCACAGAGGTGCCACACTTTGTGAGTTTCTCTAGACTTCTTTTGTTAATACATTGTATGTCATTTCTCCTCTTTAAGTGACAGAAACCGGGCCATCTTCCTGGGTACACTAGTGAATCCTCTGGAATCTTGCCCTAAATCCAAAGAATCAGTGAGTTTTGTTCTTTAAATATCAGTATCAAAGGTTTAAGTCATGTTTCTGTGATGTAAAACTAATTCATAAGCTTGTGCTTTGTGAGGAGTTGTGCCCAAATGTCAAGATCTTGCTGAGAAATTGGAACTATTCTATTGTTGTTTTCACAGTAGAGGGGAACTATTGTGTCAAATGTGTGCTATAATACCTGTACTGCAAGTTTATACCCTACTCTCTGTTTTTACAGGTATTTATCTGCTGTCTGCACTAGGTTTAAAGCCTGACACTGAATTACAGAAGAAATTTAATGCACTATATTAGAAACTTGTATAACTGGCTCTGGTCTCAAAAAAGTTTGCTCCCTTGACACGGTGAGCTTCAGAAATTGATTCAGGTGCGCTGAGAATTGATTTGAGAAGTCTCTCTGGCCTTATGGGACTGCAGTGTAAAGAAAGCTCAATAAAAGGATGTTGTAAAAGCAATCTGGAGTAAGAGGCAGTATCCAAGATCAAGGAAATTGGAATAGGTGGACATTCAAAGTGCACTCTCCCTTTGAATTTGTGTTTTAGCTGATTAGGAAAACAACATGATCGTAAAGGACAATTTAACAGTAGAACTTAAATTATTTATTTTTTGCTCTTCAAATTTTCTTCTCTTTTAAGCTAGATATTTTAAAATAGTAAAAGGTACATAAGCCACAGTATCAAGGCAATTCTGAGGCCTACTCTCTTTTCTTTATTTTTCTTCATTATATCTTTCTTGCTGGAAAGCCTTTTGTCTCAGTTATACTTGTAGTATTTTTCACTAAATGATTTTCTGATGTCTAGGAAAGGATACACACTGCCAAAGAAAATGGTGTAGTTGGCTACACAAGAAGAAGTTGCTAAATGTGCCAAACAAATGAACTGGAGAAGACAGGAAAATGAATTTTAAAATCACAAAGAAAAGGATAAATCTTGTCTACTCTCTCCTTGTCAATAATCTTAGTAATTACAGTAACAGAGGTAATACTATTTACAAATTGATGCAGTTGTTATTTAGTATCTTAGCTTGCATACTGGAGGTCAGTAAAAGCTAAATCTGGAGGAGACTGTAGATAACCACTTGGGACAGATCCCGGGCTAGAATACTAGACTTTAGCATGGGAAAACAGCGTAAAAGATATGCCTTCAAATGACAGGGAAATCCTTTTGATTAAAAGGATTAGTAAACTTGTAGATTTGGTAGATTTAAATTCCTGTTGTACAGGGTAATGAACAAACTAAATACATATGGCTCTTCAGAGGTAAGAAGTTACCTAAGACTTAGAATAATGGATAGAAACATTGATCTGTCAAGTCCAGTATATTGCTGAAGAGTTCTTATAGTTATCTCCTTATCCTCCGGATATATCATTCAGTTTTGTCACCTCCTTAGACACCTTTTTTGTTTTTTAGTTCCCTCCTGGGATTGTTTTATGAAGTGATTTTCTCCACTGAGCATGCAAGCACACTTGTTAGGATTTGATATATGTAAGCCACATATTTTATTATGGTGGATGTGTTCTTATAGGATTCTTATTGATTTTCTTGTGTTCAAGTCAATGATGAAGTGAAGCGATAATAAAGCTTGTATGTGCTGGGTTTGTTTTCTTTACCTCTGCTGTGACTTAGACAGGCCATTGTAATTTTTTAGATATGCCAAGTGCAGTGCAGAATTAATCTTTCTCTGAAGTGAAACAATGTAGGATTACAGCAGTAACTGCTGATAGCTGCTGAATTTGTCCTTTGTAGCTGGCTCTTTTTTTTTTTTTTTTTCTGAGAATTCTCCTCACTGCAGTTTTTCTTTTTACATCATACAAAGGTTGTTTTGGATCTTTGTTCATAAAGGGCTTATTCCTGTTTCCAGTGTAGCCAGTGCTAAAATTTATCTTGTTCAAAGGGAAGGTCAGACACAACCATAAAAAATAAATTCAGTTTGATTATGAAATGATGTCAGAACACTTTAGTTCTTATACGTGTGACAAAATGATTACTTACTGATATTTCTGAAGGAGTCTTGTCATTAGGGTACTAAGATGATAGCATCTTGACAATAATTTGCTTGTCACTGGAAACTTGTATATCCAGCCTGTTGATGAAAAGTGTGTTTTATTCATGCTGCAGAAGCTAGAATGCCTGCAGCTTAGTTGTACAGATGTCCTGACCTATAGGATTTTATACAGGTGCATGGCCTGAGCCCAGTGAGGCAGACTTGCCTGTAGAAGGCAGTTGCTCTCTGCTGCGTCTCAAGTAAACCTGTCCTGAAAGGTGCTGAGAGTTTTCACCTGAAGACCAGTAACTTCAGATTTGTGTAGCATGTGTGTATTAAACAGTGCTCACATTGCCATGCATATTTTCAGCCTCCTGCATGCAAAAAAGAAAGTGTAAACCAGTTGTGTTCAGAGGACTGGGTTAAATTCCCTTCAGCATTGGCTTAAAACTGGGGGGTCATTAATCCTTAATTTTCTGCTCTTCTGGCAATTAGGGGATTCCCAATAAATTCCCTCTTTTGCTGGAACACGGCACTTAAAAACATCCTTAAAAATAGAAAATAAAGTTGGAAATTTACATGTTCCATCAGTTAAAAGTAAATCTCACAGAAATTGGTGAAATTTTGCAGGATGAATGTGGATATAAACAGGCTGGAGATGTAACAGCCACTGTCACCAAAGACCAGAATTGGGAAAGAGGGGACAATCATGGGATTAATTAGTATTTATTTTCACTCTCTGAGAGGTTGCCTTACCTAGTGTTAATTAGAACATTTCCATTAAAATAATAGTGACATAGCTGACTACCTAAAAATATTTTCAGTCTATCTAAATAAAAATAAAGGTTGTCTAAATCTGGAAGAAGAAAAAGTTGATTTGGCCAATGGAAGCTCATATATTCTCAAGAAAAAACAAAACACGTGAGGACCCTGCAAGAAGGCTGGTTGTATGTTATTGCCTTCTTGGGGTTCGGGTCAGTATCCTGAAATACTTGGCAATGCAGCTCTGCTCCAGCTGAGTCAGAAGTAGGTCCATCAAGCAACTTTATAGAATGTTCTCCTCCAGTTGGTCAAAGCTGACTTTGCACTTCCTGCCTTTCTTGAACCTGTCTCTTTTTTTTTTTTTCCCTCCTTTTCTCTTTTACTTCTTTGTTTTGTATCTGAAAGCTAAAAAAAAAAATTAAAAAATGAACAAGGCTTTATTTCCTAGTGAATAGAGATTGCATCTCTCCTCCCAGGGCTTGCTCAGGGTCAGTAACAACTTCTGTGAGAATGATTTATTGACTTTTCTGCTCTGACCAGAATTAAAACTGTCACCAAAGGGCCTGTAGTCCCCAGACACCAGCTTGGCCTTCTCAGTCAATCTGACAGAAAGAGAGCTTTAGTTACATAGCAATTAAAAGACTTATTTCATGGTGAGTAACTAAAGGGAAGTGGAGGGCAGAGAGAGAAAGGTTAACGTGCTGAGGCAGAAATAGTGCACAGCACTAATTCTGTGCTTATATAGAAGTCTCCCCCACCACCTCTCACTGCTGTTCATTTTCCACTTTACTTTGAATATCTCTCTTTATTTATTAAATCAGCTTTGAGAACCTTGGAGGCTTTTATGAGAAGGGTTAAGATTACTGGACTTAAAGTGCTACTTCATGGCGTCTTACTAGACTCATGAGGGATCAAGGCCTGTGTGATCATGAACAGTTTTACCATCCTTGTTTATTTTCCATCTTTTCCCTATTCCAGCTGTGGATCTGTTGGCCAATTCCAAGACAGGTAACAGCCTCCACAGTGCAGGACAGGGGGTGCCTAAGTGCTCTGCTGAGAAAACAGCATCACGGGTATACTTTATACTTTACTAGGCACTAGAGCTACAAGTGAAAAAGCTCTGTTGTGAAAATCGTAACCTAAAGAAAATTTTAAATTCAAGTTTGTACCTCACCAGAAACTAACTGTCACACAAAGCCGTAGGAAAACCGACTTCATCATTTCCTTTTGTTATGGTCCTGCTTGTTTTGCCATCAGCCTACTGCTTAACATCCCTGGAAAAGACCTGTCTCTGTGGAAATGAGTGCAATGTCTGTGTAAATAAAGGCATTTCATTAATGCAACTCTTGTCGTTGGAGCCAAGCTCATGCATAATCAAAGCACAAGGATTCTCTTTGTTTTGCCTTTATGGCAGTTTTGGAGAACTAATGTCTTCTCGTGCACTGTGATATGCCAGGGAGGGGACAATGCCTTTTGGGTGACTGGTTGAAATGATGTGCTTTCCTTCCTGCTGCTGTTGGTTTGTGGTTCTGTCACTTGGTGGCTGGTGTATCACACAACACACTCCAGGCCTTCAGGTCTTCCAGAACTGCCACTCACTTGGTGAATTGCACCAGGTATATGGAGCTGGCAGGGTGAGTTTTACCTTGTCAATCAGATTTTATCAGGGAATTGTTCAGCAGACCTGAGTATATCCCTTTCTTAGTGATAGGGCAGCCAGGTTTTAATTGGATTTGTAGAAAAACACTTGCAGGCGTATTTTTCAACCACAGCTTCCTTTGCCAGCTGGCTTCCCATGGTCAGAACTCAATACTGCAGTGGCACTGTGGGGATTGAAATGTGATTCAAACCCTATTTTACTAGATTCAGTAAGTGCATGATGGATATTATAAAGAAAATAATAATAAACTTCATTGAATATGTTGATCACAAAGGGATTAAATGACATCTCAGACTTGCTGAGGAATTCTGAGACACAGCTGTGAGTTGAATTCCAGATTTCTTCATCCCAGTGCAGTGTTTAAATGACCAAATCCTGCAATTATTTTACCAGGGAAATTTTCATCACTAGAGGATCTATATTCCAGACAGGCTTTACTATCATACATGAACTAGAAAGTAGGTTTTTGAAATTTTTTTAAAATTACTAAATCCTTTTTTTAAAAATACAATTCTAGTGGAACTTAGTGCCCAAAAGTATTTTTGAGATTTATAGCCCATAGTGAACTCAGTATGAGTTTCTCCTGCCTTAGTCTGCCAGTGCATCTTAGTGATGTTCCTTGCTGTGGAGCAAATGGGTCTCATGTCAGTGTTGCAGGTTATTTTACCTCTCTGAGAGAATTTCATACAAGAGGAGCAAAGACCCCTGTGGCCATTTGAAGAGAACCCATTTAATTTAATATGCATACAACAGAAATTTGAAATAATTCCCACAAGCCTTTTTTTTTTTTTAAGTGCACAACTTTAAACAGCCAAAGAGTTCTAAGTTGAATGTCCATTTACTTCCCATTGATCAGATCACAGAAAGCAAAGTATAAAAAAAGTTCATGGCAAAGTGGAAAGTTAGTGGGGGTGTAAATTAGAAGCCTCGGATAAAAATGTTTTGAAATTTTGACTTTCGGTGTTGACTTTGAACCCAATTTGAATTTTTAGATGCAAGAAATAGTTTAAAAAAAGCATTTCCTGGAGTACTTCGCAGCAAGTCTTGCAGATTTTGGGCACCTTTCTGGCAAGAGATGAGGGCATTATCCTACCTTAAGAATATCACTGCAATTTACAAAGTGTGTATAGCAAGGAGACTATGTTGTCAGACTTGAAATAACACCTGAAGTTTCATTGTATCCAGGATGTTTTCTATTTTATTGAAGCTGTTTAATATACATTTGGGAACTTGAAATTTCCAAAGCTTTTTTTTCCCCTCCAGTATCCCCTGGAAAGTGTACTTCCCTGCTCTGGATGCATTCATTGCTCTGAACACCCCGTTCAGATGTGTTACAGTGCAGAAGAGGAGTTCTAGAGATGGCGGGATGTTGAATCTTGGGAGTCCTGACTCGGTGATTCCACTGAGTGCTGTGTGTCCGTGAACATGGAAGTTCATGTTAGTTTTGCCATGCCTTTCTATGCCATGGAGAGCCTATCAACATAAATTTAACTCTGTATATTATTATAAAGAAACAATGAAGATCCTGGTCTGTGCTTTTATTGTGGTTCTTTCAAAACCTTTATTTGTGGTGCTAAAAGGCCACCACCACCCAAACTAGCGACAAGTTCAGTTAAATAATTTGTTTTTCATTTGAGGAGACAAAACCCTGTCAGAGTTTTATATTGGAACAGCTCTGTAAACTGAGGGGTTTTTTGGAATGGAAATGAATGAACAATGCTTTGGGGTCAACATTTGACCTGAAACAGAAAAGAAGTTCGCAAAACACACAGAAAAAACCCCCTACCAAAACCCAAACCAAACCCCTCCTGACAAGTTGTTTTGGTAGAATAGAATAAATCAGAACATTCTTCAGAATTTTTTGCTTAAACAGCTTCAAATGGAGAGGACCAAGAACTGCTCAAAACAAGTCTTAAAATTTCTAAAGTAACACATAAACTAAGAATCAAGCTTTCAGGGATTTATTAGTGCTTTCTTGTAACTAATTCATGGCTCATTGTGCAGTTGAGGTGTGTGATATAGATGATGCCATCAGAGATGCTCTCACCTTTCACAGATACTCCTTGTCAACATCTGAATGCTGCTTTCTTTTCTGGGCTAGCAGCTAAGTATCTGTGTCTACGTTTCAGGTATGTTAGTATGTGTTATACATGTCCCTAAAAACTTACTCATTTTCAGGCTTGGCTTAAAAACTTGCTAGCTAGCCTTGCTGAAGATGAGGTAGAACTGGTGTCATCAAAACAACCTATGGGCTGATGGAGACAGTGGATCTTATTCCAACTCACAAATGGCTGATTTTGCTGGGGCGATGAAGAAGATAGTAACTGGCCTAAAATTAAGCAAATCTTGTGGTTTGTTAATGCTTGTTTGTTCGTTTTCATGGAAGGTGAACATGGGTCCTCATATCTGTATCTTCACTAGGTCTTCATTTACACACAGACAAGAAAATACAGGGCTGGGGGGAAGAATTAGGAGGAAATCAAAAGACTGATTCTGATCTGACCAGACTTAAAATCAAAACCCGAAAATCTCTGCTTTGAACTTGTGAAAAGTACTGTTTCCCTTGTTAGCACTTTTCTAGTTTCTATAAACATAAATCTACCCAGCTTGTGATTTCTTTGTAGCTGCTGTCATTGCAGCTTTACCCTCGGGTAAGATGCAAGGCAGACTCTCTCAAAGGGACCATCCAGCTTACTAGTAAAACTGGTTGTACTGTAAAGTTTCTTTTAAAATAAAGACCTTTCAAATTAGTCCTTGAAATAGGTTATGATCTTCTTAAGTCATCTCCTAATGAAATACATTTCCTTTTATAGTTTTAGGGTTTCATCCATACTCATCAGACTTTAATTCATTGGAAATACAGTTTTGACTCTTTGGACGGTGGATGTGACCTTTAGGGAATTTTGTGCTTTTATGAAACCCATGGTTCTCTGAATTAATAGATGACAGAAGAGAGTGAGGTCTTTAATTTGTTATAAATTTTACTCTGAAATGATGTCTGTCAACGATAATCCTACAATGTAAAGGAGCGTTGGCAACAAATGATAAGAAATGTCAAGGAAAGGGCAGAAGTGGGGAAGGGATTTTTACATACTGGTATCATACTATGTCCTCTTTTTGATAAGCTGTAATGACAGTGGCTGTCAAAGCTGTCAGGGTAGTGAAGGGCCCTTCTTGAGACATATCTCTCTTTTATTGACAGACAAGGAAAAGAGTCTGCATGCACCTGTACACATGTATGTGGAGAGATAGAGTTTCATTCCTTCTATTCTGGATCAGAAGAAAAGATTAAAATGTTAAGTGATATTCTGATTCTCATTTGTAATTAATGTATTTCCATAAAGTCTTTGGTGCTGTGTGCTTAGTAACTCCTTCTGCACCTGTGGTGTAATATTAGGGAGCTCATGTAATTATAGATAAGTTAACATATATGTGTTTTGTATATATTATGCAAAAAGATGTCTGTTATAACCTATACCTATGATATATAGAATCACAGACTCATTTAGGTTGGAAAAGACCTCTAAGATCATCGAGTCCAAGAATTAACCCAGTACCGCCAAGTCCACCACTAAACCATGTCCCCAGGTGACACATCTAGATATGTTTTAAACGTCTCCAGGGATGGTGACTCAGCCAATTCCCTGGTCAGCCTGTTCCAGTGCTTGATAACCCTTTCAGTGAAGAAATTTTTCCTAATATCCAAGCTAGACTTCGCCTGGTACAACTTGAGCCATTTCCTCTTGTCCTAGTGCTTGTTTTATTCCAGAGGGATTTTAGTTAACTGTTAGGCTTTCTAAGAAAGGGATGAAAAGAACCTCTGTTTTCAATGTCTTTCCAGAACTGCTGCAGTAGAATGTTCCAAATTCAGATGCTGTTAGGTTTCTAATGACCTCTAAGAATGTTAGATGTTTTACCATGGAAATGTGCTCAATACCCTGTCTTCATGTTAAGTCCCATCTTCATGAGACACTCATTAATTAATCAAGATCTTGAAATATAAGCAAACGCTCACAGCGTGATTGTATTTGGGAAGAGGCTTTTAGGCAAAATGAGATAAACAAGAGATGGAGTTGTCAAAATCTAGACTTTTTTGATTGGGTAGTTTTGCCAGTTCCCTGCTATATCCATACCCTGCCTTTTAGTGGGTCTGTGTCCCTTGCTCTCTTTTTTTGAGAATAATACTAAAATATTCTCTGCTGACATAACTCCATGGAAATGAAAGAATTTATAGACGCACTTAGGTCTTTTATTTTTTAGTAATGTCAGTGAAATAATCTTGGTAATCTTGAATTTAAACTCGTAGTCACTATATGAGTTTTAGCTTCCCATTGTGCCAGTGTGACTTTTGCCAGAGCAAACAAAGCGGGAAACACCTAAGCAGCAAATGAGTAGAGATTTGTGGAATGTGAGATGAAAGTGTCTGGCCTGTGGGGAGAAATACCACTTTAATTTTAAAAACAACTACAAGTAAAGAAGTAAATGGAACACAAAGCTATTCTATTTTCCCACTCTGGTGACTCTAGTGCTGTACAATTGTTGGGGGTTTTTTAATGTTTCATCAGAAATATATCTGATACGATAGATTATCTGCTCTTCCTACAGGTTGACAACCATGTAGAGATGTAAAAGAGCAGTTTGGCAGCATCAGCATTCAGGTTCACTGGTACAAACCCCTCTGAAGCATTTTGTTTGGTGGCTGATTAATCATTTAATTTTCAGCACCTTGTATGAACAGGTTCAATTTTTTTCAGTGACTGCTGTGGCCTTTCCACATTGCATCCTGGAGCCATAGCCAGAAAACTGCTGTGAAGGAAACAGAGAAGCAAAAATGTAGCCTCAATACTGCTGGTCTGTGTTGCAAAAGTAGCATCTTAAACTCTCAAATTATCAGATAAGTCTTAGAAAAGCTGGAAACTTTGACTCTAGTGTTTTGGAAATAGCTCCCCTAAATCAACACTCTCTTTGATAGATATGGTAATGGCTTCTGAGAGTGTATTTTTAATGTGAATTTTTCTATCCTCTTCCCTGCCCTCACTCCTGTTTTTTTCCTGATGCTGTAACATACGTGTTGAGAAAGAACCTGTGGGACTGGATGGCAAGATTTACAGACTAGAATGCATGCGATATTATGATGTAGCTAAAACCTGTGTGATCAAAGATACTTGTTGTGTTTATGATGGCAGTTTTGCTATGTCCTCTGAGATGTACAATTGCTATTTTTGCGCCAGATAATGACTACAACTTTAGTAATCCAAAGGAAATATAAATGCTGGGAATCATGATGAGGCCATTAATCTACCATTTATTTTTTAATTAGAAACTTTTTTATTATGAAATTAGAATTTCATTCTGTAATGATTTCCCTGAACATTTCGTTATCTTTCTGAACTGTTGTTTGGTCAGCTGCCCTCCCGAGTAGAATCACTCAGGCTGTGAAGTGCTGAGTACAATCCTTAGTTGCAGTAACCTGGAGGGTACAGGGAATGAAGAGAATTCCTGCTCATCTCCTTTTCTGTAAGGTAAGACTGGACTGGCAAAGCAAGGACTCCTGCTGCGTATTCTGTAGCCTAGCCAGCCATCTTCTGCCTGCTGAAACACAAACAGATGCTGTACATCCAGGGTCCTCATACTCCTACTGCTCTTAACAATACAGCATGCTATCCAAAAGCTTGGAGAAGCCTGCGGGGCCCCTTCACTCAGCCCTCCTTCCTGCGTTTACATGACCTGCATATGCAGAGGCAAAAATCCCTACATTAAACATACAAAGGGTTTGGGGCCTTGCTAACTATTAGGAGTGGGAGGTGTGTTTAAGGATGCGGTTGTTGCTTTGCTGCTTAATTCAGTATGTTGTTACATCCCAAATCTGCGGTCCAGTTGGCTGGAGTGCATTTTACTTTCCATTTAATGCAGCAGCACATATGATGAAACCAAATAGTACAAATATTTCTTGGCACTGCAGAGAATGGTGGAGCTTTGTCTGTGGATTCTGGCCTTCTTCTGCCATTGATGTAGGTGCTGTAAAAAAGGAATAGGTGCCTCTAGTCCTGCAAGCACAGTGGTCTGGAAGAGTTTTTAAAAACAAAGCTCTAAAACAATGTTGACATAAATACATAATTTTAGAGGGAGTAACTAAAGTGAGTTTAGCAAGAAACTGCTGTTAAAGCTGAAAGCATCAGATTAAAAAGGTATTTGGTGAGCTAAGGACACGTACTGGAGATGAGGGGTCAAAAGGGATCACCTGTCATTTGGAGTGCAGATTCTGAGTACTAGAGATGACATTTTTATTGAAATGCAACTTAACATTGAATCCTGTCTCTTTTGAGACTTCATTCAAATATCTTTGGATTTTTCTAGAATTTTGATTTATGTTTGAGGGGACACTGGACACCTTATTGACTACAAATTTACTAACATGACACAGATTTTGAGAGGCGATATCAAAAGTGGAAGATTCAGAAGGCCGAGTGAACGACTTTTAACCATGAAATTCTGTGTCACTTGCTGCCAGAAACCTTTAGTTGCTATTACTCCTGTGGTATGTGGCAACTGCTTAGACCCAAAGATTTAATGCTTAGACCTGTGAAATCAGTGGCCCAACTCTCAAGGGCATCAGTGATGCAGGACGAGGGCCTGACATGGCAGTTCCATGCCTTACTGGAGGTGTCATCATGTCAGCCTCTGCTATAGGGCAAAAGTGGGCATCCTCAACTTAGGTCATAGTTACTGAATAAAAAAAAGCAAGACTGTCTTTCTCTTTTGCATTAGGTTTGTGTTTATTGAAATCGATATTCTACTCTTGACATTTGGAGAAAGTAACACTTCAGTTCCTTTTCATAATGGAAAACACCTATCTGAATCTGTCATTTAGATTTTATTTAACAAACACTTCCTTCTTCCTCCACCTTTTTCCTTGTTTTGTTGTTGCGCATGGTACCAGGCTAAGGATGAGGAAGAATTGGTAAGCTATTGAGTAGTCAACCTGGGGCAGGTTAGTGAATTAAAATGAATGTGAAAAAAAAGTTGCACCAATACTTTCTACATTATTAAAATAACAGGTTTTATTCGGCTGAGTATTTCTACACTGGTATTTGTATAAGTAACTGCGCTCAAGAGAGATGAGTGGCTGCTTCTATGTTCCTGTATTCTGTTCATTAACTCACTATAGTTTACCGCTGCCTTTGTTACAATGCTGGGTGCAGTATTTTGATGAAGCACATGAGGAGAAATGGACAAGCACAAACACTCAGAGAAAGTCTCCTTAACATTCAGCTAATACAGCCGTAGCAGGACGAGAAAGGAGAGTGTTTGCAGCCTCTTTTGCAGTTTATGGCATAACTTGTTAAAGCAACAAGATTTTCTTGCTCTCCGTCTGATGGATAGGCCAGATAAATGAGAGAGATAATAGCTCATTGTTTCCTGCTCTTTGAATGGCATTTCTCTATTGTCTTAAAGCCTCAGTGGAGTGAACTTATCACAGTGGGCTTTGTTGAAACAGAAGCACTTGTGCCCCGTGTCACCAAGAGAGCTACAGTGGAAGTGCTAATTTGATAGAACTGAAAGTGTTTGAGGTGGAGCCAATCTGCTAAATACGAGATCCTCACCATCAGCTATTTACAGTCTTTGGTTTTCTGTCCTGGATGAACAGCCTGTTTCACAGGAACATCAATTTTTGTGCCTTGTCATTTCACCAATTGCATCATGCAGTCAGATTTCAAATGCCTTAAGAGTAACCATAGTAACTGCAGGTCATTTAAATAAGCTGAAAGAAAAGGAATTCCCTCCCTCGTAAAACCCTTCAGTCAAAGGTACAGCAAGATGCAGATTTGCCTCTGCTGCAAACTGGCACTGCTCCACTGGATTTTATGGTTCTATGGATTTGCACAGGTTGATCTGGTTCTAAAAGTATCTGCAGAGCAAATCAGCATAAGTGGGTGTAGCTTCCACAGGAAGACAGAGCAGTGACTGCTGGCACAAAGATAGATTTGTGCCTTTGTGTACGTGCCTGCCTGTCTGCTCAGGCAAGCGCGGATGTGTCCGCTCATTCCATGAAAAATGTCATGTTTGTAGCTGACACAGAACTACTATTGCTCTTTGCTCTTGCTCGTAGAGTGATGCCAAAGCCTCTGGTTTTAGTTTGACAGTGTTTCTGTAGTCAATATAGGTTCGGTTATAAATCTAATCTTTAATGTTCTGAATCAGAATTTTAATGCAGTTGGGTAGGCCCAATTCCAAGTGCAGCATGCTACACTTGGCAATATCACGGTGTCATCCATGCAAGAACACAAGGAGTAAGTTAGGTTTCAGCTGTCTTTTTGTTGTGACAATGAGAAAAATCCAAATTTCCCTTTCACTACTAACCTGAATTTATGCTTACCTATAGGTCTTACATTTTGCCTGTTCCTTTTGTTGCCTAAACTGAAAATCAGGGTGCTCTATTGTTAGGGAGGCCCTGAATGTGTTATTGAGAAGATTTATCCATCCGCTCACGTCCTGGTTCATGGAATAATTCCCCCAGATTCATGCTTGCATTGATTTCAGTGATAGATGGTGCTGGTGATTCTAAATGTCAGTGCTTCTTACATCTCAGGATCTCTTCATCTTTACTTCAAGTTTATAATGTAAGAGGATAAATGCATTTTGTTTAGACTAATCTTTAATTGTTAACTTTTCTGAAAAAAAGCACTAAGCTAGGTTAGTAATTCAGGTCGGTAATTGTTCCTAACTCCTAAGTTGAATGTGCTAATGAAGCAGTTATGAACTGAGTGGAGATTTTGGTGTCTGAGATGGTTATTAAGAAAAATCTTCTATCTGCAAAAACACTTTAATTGTCTTGTTTGGCATATCAGTGAGAATTAAAAGCTAGGCTAAATTTTGAGTCTATTTATAGATTTAATAGCAAAGAATATCTTCCAACATCTTTCATTCGAAGCTAATATTTAAAACCTTGGTGATTTTAAGTTATTAGACCTCCAAAAACCAATTTGCTATTAAGGAGTGATTAAAAAACAGATTTCAGTACTGGCTATTAGAAGCTTATCGTTTGGTCTCACAGCGTTAGCATTCTCTGTTCTTTGAAGGCATTCAGGCAATTTTTGAGGGGTTCATGCTTAAAGCTTTTTACAATAACCATACTGAAATGCAAGCATTCTATCTTTGTTGGACTAACCTGGATGTCAACTGAATTGTTTATTAGTCTCTTTCCTTTGAATTTAGTCACCACCAAAACAGTATGCATTCTTGGTTTTCATAATTCTTTCTCAGAATTCTTCTAAGTGATGATTCTCAAAACCCCTTCAGATATTTTTCCTGCCTGTGTTCCTCTAGCTGGGTAGGTGCCTCCAACTCCCTGTTTGCAAGGGGGCTGTCGATGACTTTGGTAGAAGTGCAGAGATCGATAGTCTCTGTGGCGGTGTGCTGAACAGGCATGTTTAGCAGCTATCCCAGGAAGAAGGGTGTAAAGCTCCCTGACCTTGTGGAGATGAAGAAGGAAGTGAAGGTGACATTTATACCTCTTGGCAAGGAAGTGAGGATAAAAAGGAAATCTAATATATCTTTGGGACATTACCATTTATAGGAACTCTGAATTTGGGTCTCATTTTTCATGTCTAAATAATATGCTTGTCTTTCTAGCTGTTCAGATGTAGTGTTTTCTCTCCCCTTGCCACTACAAAAGTTTGTGATCAAGTTCTTTTTTTAGGTTCACTATTGTTCCATACATTAGAATTTTTCATCAACTTTTAGTCCATAACCTATTTAGAAAAAAAAAAATTTCTTCAGTTTCAAATTTTCAATTGTGAAGTATTGTCAGCAGCACCTGTTGAAATCAATCCTTTTGAATTCTATTCTCTGTTTTATAACAAGATAGAAATTAAATAATTCATCTTTTAATAGGGTACTTCAGTATAATTATTCAGTGCTGCCATCTCTGCTCCCCCCCACCTCCAGATTAACATCAATATTATGTAAAATGTCTCAGATTCAATGGTCTGAATTAATCTAGAGAAAAAAACCCAAAAAAATACCAGATAGGCATTTGAGTACAGCTTCTCTGGAGTCTACAAATCTTTATCTACAGCCATTGCTCTCAACAGATAATATTTTACCTACTTCAGTGATCTCTGGACTGGGCAGAGATAAGCTAGCAAAGTAGAGTTTGCCAGTGGTGGGAGTCTGGAGTTAGTTATAGCCTAGACTGTTATGTAAGCAGTGGAGAGTTTAGGGGTTAACTATTTTGAGAAATAGAGAAAGTAACATTTCCTCTGCTGTATTTCATATATATCCAATAGGATCATGATAGTTTGAGAGCTGATGTGATCTGAAGTATTTCATTCAACATTTAGAGAATGTGAATCCATCTCTCTTCCTTCTGAAATGGGGCTTATATTTCTGACTAAAGTCTGCAAGCAGGTACTACTTCCCTGGGCTACTGAAGGCTGGCCAGTTGTTAAGCCAAAACATTAGATACAGAGCTTCTTGAAGAAGAAAATATTTGTACAATGGTTAGCAATATAGATATACCATTTTGATAGAGAAATAAACCCACAAATTTCCACTTCAAGTCTCTGATTTTTTTTTTAAGGCAGTGATTTACAACCCTATTACCACTTGGCAATCCAAGGTCTGGAGAATAATATCAAGCCATCTGTTTGTGCCCCTGTAGGGCAGCTTGTAGCCGTGATGCTGCGTTGCAAATACATCACTGCAACTCACAGGCTGAAAATCTTGTTGCATGTCTTGAATCCTTTTTTTTTTTTTTTCCTGCAGGATGGTGGCAGATGTGCTGGGCACACACACGTGTTTTTCATGTGATTTGCTATGCTGTAAATAGTTGAAATTATGATCTGTGTTATTTTTTGCTTTTTTCATGTTATGTAGCCTGAGAAAATGGGGAAGGGGCCTTTGAGGAAAGACTGGCATGCAACAGAAACAAGATAAAATAACTTTCAGAGACAAGAAATGCTACTTCCCATAAATAGTTTTTCAGCTAATTGCCTTACTAATTCTTCTCTTGATATCATATTCCTCTCTTATTGGCATTACGTTTGGGTACTACACAAACTAATTGAGGACTTAACTGACTTTAGTCTGAGTTCTTTACTATGGATACTATTGCATACTACTCCACGGCAAATCTAAGTTCAGATATGCCCTACCACTAAAAGTCTCTCCACTCTGGGTTTTTCCTCCTCTCTTTCCTGGCAAATCTGTGAGGACTGATGCTGTTCTTTAGAAAAGAAGACATTGCATTGAATGTTGGTCGCATGCAGGATTGCTAATCAAGTCTCTGTTCATACCACACTTCCACAAACTGGTGAGATCTGTTATCTCTGGGATTGAGTTTTCCCCTGTTTAGCCTGTGCCAAGGAGCACACTATTGTGAAAAACCCGAGCAATAACCTTTTCAGAGCCCATGTGGTTATTGGGGTAGGTGCAGTTACAAGTGGCATTGCTGCAGTTCTGAACTGAAGAACACTGCTGGCATTGCTGATGACTTCTCTTCTAAGCTCTGTGTCATTACTGCTGTTGGCTCCAGGCTGTAGAGAATAGGTTCAATGGGAATAACACTCAGGAGGTGACTGAGGTCAGCAGTGCTATAGGTAATAAAAGTGAGAAGTGGGCAAATGATATGAACGCCTGTTTTCTGGTCATTAATGTGATATACCATGTAATCTGGCTGCTTTTAATTATTCATTATGTTGGAAGGGTTTACAGTAACAGACAAAAAGGCAGCATCTTGGAGCGTAGACTGTGAAGCCGTTCTGAACTGCGGAGTGTGCAGGAATTAGCTCTTCATTTTGCCTACTTGTGTTTCTCCACGTAATGACGATTTGGTTCGTAGTGTCCCAAAAGTGTCTTGTGTTACTGTCATTACTCATTCATAACCAACTGTATAAATTAATACCTGGCAAGGAGAATATTCCTTGAGGGGCTGTGGACAAAAGCAGGAAATGTCTTTGGGGATGTTTCTTGTTATGCCTTATGTATGCCTAAAATTACTTTAAAAAAATATTCTGTTGGAAGTAGAGAGAGTTGCAGTGACAATACTGCATCTATTCAAGGTTGACATGGATGATTTTTGAAAGGGCATTTTAGTTTTAAGGGTAGTTTCCAATGCATATATGATGTACTATTTATACTTCTAAAACTCAAATGTGCTTTTCCTGTTTGTCATCATATGTACAATCTGAGACCCCATAGTGAAGCTTGATTCCCATATTTGTATTGTTTTTTACTTGACAGGAAGGTTTAAATTCAGTTGGCTTCTGTTTCGGATGTAAATGCTGTGCTGATGCCAGAAATGGCAGTACATTTGGAAGGGTTATGCCAGCAGAGTTTCACTTGGATTTGTGTGATGAAGGATGCTGATGAGGTTTACCCTGGTTTTAAGCAAAATTTTCAGGCTACTTCTGCCAGGCTATGCAGATTTGGGTAGTTTAGGATACTGAACTCAGTGGGCCTTATTCTCAGGCAGAAAACTACTCTGATCTGTTCCCTCTTGATGTCTTGTTCTATAAACATGTCAGTAAAGCTACGGACATAGTCAATTAGAATAAATAAGGAAGGAATGACTTCCATAGAATCCATCTGTTTTCAGGTATGCAGGTACTGGATAGGAAAATAACGATAATGATGAAGAGTGGCCAGGCAGAGACTTGGAACAGACCCTTGCACCAAGGACAGCCAGTCCAGCTTCCCAAACTTGCTTCTGTTAAGAGATTGAATGTAGAAACCATGCAGGATTTCAGCTGCCTGTATGGAATTAGTGCTGATGGGAGGGCAAGTCCTGCAGAGAGGCACTGTCCTCCCTGCAGAGCTGCTCCACAGCCCTATGGGGTCTGTTATTCCAGTGGTGAGCTTGAACAGAGGTAAACATTTAGATGCAGCTCAAGATCATTCCCCACATCTGTGTGCTTGCCTTGGCATGCAGGGCCACATGCTGACCATAATCCTGTATTAGTGGTATTGCCAACCATTCCCCACGGCAACAGACACTGATGTCGCAACTGGGAGATTATGTCCTCTTAGGAGATCTGGCAGGAGAGGAAAGGCTAGATTAATGGAGCAGGTAGAGGAGGAGAGGGGAAATTACTTATTAAAGCCTAAGTCTTTATCTAAATCGTATTGGCTCTTTCACAGAAGAGTTCCAACAAACTCAGACAAGATTCTCATATAAAATGGGGTTTTATTTATTTTTGCAAGCGTGGTCATGGAATTTGTCTATATATCTCTATTGATTTCACTTTCCTCCCCAAACAGACTCATTCTTCCGGGTTTTCTTCTGTAGTAGAACAAGTTTTCTCCCATGGATTCAGGGAACTCTTTGTTTATTTAGTGTATAAACAAATGCTCTGTTTGAGGGCCAGGTGCTGAAGAATATGTAGGAATCACAGCAGTCCACATTTGCGTGGGGTATTGAGGTAGGTTGCTATTCATTGGGGAAATGCTATTGCTATTTGTTGGGGAAATGCTGTCCATTGGTACAGAATAGTACTCTAACAGTAAAGATTATTATTTTTTATATAGCTTAATTTTTCTTTATATATGTACCCATATGTCTCCCTCCAAAATGCTGTCTTATTTCCAGTCCAGTAGTTTAGTCAATACTTCCTCAAATGTTGCAGGTCAGGAAATGTATACTGTACATGTCACTTTCCAGAAGTTATCTGAGCTCATGGCCTCTGTGATGTATCTGCAGAACCCTTCTGCTTCTTTACCAGTATAACTGAGAGAAGGATTTGACTATGTTTGGGATTTTTTAGGCTCCTGAGGGAGCAAGGTATCTGTTCTCTTTGAAGGACAATGGCCATAGGGTTCTTAATTTACCTTAAACTGATTTGAAAAATCTTGACCCGGTGTGAGTGCTAACATTTGAGCAGCAAATAGGGTGAATTTGTAATCCTTAGTAACAAGATTTGACTCAAAATTTACCTAAGGAGAAAAAGAAGAAAGTGATACTTCAGGTGCCACTTGGTAGAGTTTTGTGGACTTTGGTGAAGCTGCAGAGGGTTATACCATCAGTCATTTGGTGTAGTAGGTTTAGTTTTAAAATTACGGTATATCCTCCATGGAGGCTCTTCAGAAATTAAGGTAAGATCAAGGAGAGAGGAGTACAAAGGGAGAAGGAGGAATTTTCTTCAGTATAGTGTGTGAGGTCCCAAAAACTGATCTCCGGGTATGATTGGTTTTATTTTTTATTTTAGAAAAAGCACTGGTCTGGTTTTTCAGCTGAAATGCGGAAGTACAATTAGTTTACTGCACACCCGTTTCCCACCTCTGGTGCTTTTGGCTTCCTGTATGTCACTCAGTGTGATGCTGTGCTGCTGGTCTTCTGCTAAAAGAGTTTGTACTGCTTGGATTTGCCTCATGATTTGGTTTCTGTTACTGATTTTTATTTTTATTTTTTCTCCCCGTGTATTAGCAGAGTGCAAGTTTAGGATTTTCATCTGCTATGTAAATAGTTCAGCCCGACCATTGCGGCGTCAGTGTGCTTTCAGGCAGGTCCAAGCCTGCTCCTTAATCTTCAATAGTTATCAGTCACCCCTGTGCTAGCACAGCTTCCAGATCAATTGCGTGGAAGTAGCCAGCCAGCCATGGCTATTTAGAGTGATCATTGGGATAGATATGCCACTTAATTATACAAGTATTAACTTACATGGCTAAATCAGCAACTTGTTAAGCAGTTTAACCATGTGATTTTAATACCTAGACTTCTTCGTTACTTTTCTCACTGGCATTTGTTTTAGTTTTTTGCTGACTGGTTTCAAATTATGGATGTTTTCATGAATGCTTATAAGAATTTGTTCTCGCTTTTGAATGTGACTTCTTGCATGTGCTTTACAAATGCACATTAGGCTATTCAGTTGTACTGGAATGGGTGTTTGTAGACAAAGCAAAGACAAATTCATGTTCACCAACAGCTTATAGCAGAAATGTGTTCACAAAATGTATTTGCCGGCACATGGGAAGGGAAAAAAGATTCCTTGTGTCTGATTCACTCATGCCTGACAAAGCAAAACAGATCACTTCCTAGGTTTAGAATGTCAATTCACAGGAAACAAAAGTAATAAGAAAAACACTGAATAGGCAATAAGGTTGTAAAAATGCAGACAAGAAGTGTGAACTTGGTGAAAGGTCTTAGCTGTTCCGAGTTGTTCCGTCAGGTCTGCTTGCAAGAGGCGAGTGTTGCCTGCCTTGTGGATTAGGGGGCTTAACAGGCTCCCGTCTCTCTGGAGGTCTCTTATCTCACACAGGCAGCTCTCGGTCTGCTTTGTGTACCTGCATGAAACTCATCTGCTCTAATGGTGTGACCGCAGTGAAAAGGGTGCCAGTGGAGCAGGAGGGAAACACTGACTGTACAGCTGAAAGGGGAAAAATGGAAAACAAACCGGAAAATGGGAATCGAGGACCAGGCAGGGTAGAGGGGATAGATACGTCCTTCTGTTGGTGATTTGCCTACGTAGCCCTTGAAGCCATGGGGAGCTACATTGCTTTGCATATCCCCTTGTTACATTGCATCTGCAGAGCTGTAGGGGCAGCAGTGGGAAACCCTGCGTTGCTGCTGTCCTGTGAGGAAATCGTGCCTTTGAACTGTTAGGATTTTTGACCTATTTTTTGGATATTTATTTCCTTGAAACCACTAAATAACTCTGAAATAAAACCATTTTGACTTCTCCAAGCTGTGAGTGCTGAACAGGTTAAAAAGGGAAACAAGCTAAAAGCTCTGGTTCCTTTGCCTGAAAATCCACTGATGCAGGATGAAATTAAAGGCTATAAATAGCTCCCGTCCCTTCAGCTTCATCATGCAAGCTTCGGCTGTGTGCAAGGATTAGAAGAAGACAGAATGGATTTCTGTGTGGCGTCAACAAGAGTCAAGGATTATGCCCACTGTGCACATTGTATTGTTCATTTCTCGTGGGCCCTTGCAGGGAAATTAAATCCCTTCTGATGCTCAAGGTGCAGGAAGCAGTCGGCTTTGAGCAGGACGCGTGCATTGCAAAGCAATTTTACACAGTAGCACTTAGCTTCCTGTGGGTCTGCTGCATCAAGCCCTGGCTTCGTTTTGTACAGTCAGGCAACCCAGCATAGATCATAGCAGCAGAGGCTGGGGCTTTCCAGACTTTGAGCTGGAGCTAGTGTCAGTGAGGTCTGTTGCTGCTGAACACATTTTGAAAAGAGATTGGTTATGTGTTTGTTTGTCATGTTGCCCCTTCTCCAACTCTGTTCCCTTCTCTTGTGCAAATCCTGGGGTGCCAGAAGGCTTTCACAAAGTTAACTGCAAATAGACCCTTGTGATAGGTATAAGCTCTTGGAGAAAAGATGCCAGATCTTTCCTTAGATGAGCATTCAAGGTTGCCATGACCTGAGCAGTGTGAAAAGTTATTACATCTTTTCTATCCTCTCTGCTTGTCTTTTCTGCCCATACATTGTGTGTGTAATTAGAAGACATTGTTTCAAGGAGGACTATTATAGTAAATTCCTCTTTATTATTAAAAAAAAAATTGAAGCATTGAGCGACAGTATTTGTCCAAAAGGTAAACAGATAAGTAAACAAGCAAACAGCTTTTGGAGCAGTTCATAAAACTTTTGCTTTTTCTTATTCCTGTGAGATGCAGAAGCCCACTTGCAGCTCCTGTACGTTTTGATGAGGTTTGATAGTGCAAGCAACTTTGAGTTTGATCCTCAGCTTTGTATGTATTTAGAGCTGTATAATTACAAATACTGTTAGTATCTCTGCTTTATATATGGTAATTTCAGTGGAGAGAAGGGCAAGAGAGGAGTGACTTCAGACTGATATTTTATTGCTTTATAGCTGATGTCTGAACATTTAAATAAGAAAATAGTGGTAGTATTTGTTACTAGCTGATAAAAGGATTTTGTGTACGTGCTGGTTTTTTCACATTATAAAGATACCTTGGGACTGCTAGGATTGCAACTTTGTTGTGGCAACACTGTAATTCTTTTACTAAAATCTCAGTGAGTCAGCATTATGGCAGCATGAAAGCTTGCCCCAATACTCAAACCTCAAACCTCCCCCAACAACCTCCCTAAGAAAAAAAAATGGTTGAGCATGTAGAACTTGCAGTAGTCATAGACAGCAAGAAAAACCTTTTTTTTTTTTTTTTTTTTTTTAAGATTGCATGAAGCAATTTTGTTGTTAACTCCTGTGTATTCATCTAATATTAGAGTGTGCATGTTTAATTTTCTCCTTCCAACAACAAGAGAGATTGGTCCTTTTTCCCGGCCTTGTAGTCCTGTTGACCCCATCTGCTGATTGATGGAAACCATATTTCAGTCTCCTCCTGTAGTGCTGAGAAGAGCATCAATCCTCTGGGAATTCAGTAGGTAGAAGGAAAATATTATCCTTTCCTATACTCTGAAGCCTAAGTAGATGTGTACTAACCATTGGCCTACGAACTTACCACTTTTGCAGAAATATGATATTTATGTTTTCCAGTTGTAAAAATGAGTGCCCTGTGGTGTTGGGACTTCCTTTGGTGGGACAGTGGATGTGAGTCTGATAAGGAAAGGACTCACTGGCTGGTATATTTCAAGGCTGTGCAGTCAAATCCCAAATGCTGCCTTTTTTTTTTTCTTTTTTTCCTTAGACATATCCATTGTAACTGTCCAGTTGTAAATGCGTTATCAGTAACTGCTTTTAAAACATTAAAAGGAAGAACAAACAAGAGAACAAGGAATGCAGAATTAAGGTTACATACCTTAGAAGAGCTGAAAAAGCTATCTGCCTTGAATTAGAACTGATAAAAGTTAGAAGTTTTTGCTACTTTGTTCTTCTTTTCACATTTAATGTCATAGTGCCAGAGAGCATTAAAACAAAAAAATCCTTGATTCAGGTTCCCTAGTTACTATGAAGAAGTTGAAAGTCTACTGGATGCAGTTATTCCTTACAGTCAGGCTGTGTTCTCTCTCCCATCCCCCTGGAAAGATGGAAGCTTACTAGGGTCCTGCTGACCTGCTCTCCCTCATAAAACTTCTCATCACAGTGCAGAGTAACCAAAATAGCATTTCGGTTAGTGGCTCCAGCAGTTTGAGCAAATGTCCTCTTGCCCCACCGAGGACAAAGAGACTCCAGTGGTGCAAGTTTGACTCTCATTTGGCTCTGTCAAAGATGGCCACTATTAAAGAGCTCTTTGCCAGCTATGTAAAAAGCCTTTACTGGTGCAAACATGCCTGTCCTTTGTACTTCAGATGTTCTAGTGATTGGACACCTTTGTGAATATTTTTGTTGTAATCTATTTATTGATTCCTTTTCCCTGTGGGTGATCATTTTATCTCGGTGCTCTGTGGCAAACGAAAGTTTATTTCTCCTCTCCAAAAGTTACTGCAGATGTCCTAAGGGTGACATGTAATGTACTGACTGCAACAGAGAAACAAGAACTATGTTTTCACATGTAGACAGGAGGAAAGGTAAGAGGGCAGGAATGATTTGTTCCATTATTTCTGTGTTCTACCTGTTTCGTCTTTCCAAATAATGTAATGCTGTAAACTGGGAATCCTAGTGGAATAAAGCAGTAAGTGTTGTAGCTGGAGGCATGTAAGAATATCAATTAAACATACACTTGAAAACATCCATTGGGAAAGCAAGATTTAGTAGCTGTCGTTGCAGCATCTTAACCTCCTTTACCCCTCCTTGCCCTCAGCTCCTTTCCAGGCTTCTCTTCCAAGCTCCAGCTCCTCACTCCATGTACTATATTAGAATGGCAGTTCTCCAAAAAGGCCCCTCAAGGACTTGCTATTTGGGGCCTCATTCTGCATGAGTCTAGAAATCAGCTAGCCCATACTCCAGCTGGTGCAGATCACTACCACCACGCTGGCTTCAGTGAATGGGAACGGACTCCAATCCTTTAAATTGTTTTACTAGCACAAGATAAGGTGGTGACCGCTCCTCGTGGGATGGGTGTCCGGTGGTGAGGGCACTGTGGGGCTCAGAGCTCATTGTGTATCATCCCATTCTGCGTACCTCTGATGTCAGGATGTGTTCCTGAACAGACAGATGGTATCACTCACCAGGGGATTATCAGGTCCTCTCCTGTCGAAGTGAAAATCTACACTCAGCACTTTCTGGGAAGAAGGAGAAGGCATTACAGCCAAACTCCTGAAGGGAGTAGCCAGCTGCTGCCTTGCCATTTTTGACCCTAACCTTGACGTAACTCTTCGTGAAACAAATAGTGAAAAATGGCATCATTTCTCCCCGGTAAAACCTTAGAATATGTAGGATGTGGGCAAAGGAGTTGGAACCATTACTATTCCTAGACATCCATCCAGTCAGACGAGCAGATGGAAAAGCACAAACCGTTCTCGGAAAGAGTAGGAAACATGGACCAATGCCTATAGCTTGATTTCTATGCCAAATACCAGTGTGAAATTAGCAAGAGCAGGGATCCTAGTAGACAAAACCACCAAATAAAGCTCAGTATAATATCTAATAGAGGAAAAGACCTAAAATACATTGATTTACAATAGAATTTTATATAGTTTGTCATCTGAAAAATCTTTCTTCCTTTTTGAAAAACCAGAGTGTCTTAATCTGATGGCTGTAGAATTTTCACAGGTGCCCAGTTTGTAGAATCTGTAATCAGGACACTTGTGACCAGAAAGACTTGTCAAATCCTGCAGTGCACCAGACTGTACATCTTGCAAGTTTGTGAATTGGAAATGAGAGTAAGAGAACAGTGCTGTTGCTTGTGTGTAGCGTTATTAGCTGTGTAAAGAGATGGTAGGTTTAATGTGAGGAGATTACAGACTAAAGACACGAGTTGAGGCAACAGAGATACATCAGCAACCTCAGTTTTTACTGAGGTTAGAAGTCTTTGCTAGTCTGGTTATGTTTTGTGGTGCTTGTTAAGAGAACAGAGAAGGGGGAAAAACCAGGTGTGTGATAACAAGCTGTACTGTTAAGCTGTGCTCTATAAGATGCAATGGAAGAAAGGGAGTGAGGGAAGCAGATAAAAGATGCAGAATAAGCAAAAGTTTAACATGAAACCATGGATTAACTATTGCCAGACGTCAGGTATTTGTGCAACAGTAGTTATTGCATGGCTTGAGTGAGACATAATAGGAAGAGTAATCAATCTAGATGGCTGAAGATACAGCTGGAGGGAAAAAAGGAAGGCAAGTATGATCATAACTCAAACCCCTGCTTCCTTGCAGTGCTGACCACTGCCTTTACAAGGTTCTCTGGTGAGTCTGGAGTGCCTGAAGAGATTTGAAGTTCTTGTTCCAGATAAATCATGCAAATACTAGAAATCATGATCAGAAATTTCAGTGTGCCAGCTGTATTGTGCTGCATGAGTGTTGTCTCAGCAGTCAATTAGTAGGGCAAGGAGGACATTCAGTGTGAGAAGCAAGTGGAAACAGCTCGCTGAAGGTTGTGAAATAGCTTTCACCACAGCATTATTTTCTAGATACAGTGTAATCCAAAATAGTGTCCACTTCCTCATGCCGGATTGTAGTATCTGAATCTGTATCTGGCAGGTCTTCACATGTGCAGCAAACAGAAAGGCAAGGCAGTGTTAGAAAGGACCATGTTAGATCATGCAGTGTGGCTCTTTGTGAGACTCTTGACAGAATGTGGAACTATTTCCTCGAGAGGAGGGTAAAAAAATCCATCAACCATTTTTGCTGAAAATTTCAAGCTAATTAAAAAAACCTACAACCCCAAACTTGGGCAGATGATGTCAAAGGGGTCCACTTTGCTTATATATTGCTGTCATACTGATAATTCTCCATAACTAAAGCTTGACCAGAGGGTTGAAAAAAATTTCAGTAGACTTGTTTACCAGCAAACTAGTAAGCAAAAGCAGTCAGGATATTTACATGTCAGCCTGACATAAACTGATCATAACATGACATAATTTGATCATAACCTGCAAGTGCCTGAAATGAGCACTGCCAAAGCTACATCAGAAACCATGTTTTGGAGTAGGGAAAGGCTGGGACAATTCCTTGAGGCAATGGCATATGCTGACTAGCACTGAGCATTGTAGCCTAGAAAGCTGACCTCTAGATGAGTAGTTTTCATCTTTCAACTCAGTTATTCTTTTAAGACTCATTTAAAAACACTTGGCAAGAGTTAACGCTTAATCATTTCTCTTGCATGCTATCAAATTGAAGCCTTTTCCAGGCTCTTCGTAGAAACATATGAATATGTTTTCTCAATATTTATGATTGTTTTACAAGCTTTGAAGAAGGGAACAGGGGAAATGTTAATAGGTGGTGAGGAAGGTTACCCAGTGATTATGTTGCAGAGGATGTCCTCTGCTGTGACTCCTTAAATCAGTCATTCATAATGTATACATGTACTTCTGAGAGCAGCAGTGCCCCACCGTGAGACTGTGTTTTCCCTCTCTGTGACAGAGGGATGATGTTAGGCAGGAATACAAAGTCTCATAGCTCCCATTAGGGCTGTGCTTTATTTTTTAGGCTGATGTTTGAAGGAGCTGCACCTTTTCATCTTGGAACAGAAGCTGGTCAGCACTCACAGGAGAGCAAGACCAAAGTGTTTTTTGTAAATCCAGAGGAGCCTAGCACACAGCTTCTTTATTCATACAGTGGATCTAGATTCTCTCACAGAATTACCATTAGGGTTAAGTTCTTCTAGACAGAAAGACAATGTCCAACGGGAATAATTTATACCTCCCTCTTCCTGCCTTTGTACATGCCCTGTGAGGTAAAGCCACCCTGAGGCTAGATTTCATGGGATTCCTTCTTTCATGACTCATACTTCTGAAAAACATACCTACAACGCAGGATTCCAGAGAGGTCTTTGAACTTGTTTTTCATTTCCTTAGTGGTCATACTTTTGCTCCTTGGCTCTATGGCTGTAGAGGAGATACAATATGTACTTAATTCTCAGGCTGCAGTGGATAGTAGGAAATAGGTGAGAGCTGCTCTAGCAGGTGGGATGTGCCTCCCTGGTGTCCAGCAGATTAATTTTGTGACTTTTTCCAATTTTTCCTCCTATTCACAAAATCTCAGACCTTGAAGGACATTTAAGTATCTGTTACCCACAGAATACAGTGAGATTCAGCTGGCTGGAATACCTCATTCCTCATCTGTGAAGGAGCAAGTAAACTATTTCATGTTTATTATGAGCATGATTACACCAAAGTCTGTAAGCCACTCTATTACCCTACAACTGCAGAGAGGAGTCCTTATTTATTAGACTAACAGTATAAGATCAGTATCATACTCTCTTACACTGTTTCAGCCAACTACTGCCTCAGTTCATAAGGGACTGGAACAAAGGACTGTCACAGGAGAGTTAATGGATCATTGACCTGCTATATGGTGACTTTTTACATTATTAAAAACATTATGTTTTCTGTATTTGTAGGCTTTGCTGTTTGGATGGTGCATGCCAGTGACCTTTTGGGAAAAGAGCTTTTCTCTACGTGTATTAAAGACATTTTTAGAAACAGCCTAATATATTCTTGTGCTCTCTTTTTCTTCTTCAGACAGTGCCTGTCTGCTTTATGTACAATGTCTGTTGTGTTCCCTTTGTTTCATTTTGTTGTTTTGTTTTTTCAAAAACACATCTACCACTGAGTTTTTACGTACGTGGAGATGTACAAAATTCCCACGTGTAGTTATTAAAAAGCCCATCAGCTCATTTAATGAAAGAAGAGATTTTAGACCCAGTTTTCTGGGCAGGATTCCAGATTGGAAAAATAACATTTTTCTCTCTGTCTTAAGCAGTTTTGTGCTATTGCCCCATTTTAGCGAAGAGCTATCACATTTCACCATAAAAGGCGCTACATTTCAATACTCACCTTTTTGAAAAGTGCTTTGGGATTTGCTCAGATAGTTTCTGTATATATTTTGTCTCTGTAGTGGTTTGCTTCACCACTTCTCCTTTAAAACAGAAAACTTGTCCTGTTTCCAAGAAGAGGTGCCAGGTATGACTTCAGGCTTACACATCCTACTGGATTTGAGGTCTTTGTTCACTGACTAATGTATTTATGTAGGTTTTAAGTATTGATGTGTCTGTGCTCTGGGATTATAGATATTTCTGTTGATGAGTTGCAGTGAGCAGACAAACAGTATCCAGTATGAATTTCGTTGTTGTGTTTGCATATTAAAAATCATTGCTTTGTCTGTGGATTGTGAGCATATTTTGGTGCAAGTATTCAATATTCAAAATCTAATCAGGTTGTGGAATTTTACATGGATTCTTAAATCACCTTATTCATTCTAGTGTGGGTTTTATCTTGCCTAAATAAACATTTTAGTGGAAGTCTAGTTTAAAGTACTTGTGTGGCTCCTATGAATAAAGAGAAACATGCAAGCACATACAACCAGAAGAACTTATAGGACCCTCTAACAGTGAAGGGAAACTATCTCAGGAAAAGAAAAGACTTTTCTTTCACCCTCACATTTGTTTGTGCCTTTTGGTAATAGGAGGCTGAGGTATTACTTCAAGAAATACTGGGTAAGATATTTTTAAATAGCAGTGAGATTTTTAATGGGATTGTGTTCCTTTAAAAACATTTATTTCCCTTCATTTCCCTCCTTTAGGTTTCTGCAAATAAAATCATTACTATACTCGTTCTAGTGACTGCACACAAAAGGATGAGGACCATGGAAGGGCAGAAATCAATTTCTTTCATTTGTGTGAAAGTAAAGGCTGTAGCTCCATTTAGGTGTACAGCTGAAGACATGTTTCCTTTGCAAATAAACTGTGCAACTTGAAGTCATCATATTTTCCCACTTTGTCTATAATTGTTTTGAGTTAAAGGGTGGATGTGGCTGTGGAGAGCTGGAGAAAGCAACCTGCGCGTAGGGATGGCTAGAGGATGGATGTGTGTTGTTTCCCATACAAGAGTGGGTGACCAGAGGATAGCGTACTGCTCTAGCAGTTCTGTTTACTGCTTCCGTGCTGCACGTCCGCAGATGTCAGAAATGCCTAAATCTTAATAGTTCAAGGCTTTTCTTTCTGCTTCCTGTCTCCCTAATCCATTCTGATCTTTTAGCTGGGGCAGGGACGCTCCAACACAACGCTCCTGTATTAGACTTATTTTGGAAGGAGCATTTTCCAGTTGCTGTCACGTCTAGACTCATTAATTCAGGTGAATAGCAAGCAGAGGGAGAAGGTGGCTTTGCCTACGTTGCCATCCTGCAATCTTTCTGTGCTGTGGAGCCTGAATGAGGAAACAAGGAAAAGAGGCAGCTGTGTTAGCCTGTTGTCACTGCCATCGCTAATAGAACACGATGATTTCCATCTTTCCCCATCTGCCTATGGGGGGAGAGACGCTGATAAGGCCTTGGGATTGGTTACAATCTCCTGAAATCGCAAAGCAGATGGATATTGAGCAGATAAGCGTTAATCTGTCCTGGGAGAGGATTAATCGGGTGAAAGATGGCAATCTATGTGTGTGTGCGGGTGTGTGGGGAAGGGGGCGGGGGTGAGAGTGGTGGGCAGCTGGTGCTGCTGTCATCTCTTTTGGTCCTGCTTTTGTCCTGTGTGTGTGCCATGATGGCAAATTAGGTCTGTTTCCTACTCAAGTCTTATTGCTCTAATTTTCACTGAACTTTGACTTCAAAAGCTGCAGAGAATGTCTTAAGTTTTTTAAGCAAGCTAAGTCTTTTTTTGATGGTCCCCATTTCCTCTGTGCTTTTAGCCAACCTACTATTTCTTTGTAGCTTACAAGCATGGCCTTTTCCCAAGAACACATTCACTGACTGTGTGACATTTGATGTAAACTATTTGTCTGACATCTACAGCATTTTTTCTGAGAATCTCTAAATGTTTTCAGGCATTAGTTAATTAATCCTCACAACATCTCAGACAGGCTAGGTAAGCATTAAAGATTTACGGGTTTTTTTTTAATTTGCTTGTATGTTTTCCTCCAGAGCATTTGAGTACATGTGGCACCTGTTGCCTGAATTTAGAGTTGCAGTGCTAAGCACTTCTTGATATTCAGGCCTTATATTCATTATTGGTGGGTATGCTGTGACACAGAGCAGTGGGATCAAAACTGGAGAGAAAAGTGTATCAGTGACAAAAATGGGAATAAACGTATGAATCCAACCTTTTCCTCTTCAATCTCCTTTTTTGACCACGAAATACAGTGCTTTTCTGATGTGGCACATTGATTGCCGGTCTCGGGCTTCTCTCTGAATATAGCTGTTTCTTTTTTTTCCCTCCTGGTTCTGGTTCACATGGTTCCTTTTTCGTCATATCTCTCTCTGTCTCCTAATTTGCTTTTCAGTGTAGAAGAATATGCAGTGATGCCTCTCACAGTTACCTTCTTTTCATGGGCTTGGTTGCCAGCATCTATGAAAGATTTGGCAGCCTTGGATGAAGCTGGAAGCTTATAAAACTACCAGGGTTATGTGGAGTGCATAAAGGCACATTCTGTCCTGCCCTTCTGCCTTGGGGTTAGCTCTTAGTGTCTACACTTACTTTCCTGGTGAGTGGTTGAACAGTTATGTAGGTTATGTGTGAGAGTTGTAAGTGCATGCCACAGACTGATTTTCTGAGGAGCCCTAATTCAGTGTCTTATTTTTATGTGCTCAGAACTTTTATTTCTAGATATAAGTGAGCTCGATCCTATAAAGACGTATATAAGGAGCCTTTTGTAGATTTAAAACTCAAGCATTCTGTCTATTTCTATAGGAGTAGTATGATAAACACTATATTTGGTAAATGGGGTGGGCATTTAGGGACTTAGTATATCCATCACATCTGCACAGTAAAGATTCCTGCAGGAACGGGGTATCTCTATGAGCAGTTTGCTTTGGGTGTGCAGTATCTTTGACCAGTCTTGGGTTTTCCTCCTTCCTTCCTTGAATATTCAAAGTAGTTTTTTCAAAGCAAAGTACAGACATTTTACTGTTGCAAGCCTGGGAAGAATGGCTGTTGTTACTGTTTCTGTGGCTAGGTGAGTGCTGATGTCTCATTTAGTATTAATCACTTATATTTAGAGGAACTTGTGTGAAAGTTTTCATTTTGCCATATTTTTATAATAAACCTGCTGCTGTGGCTAGGGCAGGCGTGTTTGTTATTTTTGCTCTGTCTTACTGGGGAACTTGCCAAAGGCATGAGAATAGAGTCAGTCAGACAATCATGACCTAAGAATAACACTCAGTTTTTGTTTTTATTTTTATTTCTTTTTACAGTTATATTATCAGTAGTACGAATTGATAAGAAGGAGTTTCCTTCCTGTAAATGGAAACTGGATAAATTTTAAATAACGTAGCCTGTAGTCTTGATGACAGTTTGCAGGCCTGCTATGCAGGATATTGGACAAGGTAGTTAGAATAGTTCTTTCGGGCCTCAAGTCTCTTACCTGAGTAATCAGATGTCAGGGGTCTACAGACTGTAAATGCTGTTTTGAATCATCTAATGGTCTTTTTTTCCACATGTTGGGGTGAGAAATGTGTTCTTCTGTCCTTACACATCCTGTAGTTTGTAATCCTTGACTGAATTTCTAAAGTTGTTTTCTCCACCTTATGTTGTGCTTTGAATGTCCTGATGTTGTTTTACAAGTTTCCTGTGGTCAAACAGTTTGCCAGAGTTTGTCACATAGGGTAGAAAAAGAAAGCCTTTTCAGGCATCAGGTTATTAATGACAAGGGGACACACTGAGAAAATAAATTGCCATCAGCATGAATTAAAGTAGAAATATTTATTAACTTGCTGTCAGACACAGATTTTTTTTTTTCCTGAGAAAAATTACAGACTCCTTAATTTTTCTCCCATACCTGTCATTTTTTATGATTATTTTCTTTACTTTCCTTACTGTTTCATTCTGCATTTTTTCAGTTGACTTTAGGAGGAGCTTTCTCCATCTCATTGTTGTAATTTCCTTGGTTTGGAGTGCTTAAATATTTGTTTTGTAAAAGTCTATATTTCTGAGAGGTAAGAGGACAGAACAAGATTGGATTCTAGTAAAAAAAGATTAGATACATAATGTTCATCAAGGAATCATCTCATAAAGACCTGGATCTAGGGCTGCTCTGGTCAAAGAAAGAAGACAATTTTTTTATTCCTGTGGCTTAGAATTAAATGCAAAATGGTATTCTACTAATTTTCCTTTTAAATAATTCTCCACCTTTTTTTTCAGACCCAAAGTGAGGGCTCTCTTCTTTTATCAAGGCAAGACTTGGCAAAGTTATGTATGTATGTTCCACATAACAGAGTAAAAAAAAAATAAAAAATCAAACTTCAATGGATTTTTCTCTTGCAAATAGACAAAAATTTTGTTCTAGGTAAGAATGCATGAGTATATTCAGTGGCCTCAAATAACATCTAAAACTTTCTTCATATAGTTTTAATGACAACTTTTGATAGAGTCAAAGCAAGAAAAAGCAGAATCAAAATTCAAAATGTGCATTTGCTTCCCCCACCCCCTTCCGTTTCCCAGTGAAATCCAACTCAGAATGCTTCAGTTCATCACTTCATTGCACTGCAGAGCAGCTGACTGGGGGTAATCAAGGGATCAGCCATATCACCTCTCATGATGTTGCAAGTTTCTTCCCACAATGGAATTTGCTTTTAAATATCAGGCAGGTAAAAATGAAGTCCATGAAGGAAAGTGTTATATTTTGTTGTGTTGTATAGATTTAGTCTGGACTCTTGGATTCCAAAATTTGCAGTGTCTTAGACAAGAGGAAGAAGGCTGCTTGCTTAGTTGTTTACATGACTTTATAAAAGTAGACAAAGTTATGCAATAAGTTAGTACTTGCCACTGTATTTTGAGAGGACATTCCTAGTACTTAGGCACCATGGATATGGCATTAAAGCTTTCAGTGTACAAATAAATGTTCCAATTCATCTCATTTGAGAAAATTGGAGCCTTTTCAGCTGTGCTGGGATCAGTCAAGAAACTGAAATACAGATTCTCTCCCTACTTGCATGAAATGTTTTAATTACTTAACTTAGAGAGATGATCACACTGGGAAATACTTAATATGATGTGCCAAATCCTTAGCAAATATAAATTGACATAGCTCCATTGAATTCTCCAGCCAAGGATTAGAGCTGATTGAAAAACAGGAAATGGCAATGAAAAAAAATCAATCAGCTCAAAATACCTACTTTAGTTTCATTCCATTCGTTCCCAAAGTTTTTGTTTCGTTTTTGTTTTCGTTTTACTTTTCATATTTTTCTTACGCTCTGTGGCAAACCTGTCACTTTTTTTTGGTTTTTTTTGTTTTGCTTTTCTATTTTTGATGATATAAAAGAGAATATGAAGGAACAGAGAATATCTGAGACCAAAAAGATGAGAAGAACTCAACTAGGAATTTTCCATTCCATGAAAGTGTCAGATTCCTTTTGTTCCAGTTTTTTTTTCAATATGAATTCATTTCTTCTTGCAAACTTGCAAGCAAGTCTGCTGAGGGAAGATGTTGCTGAAGGATCTAAAATGAGAACCTGTATCATTTTCACTGCCTTACACTAACTTTCCTGGCCCTTCAGGCAGTGATGTACTGGTTGGTTCGCACTTCAGTCCTGTTCTGTACCATCAGGGTGGTCTCATTAGGAGTGCGACAGGAGGCTACTGGTGAGGAATACCCTTAGGGCAGGTAGCTGGGTGTGCAGCTGCAGTGAGAGCTGCGGGTTGTGCCCTCCGTGGGGGAAATGGTGGGAGCCCCAGAAAAGGGGCTGTGACCTGGTGCGGACCCTTGGTACAGCAGAGGGCACAGGGACCTGTGGCACAGCCGGGTGAGCGGGCACTCGGATACAGCAGGAGCTGGTGACTCAGCAGGAAGACCCCAGACTATTTCGGGGAACAGACTGTGAGGGTATAAAAGCCCAGGGATTGCTTTGTTCAGGGTCTCTCCCTGGAGGCACCAGCTCGAGCTGTTTCTGTGTTACTACACCATGATTAAATTGCTTTAAGGATCCAGACATCTGGGACTCCGCTGTGGGAAACCCAGGGCTGAGCCAGGAAGGAAACCTTGTCTGACTGTGTGAGTGTGGGGCGCGCAGGGAGTCGAGGGGCACCCGTGGGGTCGCTGGAGCCGCCTGCTGTGAGAAGGGACTTTGATCCCAGCAGTGAAAGTATGGAGTGGTGGGAGTGTGACTGCCAGAGTGGGTCCTGGATGGTCAAATAGGAAAGTTTCCTTAACATTTGAAAGATGGCCACTCTTAGGCCTTAAGTCCCCTTTTTTTCTGGAGAAGAGTGCAAAATCCTAACTTCACGAGACTTTACTTGCAGCAAGATACTTCCAGCCTGCTTTTCCTCTTCCCCCTTCATTTCTTAATGTAATTGTTTCTGGTTTTTTGCCTTCTCACTGTTAGAGATGTCATGTTGTTCAGTTATCAGCATGCTCATTTGGAGAAGTTTATTAAAGGTGACATAGACTTTCTGACATCCTAGTGGCAGAAAAGTAAAGCGAATTTCATGGCTCATTTGGTAAAATGCTCCTTTTTGAACTGGTAGATTTAATGTGACTATTATCTGTTTAAGAAAATTTTTGTCCAAGAGACAGTGTTTTGTGTGAAAATAGTAATTAATGGCAGAATGGGGAAAATGGTTCAACTGAATATGTTGCATGAAATGATTTAAAGCAAATTAAAGTTTTTGTGTGTTACTGGAACCACATTGCACTTTGATTTCTATTTTGCATAGCTGAACAGCATTTAGGTGCATGGTCCGTCTTTAGTTTTAATGTCATACCTTAAACAGGTTGGAAGAGACAGACCTTTCCTACATACATGACTTCTGCTTAGTCCCTGTTCTGCATTTCACACGTGCAGCTGCAGCGAGAGATGCAGGTGCACACTGAAATGCATTATTTAATGTGCTCATTGTCAGTTCTTTCTAGGATGTTCATCCTGGTCAAGCAGGAAATCTGTTTTACTGTAGCCAGCTTTTCTTTCAAGCCAGAAGTTTTCAGTTCAAAAGTTAGTCCAAATCCTTTATTGCTTTACACAAGTGAAAATTTATTTTAAGAGCCTAAATTTACTTGCTTGAGAGTGTCTACTCAATCTTGTTGCAAGGGGGGGGGGGAGGCCTAGATGCATAATGGATTTTAAAAATTTAACAGTTGGAGGGATCTTTTTTAAAAATGCATTCTTGTTTGAGGCAAACCTGTTTCCCAGTATTTTGCCATACATCTTGTGGTGAATGAAGTTCAGACTTGAAGGTGCAGAAAAGAGTTTGGTGAATACTTCTATGATGTTTCTCAAGCAGAAGTTTCTAATTTTTATCAGAAACTACTTCACTAAGTGCTTATTAATTCCCATTAGCTCTGTCCAGGGTTTTAGGAGAAAATAGCAACCAAGGTAAATACCACAAGAGACATTTTAAAGTTTGAATTTCCCATACTGACATTAGGCCACCATGCTTAAAAGAAATACAAGTGAACACGACCCAGTTAGGATTCCAGATTTATATTGCATCAAAATGCAGATTTGTACTCTGAATAGTGATGTCTGTTGTACAGAATGCTGCTACTCCATGCAAGCTTGAGATTTCAGATCCCCAGCCGAAGTACTATCCAAGTGTTTACTGTTTTTTCTTAAGAGGGAGACAGTTTTGGTGGAGATTCAGAAAAGGCAGTGATTAGGAAGGTGGCAAGGAGGTAGTGGAGGGGAATTCTGCTGCTGGTGAGCTAGAGAGAGCAGCCCTGCTGAGTTTTCCCTGGAGTGCCAAGCAGTGGCTTTGAGGGAGTGGTGTCCCTAGATCTCTGTGCACATCTGGACTCTTCAATCGGGGCTCCTTCCTCCCGGGACACAGCACAGTGAGCTGTGGGGAGCAGGAAATTCATGGCTGCAGAGTTGTCTGCAGCTGCCATGGCTGACCCATGTAGCTGCTGCTGTGGATTCCCCTGCCCCAGCTGCCACACAGGGAGAGGAGCCATACTTAGTTCAGGGACAATTTGTAACGTGTTTGCATTTTCTTGAAATAAAAGACAACAAAATAATGAAAGACTTTGATATTTCTGACGCTGTTGTTCAGGGTGAAGTTTTCTTTTGATCTTTTATTAGACCTGATGCAGTCCCGAATGCATTGGCCCTTGTTGTTAGGATTGGGAGAACAGTCTGTGATGGTTTGAGAGGTGCATTTCAGTCCATACCTCATATTTTTGCACTGTTCAGGGTTTGTAAAAGTACAGACAATAACAGAGGAGGGAAAGAGCTGGTTGCAAAAACTTACTATGAGTATTTTAGAAATGTGTTTCTTTTAAATAAAACCTGAATGAAATTAAAGTGCATACTTTGCTTCAATATTTTATATTTTGAAGAGAGTTGCTGTTTTTTTGTGTCTAGACTTGAAAAGTGATAAATAATTGTGGTTTTCTGTAACTAATGGCCACAGTTTTAGAGTTTTCTTTTAGGCTGAGATTAAGGGAGACATAGTGATGGAACAGAGAAGTACAGATGAAAACAAAGAGTTGCACATTTCTGATCTCCATTAGTTTGGGTGAGGAATGGTGAGAACATTGATTTACGTACCAAATGTGAATCATCCCGTAACACCCATTCTACTATACAAAAAAGGAGATTAAAATTCTAAAAGCTGCCATATGGAGATCACTTGGATCACTGGGATGCCAATACATGTTCTGGCAAAAGTAATCTACACAGGTATGTGCTGCACTGACAAAAGCTGTAAATCAATGAAGTAAATCTGGTTTGTGTACGTGTGCACACACACATACACACAAAGACATGTACGTGTGTGAGAAAGAGCTGGGCAGGATGGTTTCTAACTCAGCTGCCTTTTCACTGTTGTTAAATGTGCAGTCCCAGTCTGCTTCTTGCTACTTTGGATCTTTGTGTTGTGTGCTGGCAGTTGAAAGCCTAAAGAAGAGCAAAAGAAAATGTCTATGTTGAGCTGCAGTAATAGTAACTTCCTGAACCTTATCCATCTTGGGAGGCCAGAGGTGTTTTGAGGAACAACTGTGGGACCTGAGCTAAGGCATATCTAATAGCATGTTTTTAAGACACGATGGAGGCTGTGTGAGCAAGATCTGTCATTGCTCTGCCCAAGCAGTGATGCATGAATGCAAGCGTTTGCATGGGCAGTCTTCTGCATTTCTGATCGACTGGTTTGGCTGAAAAGATACTAATTCTTCTAGAAATTATTATTTCCAATGTGCATAGTTCTAAGGGAGTATATGCTGCACACCTATACCGCTTTATCAGTTCTTTCTTCCCTCAAGTTATACAACTTCTGCAACTGTTCATTGTTTTTTTAAGAGATAGGGCCAGCAAGGCTAATTTCCTTGGAAGTGAAGTCAGCTCAAGTGGAACCAAGCTGAAGGGGAGCACTCATCTCCATCACAGTCAGCTTGTATTATAGGTGGGGAAAAAGCTGAATATCAGGGTTTATTGTGGGGTTCAAATACTTGTGCTTTGTTTTTTCCTGTCTGTAAGACAAGGTACTTTAAATATTGTTTTGCTTTTGGGTGGCAAAGGTGGGAGATAATCTGAGGAAAGTACAGGTGCAAAAGATTGATGACTTGCTGAAGTCACCTAAAAACATAATGGCAGAATCACAAGAGGAATACAGATCCCATGGGACCCAGTCTGTGCTTAATATAAATTATTTTCATTGCTCAGAGTACACTCTAACTTAAATAGCAACTAGAGGAAGAAATTCACTCTCTCAGTCTTAGTTTGTAGTCTGACACATAGCATGCCACGTCTAGCAGTGGCTGCCAGTATTTAATGTTTGATCCTTTTTTCGTATAAATGTGACCTTTCGAGTATTTCAGGATGGAAATAGATTTGGACTTGATCCTCATTTCATCTTCATCAAAATAAATCCGAAGAATTTCAGCCTGCATCTTGCTTTTCCCAAAAGACACTTTCTGGGATTTGGAGAGACATTTGCAGAAGAAACTGTGAGGAATGCAAAGTATGTTGGTGGAAGTTGTGACAGACATTGCATACCCAGGGCAGTGTTTCTGGAAAAGTCATTCAGCAATTTCAATGCTCTTAAACATAACAAAAATGACAATAGTTAGTAGTGTCTGACTGACTCTGAGTCATTGAATCATTGGATTTTACACTTGCCACCCTGTGAGATGGGAAGCAGTTATCCGCATTACACAAAGAAGAAGCTAAAAGGTATCATAAATTAAGCAAGTTGTTCAAAGTCACACAGTGAATGATTAACTTGAAGAGGGCTTGAACTCAGGTGTCCTGAATCCTAAACCCCATGTCTCATTTACTAAGCCATCCTTCATAGCAGTTCATTGTCTCCTGTCATAGAGGGGTTTGCCCTGAGGGCTTATAAGCGCCAGCCTTTTTGTAACAAAGCTATTCAAGTAAAAAGATTATTTTTTCTTGGGTGAATCTGCTCAGTCAGTAATTAACTTTTCCTTTTGAACGTATGAAGTATTTTTGAGTTAGATTAATACATATATGCAGGAGGAGTACGAGAGGAATACATGAGCACATGGAAACAGCAGCCCATAGGAAATAAGTAACTGCTCCATACCTTGCTGAGAGTAATTTAAAATAACATTGCCCTCACTATAATTCATCTCATTGTTCCAGTGAAGCAGACTAGTATGGGGTCAGATTAATAATTTAAACAGTCTTACCCCTCAGCCTTCTTCCTCTTCAACAGAAGGGTTAGGATTTAGCAGAACACCATTCTTGTAGCTTTTGAAGACTTTAATTGGTGTTTCAAAGAGTGTAACCTCATTCACTCACGGAGCATTTTTCATTCTTTTTCTCTTCTCTTCGTAAGTTGCATAGAGTTCAGGATGCTTATTTTTCAGGATTCTTTTCCCCATAATATTTGTAAGTAATATGATGTATAAAGGAATTAGAAAAATTCTGTGCTGTCATCTCTCCCATTATCCATTCAGGTCCAAAGCCAGTTGAAATAGCTTCAAGCACTTCTTTAGTTTTGTGCAGAACTGAATTTCTCAACACTAAAGATGCAGTGGTTGGAGTCACATAAACTTATCTTTGATTCAGTCTTTTCTGGCATCTCTGTTTCACTCCTGCTTGTCACTTTTCTGTTGTTGTATTGCAATATCTGAATGGGACCTTTGTTGTTTGCCCTATTCCAAGCATCTCTTGAGCAGAGAAAAAGAACATTTTGTACAATATTGTGATAAAAATACTTTGAAATCACTTCATGTAATGGATAAAATAAAGATCCACTGATTTGAAAACACAGAACTAAATTCAGTTTTTGAGTTAATATCTTTTGATAGATTTCTGACATGTAATCAGTGGACTTACATTATTAACAATCTTACACTTTAATGTTGAATTAATTTTGTAGGGTAGAACATCCTTACAACATCCTGGAGTCCAGTATCCTATGAAAATTCGGTGGTGCTCATGGATGTCTCTTTTCTGATGTTGCAAAGTAAAGCAACAGTTCACACACTCTGATCATTATGGTTCTGCTCCACAACTCTAACCCTAGTCTTGAGTTTATTGAAAAAAAAATGTTGATGCCTAAAAACTGGGATTAAAAAGTGTACAGTATTTTAAGATAATCCTCAGTTTATTGGAGAAACTTAACAACATATATAGGATTTGGGAAAATTTTCATCCCTTTCCATCTTGGTATCATGACCTATTTCTAGCTTTAGCTGTCAGTATAGACTAGGTACCAGCTAGTGCTCCAATATTCAAAATGTGATATACAAATTATATCTTTCTACCTTCTAAACTGAAAGAATAACTCCAGCTTTTGTACCCTGGTGTACTGAACATTAATAGTAGGTGTGAGTATAAGCTAGATAACTGCCTGATTATTCAAAATTAATGATCAAATGTAAAAAATATCTTTTGACACCTGTCTTCATCTTTCTTCTGAGAACCTGAGTTCTCTTTGAGTTTAGTAACAATTCACACTCTACAGTACCCAGTTTTAAACCTTAATTGTAAATTTTTGAGCACAAATCCAAATTGCTATAGCTGACCTGAATTTGTTGTTAAAATCTGCTGCTGTCAACTCTCCCTGTATGGTTTTGTATCATGCAAAGGAAAAGAATCACTTCAGCTTCATAGTTCTTATTTTCCAAAATCGTGGTGGTAACCCTAAGATTTAGTATGACATCAGGACTGAAAATTAGTAACAAGGCATTCAGAGTCAAAATACCCATTTTTAATTTCTCTCTGCTCCCTCTTGGATAGTCGAGCAATAATGCCACTTGAGCGCAGCCCCTGTGATCTGGAATCCCAGCCCTCAGCAGCTACTGAAATCTACCTGTGCTGGTACTTGGTTTTCTGTCACAACCCTGGAACAATGTGTCAGTTCAATCCCAGTGTTTTCCCTACCATCCTAAGGACTGAGAGTTTGCAGTTCTGCCAGTTTTCAGCTGACAAAACTGATTTGTACCATTCCTTTTTGGATTAGGAAGCAGTTTTCTGTCATGTATATGAAGCTGATTTTTAAAATTTTTTTTAGAATATTTTTGCAATTCACTGGATCAGTAAGCAGCAGTCACTATAACCCAATAAGTACTATTTTGGTTTTGCTCTAAAAGAAATAATTTGAATAATAAAAACCTGATTAGCTCTTGTATATTGCTTACACAGGTAGGATTAGTAACGAACCCCTGGGAAGCTGCCTTGGATTCCTTTCCAGTAGCTGGATATGGAAAGTGAGGAAACCTGGAGTAATAATGTTAGCTCTGTTCTTCCCCTGCTTACCAGCTCAGTTCTTGCCATGCTCTCTCTCCCTTATTCATTGACATCTCATTATCTTACAGTTTCTTTCTCGCCCACTCCCCAGTTTAGCATTTTTTCCTTGGCTTTCATCAGATACTGCTGTCATCTCTGTTTCACTCATTTCCTTCTGTTCTTACCCTTACTTTTCTCTGTTTAATCCACCCTACCAACGCCCTCCCAGTCCTTCCAAAGAGCTGGATCTGGGAAGGCAGGAAGGAAATGAATTCTTCCAATAGATGCTGCTGGCAGAGATTTGAACTCATGAAGAAGGGAATGCCTTTTCTTGGAGCTTAGGGAGACAGCTGCTGAGTGAAAGATCACAGGAATGAGTGGAAGAGAGCTCTCTGCCTAGTGTGGAGAGGCTGGAGAGATTTATGTTTAGGATAGAGGTGAGCTGAAATCAAGCTTACAGTCTGTCCTGTGCACCAAGCGGGCTCTTGGTGGTGTTGGTAATGTATAAGAAAAGGGATCCTGCTTTCACTATCAGCCATGCTTTACTTATGTGAAGCCTTTTTTATTCCTTTTGAACAGTATAGGAGTCCTCCCTTTGTTGGCAGTGATCCTTGGACGACGTCTCTGGTAGGAAGGCTTTGGATTCTGGTGATGTTGTTATGTTTAAAATTTTGTGGCTGTTTTTAAGAGAGCAGACAAATTTTAAAATTTTTGTATTAAATGAGGTTGTTTGAGGGCAGCAGTGGCTTCGAATATCTATCATCAAGGAAAACTCTGCTTTGGGAGTGAGGCCGCTGATTCAGAAGGCAGCACGTTACACAGATTCAGTGTGACAATCCAATACAGGAGCCACAGTACTTTAAATGACAGGTTGAGCTGAGGCTCTGTCTATTCATGGGCATCAAAGGGTAGTATAACTTCGTTGAGTTGCTAACTTCAGTGTCCAAAGAGAGCCTGTTAAGCTTTGTCAGACTTCTCTCCCTCAGTGTTTGCTGCACGTAGGAGCCTTTGATCCCAGTTTTTAAATGACTGTGTTGTGTTGTGGCACAGCTAAATAGCTGCCATGCTTCATCCCAGTGATGGGAATGCGTTGTTGTCTGGGGAATTGTGTGTGTAGTGGCTGATAAACTAGTATGTTAATCCTGTTTATGCCTGTGTGAATCCACTAATTTTGACAGTGTTGCACTGTGACACAGTAACAGGACTGTATGGGTGATGCAGGTCTGTAGCTTGGAGTGAACTCTGTCATATCTTCAAAAGGTTGTTGCTGTGATTAGTTAAGGAACTCTTTTCCTAGAAATTGTAGTGTCATTGTGGTTCTCCTTCGGTTGCAGATACTCTGTCACATGTTTTCTGCAAAAATAGTTGGAGTTGAAAGCCCAAGCACAGAGTCTTAACTGGAGTCAAGAACAGGATCAGTCTTGGTAGCAACTCTAAAGGGGAGCTTATGGCATCCCCAGTAATAGCAACAATAATAATTCTTTACACTTCCATTAGTATTTTTATCTGTAGTTTTTGGAGAGTTTTATAAAGATAATACATTCTTCATTTTACAAATGGAAGACTAGAAAGCTTAAATCCTGCAGGTGAGAGACTAAACTAGAGAGACCTTGGGGGAAAAGGTATTATTCAAAAAATTCCCTTCTGTCACTTTGTGTTTTCCCCCACCCCATAAAATATACTTCTGCTCTTCTCCAGTCTAATTATGCATTCTCTCTGCACCTAGGTGTGTGTCACAGCTGGTTGAAGCTGGTGTAATTTGTCTGAAATTGGTGGTTTTGCCTCTACCACTTATCTCTTGTCTGTGTTTTTCAGTTAACTTTCCCCAAGGTAATTTCCATTTCATTTGTGTGTTTATTTTGGCACCATTTTTGTGCTTCCTCTCTGCTAGTGCTGTTTAAACAGTTTGGAAGGATGGATTTTGTTTAGATTCAAGAATCCCCTCAGTGTTTGTTTTAGAGGAAGGGAATCTATGGGCATGCTGCCTTTGAATTGGTCCTTGCAACCATCTCACCGGGAACACATGCCCTGTCTCCCTTTTCTTCCCTCTGCAGGCTCCTGCAGAAAGGATCCCACTTGTGTTTTCACACCTGTGTGCTGTGTTCCTGGTGCAAATGCAGATGGTTGGTTAGTACTGCCAGGCTTTGCAAAGACTTCTTGGGATTTCACATGGCTTTGAATGCTAATAAAAGATTTGTTGTTTCATTTCTGAGTCTTGTAAGTAAACAGTTCCACCATAGGTGCACTCAGAGGAGGAAGCTGCTAATTGTGTCTTCTGCCTCTCCTCTCTGGTACCTGTTTGTCCCTCATGGTTCAGGGCTGTTAACACAGCACCAATTGTTTATCTTGCTTGGGGATGGATTCACACATGTGTCTGTTTAGGGGGAAGCACAGAAACAGGAAAGAGTATTTTCTCTCAGTAATGGAAATAGAATATTGCCACAGAAGTGTTCTCTTTTTAGGCCTCACTAGCTGTTGCCATTTTAAATAATTGCTTTAGCATACTCCAAAATTCAGAATATTATAGTAACATTCTTGGCTATTCTTACTGCTTAATCTTTTCATCAAACTGTGACAACCAGTAATGAAGAATGAAATAGGAACCTGTCCCTTCTGTGTCTCCATGTAATCTTTGATATGGAAAGAGGTCACACAACAAAACCTTAATTCTTTAATTTCCAGTTCTCAGATAGATGAAGTTTGAGGAATTTAATTTGCCTCCTATTGTCTCTCTGCCACCTTATCTTTGCACATCTTGTAGTAAGTTGTTAGGCTGCCCAGATTTTCATGCTGGCACATTGCCAATCATATGAATAGCCTTTGTATCTTTGAAGCCAAGAGGGTTCAGAGAAAAGAAGGTAAATATTCCAAGACTGTTTGATGTATGGACAAGCTATGAAGCACAGTGGCAGTAGAAACATGTACTGAGCCACTTCCAGTAGCTCATTAAAGCTGTTCCAGTGAGACAAGGGGTCTTCTAATATCCTGCTGACATTAGAAATGTGCTTCAGCACTTCACACAGAGAGTTCCTAAATATAGTCAGAACAATGACTTTAATAGTAGTGCTTTAATGTAGCAGCTGTAAGAGGTAGCTCTCAAAGCATTCAATATGGAAAGCAAATAGTGTTAATTCCGTTCTGCAGACAGGAGAACTGATTTAGGTAGGGGAGGTGCCTGCAGTGAATTGTAAAACTGATGCAGCAAGCCATGGACACAAGCATGAATAAAGCTTAGGACTCTAGTCTAGTGTCCTGTGCCTAGTGAGAGTGCCACGTTGCTGTGTGAAACCAGAAGGTTATAAAGTACATTTTACTGTAGCTTGGATATGTATGTTCTTGACTGTGATGACAAACAGCTAGGTCAATTGTCCAGCCCTTTCTGATACTTTCAGTTTGGTACTGGGATGGATAAGTATCTCTCAGTATTGCTTTTGAAGCAGTTGTGTTCCAAGGCTCTGGCCCAGATTCCAGGATACAGGCACATGACTCCACAGAGGTCAACAGCCAGTGTACCTCAGCTTAAAAAAATCTCTGGTTTTAGCCCATCCTCTTTAGTAGCGGAGCAATGCTGCTGCTTGCTCCGTCAGCCAAAAGTATCTGTGCAGTGTGTGAGGAATGGCAGTCTTCAGCAAGTCTTCAGTTCTTCAGCAAGTTTGGGCAATGTGCTATTAAACTGTGTATCAAATAGTAGGAAGAAGAACACACTCCTTAAAGGGCAAAGTGCAGACGCATTGTGAAGTGATCTATTTATATCAGAGGGCTACACCTGGAACAAAATAGTGCTTCTGGAAGCTATCAGTCATGGCTGCTCTCCTATTAAAAGCATGTTAAAGAGATGGATCCTGCAGTAATAATTTCCTCTCATCACTTAATAAAAATTCTGTCCCATACATGTTTCCTTTTGTACATTTCAAAGCATTGTGGTTGAATGTTGTTGTTTGAGGGATAATTCCAAGTGAAAAATATTTACTGTAGGTCTTTGCAAGGTCAGGCATATAGAACTGCAGGCAACTACTGTGCAAGTTTCTCTGCCTGCTCTTCTTTCAAATAGGTCCTGCCTCCTGGACCTGCAAAATACCTCCTGGTTATCCCATCTGTGCCTTTCTGCTCTGTAGCAATAACGAGTACTCACACTGAAGTATATGATGCTTTTATGGGAAAGAAATATATCTATATTTATATCTATATTTATATTTATATTCTTAAGGGAGAATTGGAGTAGATGACCTCTAAAGGTCTCTTCCAACCTAAATCATCTATATGACCACACCTTCCAGGCTGTAAGGTCAGCACCTTCCAGATACAATTGAATTGTTTTCCATAGCAAATTTGAAACCAAGGTTTCTATAACAAAAGATGGAAAAGAAAACATTAAGTTTTCAGGTATTTCAGGGTTTTTCTGCTTTTGTTGTCACCAAGTTGTACTGATGTAGACAATGAATGGTGTGTTTGCAGTGCTGGCATGTCCGTGCCAACCTCTGCATACCCCCTGGGGCTTGTGGGGTAACTTGATGTGTGATGTTCTGTTTTCTCCTCTAAGCAGTTATGGCCTTACACAGATGTGCATGTTGTAACCAGATAGATGTCGAGAGCCCTACAGAAGAGAATCAGATGAAATAGGTTGCTCATGGCAAAGGAGTACAGAAGGCATTAATTCTTTCAGAGGATTACATGAGACTGTTTAATCAAGGACAGCAGAGGAGAGTTAGCCTGTGCAGCTTTTGTTACTGGTCGGTCCTTTCATGCGGTGATATTTTTATAATTACGTTGTTTACAATGAAAGAAGCCTGATTGTGTTGGAATAAATCTCTCTGCTTGACCAGTCCTCAAAGATTATTGCTTGTTTCTTATAGTTGATAGGGAGGACAAAAGTAAGTAATCATCAAACTACAAGCTCAGTCTGACGCCAGTGCTTTAAATTAAATTACCTACAGTTTTGTTGGCATCACTGGACCTCTCTCCAAGCTTTTGTGCATAAGGTGCTGCCTTCTCAAATCAAGTGCCAATTTCAGGAAAAGGAACCAGTTCTCAGGTGCTCACCCATGAAGAAATATGAAGCCCTGAAAGAGCCAAAGCAAGAGGCTTTGCTTCAAAAGAACGTTGCAGACTCTGTCACAACTTGTGTAGTGGCTGCAGAGATACCTGGTGGAGCAGTCTGGTCCAGTGAAAGGCAGGGGTGGTTGGAACGAGAGGATCTTCAAAGTCCCTTCCAACCTAAACCATTCTATGATTCTGTGAATTGCTGTATGTTATGTTACGGTAGGGGAGAAAGGAGTTTATACAATTCCCTTCAGGAAGGGGGAATAGGTCAGCACTAGAAAGCTCTTCTGGTGAATTAATGAGATGATGGGGCAGGGTGGGAGAGAGGCAAATGGCTTGGAATGAGAAATGCAAATCAGATTTTAAAACAAAATTAAAAAAGAAGGAATAAAAACAAGGCAAAAGCCATTGGGGGATTCTGTGCTGCATTTTCTGTATGTGTTGGAGTATTAAACATCTTCAGGCCGCACTAATGATGTTGATAACAAGCCTGATCTTTTGATGTTTCTGAACACATCAAAGTGAAGGTCCTGGAAGGCTTCAGTTCATCAAAATCCCAGACAAAAAGAATTTTTTTTGCTTTGGTTTAATAGGTATGGATATTTTATGACACTTAATTTTATGTTTCCAGGGGCTTTGGGAAAAGGAAGGAGGAGATGGAAGAAAATAAGCAAAAGTTTTGAAGTAGGCATGAATGGAGCTGAAATGCAGTTCAGAATAACACTTCAGAAAACAGTTCAAATTCTTTAAACTACTTTTTGCCTGTTCTGATTTGTATGGGGAGAAGGCTCTGTGTTTTAGTGAGGGCAACTTTGCCATTTAGGAACATCAGTAGATCCCAGTGGCCCATAAAAGAGGAATTATTTTTGCAGTTATATTGTGACATCTGTGACCCTTTTCCATTACTAAGAACAAGGAAGACCCTTTCACTTCAGTGTTCAAGCAGTCTTAAGCTCTGGCTGCTGTAGTCCTCCTGAAGGTCTACTTCCAAAGTAGATTCAGATGTCCAGCACTGACACTGTGACCTGCTCCCGAGTTATGTAGATTGCCAAAAACAGGTAAAGGTGCTGGAATCAGGTAGTTGGGATATCTCTGAAGATTTCAGTTAATTTTGGAAGCCATTGCTTCTAAGGATGTGAAACACAGGCAAGACATCCCTGGTACTTACAATACAATTACTTTTAGAACACTGGGAAATCATATTAGACTCAGATTTAGAAGGTGTCTGCTGTAAGTAAAACTGCTGGCATGGGTAAACCAAACATAACGAAGAGCTTTTCGGAGAATTTCAAGTAGATTAGACTCACTCTTGGGTGCATGAGGGACAGTAGTAGATAAATGTTTTTAACTCCTTTGTCAGAACATTAAGCCCAGGTGTTGTCCCTTTTGACATTGATGGTTCTCATGTGACATCTCTCAGTTTTGAGTCAGAGGTCCACAAGTTTGATCACAAGTGCTCACTTGGACTGTATTTTGCTAGCAATAGACATGAGAAAATAATTAAAATCTTTATGTAACTAGTGTTTGCTGTGTAGCAAAAAGCTACTGAATAACCTCTTCAGATGTCAGTGCTTCTATGCTCCCTACAAATGTCTTTTTGTGTTTTGAATCTGGGAGTTGTGCAAATTAGTGTTATTTCAGGGAAGCTAGAGTCGAAATACGTTCAGATTAAGTTATCTAGGCAAAGTGCTGCTCACGTAAGGCTATGTGCTGCAGTGTATTTTTGGGGCTGCTGTAGCAGCTCAGGGTGAAATGCTGCTGTCTGTCCAATGCTGTGCTGGTTTAGAGGACTTCCTGTCAGGTTCAGTCTTTTCATGATGGCCTGCATTGCCATGAGAACCCACAAGCTCTGTTAAGGATAATATGGTGGAGGAAAAAAATGATAATCACTGCTGGCACTACAGTGAGACTGACAGTTCAGTGAAATGCTCATTTCCTTGTATTTTGAAGCTGAGGGGCATTTTTTACTTTAGGTGGTATAATAACATACGGTATTTTTCTTTCATTGTTTAATTTCACAGATTTAAATGGACTTGTTATGAACTGCCTTGCTCTAACAGCCCTTTCTGAAAAGGGTTTTCTTCTGGTGCCTTGGAGTCCTTACATGATAAACTCTGCACACAGGGTGCGAGTCACCAAAAGATCAAGGACAATGTCTGTTGCACTTTCAAGAATCATGAGGGCAGTGGGTTTAGGGCCACACTCTTGAACAATGCAGTGCACATCTATATAATCCTCTGTGAAGGGGATGAGACCCAGTTTTGTCTTACTCTTTGACCAGAACAGGAGGGAACTGTGATTCTAATTCATACTCGGTCTTGACTGACAGTCTTGAGTCTGTGAAGGTCACAGCAGTACAAAACCCCAGAATTTAGTTGTTAATCTTTAGGGTAGGCACTAGCACCAGATAGAAGTCTAGGGTTGCTGTACAGGACAGAAAGATACATAGCAGAAATTTTACCATTGACTCTCCTTTATGCCCTTTTTATTGCAAGATTTCTACCCCTTTATTGCAAGATTTCTACCCCTTTATGCACATGGTTGGTAGCAGTAAGCACTCCTACATGGAGATGTAAAAAATTTCATTGCCAAGCTCTCATCTCTTTCTTTTTTTTTTTTTTTTTTTTGAAAGCATGAAAAGCAAACTAGTTTTCTCTATCATAATGAATAACTTTTTTTTCCACACAGTACCAGCTGGTGCATTGTTGCAGGTTTATTCTTGACTTTGCTATTTTGCCACAGCTTGTCCATTCTATTCTGATGCTGTTAGACTATAACGTGTATTACGATAAAATTTATTTAGTCCTGTCCTCTAGCCTCTTTCCTTCTTCCCCTGCCATCTTTCCAAAAAGCAGGCAGGCTTACCCAAGCTGGCTTTACTGCATCTGGTTTGGCTATTGGGAGCAGTGAAGTCACCCGGACCACACTCCTGTGCTGTAGCTGTGTTCTCTCCTATCTGATAGCAGTGTGGGTCTGGGCTGTCTGAGTCTGGGCCTCATCCCCAGTGTGCTCTGAGCAGCCTGCTGCTTCCCACAGTACGGGGGACTTACTTTTCTCCATCAGCTACTGCCTGAAACTCCAGACTGTGAAAAACCACCCGTTGTGGCTCTCCAGCCTGAAGCTGATAATTTCATGTTGGGTCTCTAATTTTCTTCTGTAAAAGAGGTTGTAGGCTTTGTCTTGCTGTGGATGTGCAGGTACATACCTAGGTGACAACAGTGATAATGAAAAGTTCTCATGATGGAACTAGAAGCATTGTTGGCTGATGACAATCCAGAAATTTACATTTGCTTTCCTTCTTGAGAAGTCAAAGAAGAATATGTTTGCAGGCTAAATGCCTGGGGTTGAACAGGTGAGCTGGCTGCTTCGTTGTTGGAATCTCTCTTCTGATGTGTGCTGATATTTTTTGGTATTTTGTTTAAATGCCATCCCATCAGTAGTATTAAAGGAGACTGAACAACCACTCAGCACAGAAGATCCATGGTCATGGTTGGATACGTAGATGATTGTGAGCATGACATTCAGAGATGAGTTTCAGAAAGAAGAAAAAGAGGGTTTTAAAAACAAATAAATAAGAGATGCTCTCCAGCAGTCCCAGGCACATACCAGACAGGACACTTAAAATCACTGAGCTGTTAACAGCAAGTTTGCCCCACTTCATCAAATGCATCAAGCACAGTTCTTCTGAGAGATAAAAGATCAAAACTCACACTGATCGCTCTCTTGAATTTTCTTTCTCTGAGTGTTTTGTTGCTTTGCTTTCACAGGATGGAGGGGGAGAGGGAGTGGTGTCTCTGTTGAAGAAGGTTTTAATGTAGTGATTGACGAACTCTCAGTTGAGATTCTCAGTGAAAATCATTTAGCCAAGTTAACAAATTAACTAGTTACCAAGTCAGTAGGCAGTGGTTTGCATTCCAGAAGTCTTAACATAAGGGAAGTTCTCCAAACAACTCAAAAAACTATTCCATGCCTTTAGAAATATTGGGGTTATTTCCCACAGAAATTATACAGCATCTGATAAAGGCTTGTAGTGTGTTTTAACACAGCAAGTCTGAAACTCAAGGTTCTACTGCAGCCACAGCAAATAGTATATAGAACTATATAGTGAATAGTTTTTAAATGAACAAGCAATAAAGCAGCCATCAAAACAGGAGGGGCAATCAGAAACAGACAGACATCTCTGGATACCCTCTTGTAATAATTTCTCTTGAGAGATTACATTTTCCCTCTTACATCTATCTGAGGTATCCGTGGCACCTGCCCATTCTTGCAAAATTCAGCATTATAATTCTTGTGATTTCTGTGCACTTACTGGGTTGGGTACCGGTGGAACTGTTTTCTTGGCAAACTCATTTTACAGGAGAGAAGCCAATGTCTGTCTGCTGGTTCCAGCTGTTACTCATGTTCTATCACATTAAAAAAAGAAGGGATTTAATATAGTTGAAAGATTACAGGCTTGAGTAAAAGGCATTTTGTTTTTCACATCATCTTTATGTACAATTATTTGAAACAGTTCTTCACATGTAATTTTGTTGATTGAATTTTGTAGATTTTTGAACAAAGGAAGTGGCAAAGACAATGTCCCTGAAGTAGATAACTGTCTCGTAATCTGCCTACCAGCAATTTTAGCTTGAGAGTTTTGCCTTTCTTAATTTTTTTTTTTGTGGTGAGGAAATCCTGACTCAGGGAACTTCTTTAAAATGCCTAGTGTTTCTCATTGAAGAACAGTATCAGGCAAATCCAGGTATTTAAACTCTGAGGAATAGCTTCTTTCAGCTCCAAGCTTAACTCCGAGTATCTGCCTGTATTGTCAAAATTACAGCTCTGTTTTCTTCCTCACTGCTAAATAATCATAGAAACCTTTTCCTGACTGGTCTCTCTAAATACCTCTGTCACCCCGAATTTGGACCATTTGTGCTAAAATATTCTTCATTGCTTGTAACTCTAATCATGTCACAGTCTCTTTGATTCTTCTAGTTATTCTGTTATTTTACCATATCAAATTCAGGCTTCTGATTCTCACCATCAGAGCCTATTAGCTTTCCTTCTTTTGTCTTCTCTCACTCCCTCTCCGCCTTCTCTCCAGCCATCACTGTATTTATCTGTGTCTTCCCTGCCTGTGGCACAATGTCCTTTCTGCACCTGACATCATCTCCCCTCCTTTAAGACATCCTTAGGACTGACTCCTGTTTAGTATCTGGAAGCAATCAGCTTGCTAATGATGGCCAGGTTTAGCAGCAGACTAGGGATTGCTAATGGTGTTTATTTATTCATGCTCCTTGTGGAAGATAAAGCATCCAGTTGATTGTGATTAGCTGATCTAGATAACCTCATCTTTATTTTCATCTTTCCTCTCAGTCTCTATCCAAGTCTTTTATTTTGTTTCGTGATTCAGTTCTAAAGTTTTAAAGTCAGTGGTTTGTCCTTTTCAACGGCAGCTTGCGTTGAGACGGCCTCATCCCAATTAGGAACTTGACATAAAAGATAGGGATGACATAAATGATAGCTACTGCTACTACTCTACAGTGTTGGCCTGGGATTTTCAAGAATCCTCAGGAATGTAGGTATTCATGTGATCTTTTGGAATCCTGAATAAACTGTAGCCGGAGTTGTCACATATAATGGGATTTTTCTTTGAAATTTTGGTAGTTTGTCAAGAACATATTTGTGGGATGTGAAAATGGTGTGATTTGGGGTGCTTGGTGGAGAATAAAGCCACTCCTTGCAGTAGAGGAGAGGCTGTAAGACAGCACTAGCAGTGCATGCTGTGCTCCAAGAAATTACATCATTTAGCACCCAATAGGTACTGGAAAACAAAGGCTTGATTCCCTGATGTGTGTGCTATGGTCCTTGTTCATCAGCTACTTTGGAATAACTTGGTTACAATTTTGCTATTCCATTTGAATCTGAATGAAATCAGTGAAATCCTAAATATCTTGAACTTAAGTGCATGTGAAAGAGGTCCTGGAAGTGCAAATTGAGGCTACAGATACTGTATTTGGTCACTGCTCAGAGCTTCCAACCCATACCCTTTTACTGCTTTCCATCACAGAACTTTCATAGGTCAGCTGCTAGAGGTTTCATGAGAGGCACCTCAAGAGATTCCTGTTCCATCCTTTATCCACACCATCTCCAGCAGACTTTGCCTGGCTTGTTCTGAAAGACCTCCAAAATGTGGAGATTCTGTGACCTTTCCAGTACTTACCTGATCTCACTGTTAGAATAGGTTTCCTGGATAGAGATTTTCCTGTTGCAATTTAGAATCATAAAAGAAGTTTAAAAAGTTTTTTTTATACTCCTATGAATTAATCTACAACCTTCTTGAAGTCTGGTCTGTCACAGTGCTGAGCCTTTAGCCGTGTAGAATATATGGGCAAGACTGCTGCTTATAGGGCGTGGGTGCAGGTGATGCTGGCTTGCTGTCTGCTGGGATCCATGACTGCTGGGCTGGACACAGCAGAATCCTAGGCTGCTACATCTGCTTCTGGAATGGAATTGAAGCTCTCCTGAAAGAGTGAAAATCGTCCCGTGTTGTGAAATATTTTTATAATACAGCTAAAGTTACTGCTTGCTATTGTGGACCCCTAAAGGTGTATATGCCGTGAAACAAATGTGAGTTCATTTTCCACACTGACCTTGTGGAAATCCCATTGGAATTCAGCAAATGACTCCCAGTTGTGACTCACAGATGCTGTATGAGCAAAACTGGCGTCATAAATAAGCACCAGTTCAGCTGAAATAGCTTCTGGAGGATGAAGTAGGTAGGCATTTTATTCTTCCCTCTGTCTGTGTCTGTTTTAATATAACTCCACTGGGACTGGAGCTCAGGGTGCTACTGCTCTGTAGTCTCAGTGAAAAGCATGTGGAGAAGTAAAGGATCCTTTGATTTACTCACCTGCTGATGTTTTGTTTTGTTTATGGATATGTGGGCATGAGCTGCAGGTAACTGGCAGAAGCAAAAAACTTTTGTCCCAGTATGCATTTGATTGTGAACCATCTGTTTATCCTTTAGGTGTCTTTAGTGTTTGGAGTAGTACAAGTGGCAGACCAGAAGACAGCTACAGAGTTAAGCAACTCAAGCAAGGGCAGAAAATACAGTGAGAACCAGTCAAAGATTTAGCCTCAAGGCATGAAAAACAACTTCTTGAAACCTTTTTTTTTAATATAAAAGCACAATTGAGACGGTATTTTATCTTAGTCAAGAAATCAAAAAATGCCATCTGCTGAATTTTTCTGCAGGAGGCTAATGGACTAGTTCTTTCCTTAAGAGTGTAGTTTCAGGAGCGAGAGAGAACAAACTCTTCATTTTGCATGAGATTTAAATTGTAGGTATAGAAATTGCTTGAGCACATCTCTTAATACTTTGTTTTGTTTATAAAGCCCTTTATTTCTAGGATAGGACAAAAAGGAAAAAGTTGTTTCAGACTTGCATGCTTACTGGTTTTTAACCTTTGAATGTTAATAGTATTTAATTTTGCAGTTATTTCAGTTGACCCTCTCTGGATTTGCTTGCTTGAATTATATATTCAAAACAAAAACATTCCTCTACATTTCTAATGACTTTCAAGAAATTTGCTGCTTTTCTATGTACTCTTCTGTACCAGAAATTGCAATATCTAAATGCTTGTGCATTCTTATCAAAGTCCTTCTGTGGTTTACTCAGTCATTTAAGAAATTAATTTTGTACAAATTAAAACCTTTCTTTCTTTTAAAGAAAGATGATCTGTGTTATGTATCAAAAGGACCTTTTGTGATGGCAGGGTTTAAGACATATCTTCTCAGCAAATTTGCCTTTATTATTTTTCTTGGTTTTTTAATAATTCCTGCTTTTATTGCACGATGATCATGTACAACTGACATGTCACAGAAATACCTCAAAAGCTGAATTCTCAAGAGAAAACCCTGAGGTGGGGTCCCAAAGATCCTGTTACAGGTAAGCTGTTATTTATTGTACATGAGTGCAAATGTCCATCAACTTGAGCTGTACATGAAGATAGGCATTCTCTCCTAACGTGGTCACAGCTGAACTCTAGCAAATAAGGTAGCAAAGAGAAGAGTAGTGTTAGACCTAGGTGAAAATATGACTGTGGAGATCTACTCAGAAAATTTTCTGTGTGAAACCAGGCCCACAGATTGCTAAGCAACAATCAAATGTTTCAACAACAGTAAAAATAATGAGGAATCACCTTTGTTGCCAAGGAAAGCCGAAGAAGAGAGATGCACATATCCTGGAACAAATTCCCTATGCCATTTAAATATGTTTGGTTGTATTTGGATGGGACACCTCCTTCTGCAATACTGACCTTTCTGCAATGTCACTTGCACGTGTGGTCCCAGGAGGGCACTGAGCTCACATACTGGAGTTAGTCTTTCAGGATCAGACCCTTGGTAGTGGGAGAAAGATGGAGTGCAGGGAGGGGAGCTGGTAGAGCAGGGCAGGTGCTGGCAATTAATTCACAAATTGGAAGGGGAGACTCATAAGGTCATTGTGTCCCCCACTGTGTTGTTCATATGCTTATAGAAAATCTTCCCCATTTCCCCCTGCTGATGCGAGGTGAAGGGAGGTGTAGAGCTGACAGGATGAATGATGAAGGCTTCCCCCAACCCATTGCTTCACTGTGATGGAGTGACATATTTAACCTCCCCTGATGCTACTGCTGCAGGTGAAATGAATTATGCGACCCTCTGAATCCCTTATCGGTGCTGGGCCGTCTCAAGGGCTGGATGCAGCTGCTATAATTTTGGAGTTCTTTCCCTGCTTTAATGCCGTGTACAAATCATGCACATTTCTCTGCTTGAAGACCCCAGGCTGCTTTGAATATGGAACTGGTCTCCCTAGGGGATGTGAAGGGGGAGGGGAGAGCAGTGATAGAGGATAGAAAACCTGCACAGAATTGCTAATCAGACTCTGCCCTGTGTCTTCCCGGGCTGCAGATGGCTCCGTGCTGTGTTGTGAGCCTGGCAAAGCCAAACACCTTCATTGTCAGACTTGCAGAAAGTGCTTTAAGTGTCTGCTGCAAAGGGTAGGTGGAGAATGGATAGCTCCATTTTTTAAGATTGCTGGGGGAGCCTAACTAAGCTGGTGATTTTCTTGTTTGGGAAGTAGTCACAAGTAGCTTTGAAAGAAATGAAATATGTCGGTCTGAACCACTTTCCAACTCTCTAGAGCAATGGATTTTTCTAGTCAAACGGGCCATTGCCGGTTTTACTCGGGAGGATCTGAACTGCAAATCTCTCCTAGCCTCATTCCCCTTTCTGTAGAGGCCCTGTTTGCTCATGTCTCTTATTTCACGAAGAACTGTGAGCTCTCCTCTTAGCTGCATGTCTGGCCAGATAGAAAGATTCTTCTTTTTTAAGAAAGCACTAAACCCAAAATCTTAACAGCAACACAAAATGAACTTCACCACACTGAAAAATAAGAACTGTAGCACTGCAGGATGTTTTATGCTGCAAAGCACTGAGAACAAATACCTCAAAATACAAGCTCTGTTACATTGGGTCATTGAGGAACCTGTGGGTGGGGATATAGTGAAGGTGCTAGTAGCACTCCCAGCATTTAATTATTAATACAGCCTATAAATTGCAATGGTCCATTTATACTCATACTCCTTTGGCTTCTCTTCCTGTTGAGATCAAGTACTTGAGGTCTAGAGAGCTTTCCTGCACAGTACCATGGACTGTGAGCTCGATTTCATCTGTTACTCTGTGGGATGGAACTTAGTGGAAATTCTAGATTAAAAACAAATTAAAAAGTAGGACTGAGATGGGGAACAGGGAAGTGCTCACAAATACTCTTGTGCACAAGCAACAATTTGTTAGCATGTGTGGGACCTTTTGTCAGTTCTGAGAGTTGTGTGAGATACTGTCATGATTGCTCAATCGTTTCCACTATCTTCTGTTCTGCACTCTGAATAAATTCAGGTATCATTTTTATAGGAAACATTCAGTATTTTATGATTAAAATAATTCAGGAAAAGGAAAAAGAGCCATAAAAATACCTTAGTTGATTTGTTTTGAAGAACCTGTATAGGTCTAAGCATTTATTCGTTTCTTTCATGCTGTTTGTAAACATTTTAATAAGGTTGCCAATTGTCACACTGCCTGAAAACTTCTGCAAGTCCTGACATAGTCCTGACATACTGTCCCGCTTTCAGTAATGGGAATTGGCTTCACTGGAGGGAGAGTCAGCAATAAACAATTAATAACCACAGAAATCTTAACAAAAGGAACTGATGTAGGAATTTGTTTCCTGAATTTTTATTGACAAGCACAGCTTCTTTTCTCTGAAATGTAGGATTGCTCTTTGCTTAACAATATCAAAAAATGCCATCAGAGATCGTGCAACACTTCTGAAGTATGTTACCTTATTTTTCATGATTCAGAAGGCTTCTTTTGTTCTTGTTAATCTTTCTGCAAACTATTGTAATCCACTGGATTTACACTAAATGCGTTTTTGTAAAAGAAGATTTAGCATGTTTTAGTTGTTTGGTTTCAGTTTGTGATGGAAGTTTATTTTAGCATTGTATTTTGCTTATGTGTATACACTGCTCATGGTTATTTCACTCAGCTGCTTGGCATAGAAAGAGAGTTGTAAGTGTTGAAATGTTTGCTTGCTGTTCATGGAAAATAGAAGGGGAGGAATATTACCTCCTTTTTCAAGGAGAACTAAAGAATGTTACTTTTCTTCCCTTACATTTCTGGAGTTTCATCTTATTTCATAATGTTTGTTATGGGCTGCATGTTCCATCTTGCTGCTTATGCTAAAGGATAGCTGGGGAGAAGACACAAAGGTGTCAGTTCTGGTTTCTCTGTCCAGAGAAACCAGGGTCTCATCTTTGTGTTAAATAGGAATAAAGCATCTTTGTGTTAAATAGGAATAAAGTACTTCACAGGATTGCTGCCAAACATATTAGTTTTTTGTGGTTTAGTTTTCATGCCTTTCATCACAAGAGACATTGTGCAAGTGTGGAGAATACAATGGGTAAGAAAGAATAAGTGGGTGCCACTTTCAATTTTGTGAGTCTTTATTTCACTCCTGTGAACTGTATAGGAGGGCATTTTTCTCTTGTCATGTTTAGGGAATTTGGTAGCTTAGTCTAGTCAGCATTTCCTTATCTTTCTTGATGAGCACTGAAGTTATTAGATTAAGACTTTTAGACATACTTGTACATTCTGTCTCCTTTGTGTTGGCTGAGTGATACAAGGGGGTCTGAAGGTATCACCTCTGCTTCTCCATGTTTGATCCTAGCTTTCATTAGTCTTACTGTTTTGAGACTGCTCTTAAGAGCACCCCTTATTCTGTGGCTGGCTGGAGGATGAGTGCGTGAGAGAGACAGCAACAATTTGGAAGGCATCGATACACAAGCTTCTCAAGGAGGTGCTGTCAGTATCAAGTGCTGGAGCCTGAATTTTAGTTTCCAAATACTTCAGCACTTGCAAACTACTGGTCTGTTTTGTAAATACTATGTACGTTCCTTTGGGTGCAAAGCAGACTGGCAAAGCAGGGCTAAGGCTTTGTTTGAAAGCTGGGGCTGTTTAGCAGAAGAGAATAAAAGAAGATGAATGACTTAACACAACGTGTTTGGGATCAGTGGCTGCTCGTCAGTCACCAGCTGTCTGTCTCTGCGCTAATAGCGGCAGAGCTGGTACCTGGCAGGTGGCCCTGCTGAGCTCCGATTCCCCGGCTCTGTGTGCTGGCAATGTGAGGGCTGGGTGAAGGTGTGCAGCTGCTGCCGTGTCAGAGCTGGGCAGTGGTTACCTTTTCCCCGGAGCTGAAGTTTTCCCTCCTGCTCCTTCGATCTGGTATGTTTTGTGATGCTAACACAGCACACTCCTTAACTGCTGGATGCACCAGCAGCAGAGCTGGGAGCTGCCAAGGCTGAGTCATCTCTCTTTGCTGTGCCTTCCCTCCATGGCTTTTCTAAAACTTAATCACCCAGCAGGAAATCTGCATTTTCTTTGTTTCCTAATGTGCTGCATATCCTGAATAGCACATGTCAGAAGACCACTGCAAAACTTTCACCAAGTAAGTACACAAACACTAGTGAGTCAAGTGTAGTATAGCAGCATCTTTTTCTCGTCTACAAATAGCAGGTGGGTTGAATGTTCCAGTTTGGGCCCCTCACTTTAAAAAGGACACTGAGATGCTGTAGCATGTCTAGTGAAGGGTAACAAGGCTTGTGAAAGGTTTAGAGAAGATGTCTTATGAGGAGCAGCTGAGGGAGCTGCATTTGTTTAGACTGGAGAAAAGGAGGCTCAGGGAGAACCTCATCGCTCTCTACAACTACCAGGAAGGAGGCTGCAGTGAGGTGGGGACTGATCTCCTCTACCATGTCTGCAGTGAGGGGACCAGAGGAAATGGCCTTAAACTGAGATGGGAGATTCAGATTAGATATTAGAAAAAAAATTTTCACGGTTAGGATGATCAGGCATTGGAATAGGTTGCACAGGGTCACTATCCTTGGAGGTGTTAAGGAGGCATCTGGATCTGGCACTGGGCAATGACTTAGTGTTTATGGGGTTACAGTGGTAGTGCTGGGTTGGTAGTTGAACTTGATGATCTTAAAGGTCTCTTCCAACCTTAATGATTCTATGTTTTTTATGACTGTTTGATTTTATTTATTCATATATGTGTTCCCTTTAGATCTCTCTCCTCACTTTTAATGCTGCATTTGAAGTTGCACTGTGATCCAGGCCCTATACAGCTCTCTATATTATTTTCATTACCAGTTTTAATTGTCGTGCTGTTTTTTCTTTTTTCACACTGTTAGAAAAAAGAGAATCTTTGAGTAGGGTATATTATGCTTTCATTTCACTGTGCAGTGCAGGGATGTGTTGACATTATGTATTGTAAATGATGGACCAGAAGCAACTTTCAGCATTCTGGGGCACAGGTCAAATAAATTATCCAAATCCTTTTGAATATGTATGGATGGCCTCAAGCTTCCCACAAAAAACTTCTCCTGTGTACTGTCTAATGCTTTTTCTGTTTCATTAAGTGTTGATTCTGTGTCTGTGCTGCTGTGCTGAAGCATTGTCTTTTTCTGGCAACCAGATGGATTTGTCACTTTGAGCAGACACCAATGTGTTCAGGATTTATTGTTGCACTGAGTGTGTGGAAACTCTCCCACTGGTGTCACTGGACATTGTAGGATAAGATCCTTACTGACACACACTTCGTGTAACTTTGGCAATTACGTGTTTTTCAACAGATTGTATATACAGAGCAACTTTGTGCATGTTCTGTAACATTTTGCAGTTCTAAGCTGTGCAAAAACAGATGTTCGTTTTTGAGAGATTAGTGCTGCATTCCCAGTATTGCAATCTGGGGCTGGAGAATGGCTAAATCATTATGACTTTGGTTCTTCTGTAGCCCCAATTCCTATGTCAAGTTTGATTTGAGTCACTCTACAACTGTGGGGTGACTTAGCATCTCAGTACCTTATATTGTTAAAGAACATGATAATAGGATATTCCAGGTTAATAAGGTAAATTGGGAATGAAAACATCAGAGAGAGAAACTTCTATTTAAGAGTTGCGATTGCCATTGTTTCTCCTAGAATTGCTCTCTGTGCAAGAACAGGGCAGCAGGATTTCATGATCTATGAAAACCTTCTACTGAGGTCAAGACTGTGATCATCTGTATCAGCTGGACACGGCCTAACTGATGGAATGAACTATGGCCACAACTACTTTCATTCACACCTCTGTTGCCCCTTGAGTCTAGTATCATGATTATATCTGCCAAACACTGCCTTTGCAGTATTAGTCAAGATGTCAACTCCTGCAGCCACTACCAGACAATGTGTCTAGATTTTGTGCCTATGTATCTTAGCAAGTTTACTTTTATTAAACTATAAGGGAAAACAAGATGACTTTCTGTCTATGTGGTGTTGCAGTTGGAGACAGGGGTTGTTTTGCACTGGTGTTAAAAGCCTCAGGGCTTCTAACAAAGAAAATAAAAGAAAAAAACCCCCCCAAACTCTAACTTTAGAACAGTTCATTTGAAAGATAATAAGTATAAAATAGCTGCATCAGGAACCTTACTGACTATAAAGAGCAGGAGGAGTCTTTTCTAGCTTAATTTTATACTCTCCCATTCCACACACTTGAATGAGCACAGTTTGGTTTCATTTTCTTTTAATGGAAAACAAAGAAGTAATGGTCTGTACCTTTTCAGGAACTGACTTCCTTGGGTTCAATGCAATAGAGAATTGCAGGTTTATAACGGGATGCTGGTAAGAAGGGAACAGAAAGAAAAGAAAGCATTTGAATGAGGAAATAATTTAGGTGCCTATGAGAACAACTTGCTGATTGCAAACAACACTCATTTTTACTTCATAAGCTGAGCTTGGTCATTGTTGCAATACAGGTCCCTCAATACCAATATGCCCTGTAATGGGGTGTAAAGGTAGGAGTTTGTAATGTTCAGACTGAAGATTTTATGATACCTTTGTATCTTCATTTAAGGAGGCAAGTTCACTCATATTAATGATTGTCATGTGAGTCATTACATTTCCTTAGATTTGGCAAGCAGCAGGATAAGACATTAATTAGCACCATTAATTTTCTGGTTTCATTTTTCTTCTGTTTGAAGGATATAATGGTAATATTCTACTGAAAAACATGCAAAATTTGCCATTCAAGCAATCTTTTCAGTTACTAGAAACCACTTGGCTAACTTTTGTGTTGCACAACTGAAAACAAAACTTAAACAATCTAGCCAACCAACCCCCATAAGCCTACTGTTGATGAGTTATTGGGGTCCAGGAGATAAAATCGACTGCAGGAAGTGGATATGGACATTTCAAACAGGTTGTTTGGATGCCCTGTTATTCAAGGGTCAGCTGTTGGTACATCTAGTATCATCCCGTGCTCTGTTTCTTCACACAGTAGGTTTAATTAATCTGTGGAATAAATGTACTGAAATAGGAGAATACAGGAACATTCAGTTTGCCTCAGACAGTTCTAGTTCATTCTCACAAAGGGGTGAGTCCTGTCCTCCTCATTCTTTTACAAGTATTTGTGATTCAGCGAGCGTCTTGCAGACTAATATGCTTTTCAAGTTGCCTGAATGGATGAAGGAGGGATGGAGGGAAGTTGCACAGGATCAAGGCCTGGGATAATGTATCCTGCTTCTTGCTGTCCCATGTTGCTTAAAACATTTCAGTTTTTAACCTTATTTCTTCCATCACAGATTGGTCCTTCTTTCCTATTACTTCCTGCCTATGTGCAGAATGATTAACAATAGTTTTAATGGTCTTCAAAGGATCTTAATACAAGCTCAGGTGGGTTTTTCACACTTCCTCTTGCTCTCACCTCCTAGAACCTGTTAATGAGGACTTGAGTTTGAATCTTCTACCTCAGTCAATTCTTGTGAAGCTGTGATGTTCAAAATTAAGGTTCCAGTTTTGACCTTTCGCTCCCTACTTTTGGAAGCTAGATTTTACAATAACTAGGACTGATGGACGAGGAAATTTCTTCCTCTGTGACTTTCAATTCCCTTTCTTTTCCAGCAGAAAACACAAGAAAAAATGATTTTCCCATAATCAAGCAAAACACATGTGAAAATAACACTGCTTGCTGTCTTAGCCCTTGATGCCTGTGGAAGAGAGATGTGTGTGTCAAGGAAGTTATATAGTCATAAAGTAGTAGTGAATCCCAGCTTTTATATATTTCCTAAGGGGCCAGTGACTTGAATTTTAAGACACATTAATGATTTTGGCATCAAACAATTGCATTTGCAAATGATTTTATAACCAGCAGCCTTTATACGAAGTTCCTCTTCGCAATGGTCTGAAGCCTGGGGTAACTGGCAATTCATCCCTGAGCCAGCACTGTGCTCTCGTGTGCTGCCGGCCACTGCCTTTTGTCTGTGCATGGAGCTGGCAGGATCAGAAATCTCTTCTCTTTTTTGACTGGGTTTTCTTTGGGTCCATTTCTCTTCAAATCTTTATTCTGATATTAACTATAGAAGCTCTAGAATTTTCCTGACAGACATCTTTTTCTACTGACTGTAATTAATATGTGTCTTGTTCTTCACCAGTGAAGGATGCAGGCCCAAGATGTTTTAAGTTCTAAGTAGCTGAACAGGTAGGTAGACAGTATACAAAGATGTTTGTCTTGATGACTTTCAGCAGAAATCTAGAAACGTCCCGTCTAGGATGAATGTCGGCATCTGGAGAGAGTTAAACCTGAGTTCCAGTCACCACAGAAATTCCTTTAGAATTTTTGCCGTACAGCCCTTGCAGAGCCAGGAGAGGATGATGTTTGCAACTCTGCTGTTTTTACAGAACTCCATCGTCATTACACTATCATAGCTTTAAAAAAGACATTGGAAGGACTCTTCTTCAGACAGCAATGCCAGATAATCTTTTTCCAAAAACTTCTCAGAAGTTCTCACCAACTAAACAGGTGTCTGCTTATTTGGTTATTTGTCCCCAACAGTGTTATTGGAAAACTAATCTGAAATCTTAGAAACTCTTTCCGTACATGATTTTGAACATTATCTTTACTATTCACTCTTATTTCTTTATTGTTCATTTATAATACTAACCTATTAAAGCTATTAAAATTTGAAAATATGTTAAATCATTTTGAGGGAATCTTGTGCCTTAAGTACCCTAAAAATAGAGAGATCATGGTGTCCTTAATAAAATATGCTGAAGTATCTTCTCAGGCAATTCTTTCTGCTGCTTTGCTTGAGTTAAAACATCTTGGTTGATTCGTTACTGATGCCATTTGTTTCAGATCCTTTTCCTCTGATGTGAGGGATAGAGGGGCACTAAAATGTTACCTGTAGTCAGGGGTCTCCATTCAGATTTTTAAAGCATCCTGTTTTAGTCATGGAAACCCCCTGGGAAAAGACTTTGGAAAAAATGAGTGGACGAATACACAGAAGGAGAAAAACATTATTTAGATCAAGGGAGAAGCAGGAAGGACACCATGAGTCTTCTTAGCAAGAGATGAAAAGTAAACTCGCATTGAGCACTGGGTACAGCTATGTCAGTGGGCACCCTTATGGAAACAGCATCAAGCATAAGCCATTGGCGACCTTCCCTTTCCGAGGCTCTCCGCGTCCTCTGAACTGGTGGCAGGACGGCAAACACGCTTGAAATAGTCCTATGTGGACTGTGAAATAATTCAAAACTTTCCATTATCCCTTCTTCAGTTTCGTACAAGGCAGTTTTAAGTCCCTCTGAGTCAGGAGAAAAAGATCGTTTGCAGTTAAATAGGGCTGTGCTGGTCTCTGCTGCTGTGAGCGTGAGCCTGCACTTTGCCTGAGTGCCACAATACCTGGGTTCCTGTGCAATTCTCTTTTCCCCCCACCACCTCAGAGCAGGTTGATCAACCATAGTCCATTTGACTTTTCTCTGCTCCCTGTGGTGTGCAAACCCACTATTGTTTCAATTGGAATTTTTTGGTAAATAATCAAGAGTGTTTGTACAGCAAAAGGCCACAGTGAGGGGAGTTCCTGAGGGTTCAGCTTCAATGCAAGTCAGGGTTTCTGGCTTCAGGAGGGCAGATTGGAGGAGTGTGGTCATTAATATAGAATTGCAGGAGGGTTCTGACACTGCACACACTCTTCTTTCACTTACAAAACTGTACAAATATTGTTGAGAAGTATATTTTGGGTCCTTTTTCAAGTGAGGAAAGCCTTTTTAAAGCTCTCTGGAAGGGTCATCTTTGATAATGGAAACTTGTATTAGCAGCAATCACAACTTCCTTATTATGTTGTTTCTTATTTCCATTAAGTTTTCCTTGCTACTTTCCAGCATCAACTGTTATTCTTAATTTCAAACAAACAAACAAACCAAACATAACCTCCAAAAAACCTATGAAGAAAAAAACATTTCCAAATGAAACATAAGAAAAAAGAAGTGCTATAAGATATATACCCAAAGCACTGGGAATGGAAATCTTTTAATATGAGGAAGGAAGTCTAGAAAAACCCCTTGGAGCTGCGTCACACAATTATATGGTGAGCAAAGGCAGCTTTATTTGGAGAAAGCAACAATTCTTTATTAGTGCACGTAGCATGTCTAATAGTGCTAATGACAGTGTCTATATCCTGCTGGGTTTTACAATATTAATATTGGCATGCTAACAATTTTGGGATCCAAAATAGTGATTGTTAATATGACATTTCCAGCCTGTAAGTAAATAGTAAACCTCCATGGTTCCTGCTCTCAAAAATATGCCATATGAGCACTTGATCTCATTCTTTTTAAATATAATCTGGAGGTCGCTTTAAATACTTGTAGTATTGACATTTCCCTTTTGAAATTTATTATCTGGGGGCAGAATTCTCTCATGTGGGGAAATAATGCTTTTGGTTGGTTTTTTCAAATTTTTGAATAGCAAATAAATGACTTTTTATGTATGTCAGTTCTACCTGACTCAATCTTTTTTCCCTCCTCAGCCAGCAGCCACGTTATCATTTCATTATAGTCTTGCTGTAGCTATGTATTTAAGGTTAAGATGGCATTTTCATTGGCAAGTTTATATTCTGTTTCATTTAAAACTTTCACAGAACAATACCATTCAAGCTAAAATCCCCGTATTTGCTTTTTGCAAAGAAATAGAGGTCTGCATGGGTGAGAAACCATTTTTTCTTTGAAAATGGCAGCGGTGTTTTTCTTTCCTTTGAAAGGGTTTGACTAAAACAGAAAATGTCAGAATTGTTATTCTGACAGGAACATGATTGTAATTCTGAAGGAAGATGGGCATTTTTCCTTTCAGTTAATGTGTTTAAAAATTGTTCAGAGTAAGATCTTACCTGGTGCTGCACAGCTGTAAATACATAGAGAAATGAGTAAGGAGTTCCACTGCACTGCCTCTGGTCCCACAGTTTGTATCGAGGTTTTGCATGTGTGTGGAAGTTACTTCAACTGCTGAGCTGTCCGAGAAGCATAGGAGGCCCTGTCCCCATGTGTGCTTGCCACCTTCACCTTTGGGATGGAGCCGTTTCTCGGATTGGGGGATAGATGTGGAAGATCTGGTCTAGTTCTCTATAGGTTATTTTCTGTAACTTTTGAGATTCACAGTTAACAGGACAGCTAATAGCTAGTATAGGCTTGGTCTATGGACTGCATCAAAGTGTTTTGCTAAATGAGGTGGTAGGACCTACTAAAGCCTGGCAAAGTGTTTCCTTTTACCGTGTTTGTCATTGAGTAAATCAAAAGAGGCAAGGAGCTGATGGAGACGGATAAAATAGCTTGACCCAGCAGAGTTTCAGATCAAAGAACTTCGTGCAGCCAGATTACATACTTACAGATCTGCTTTGTCTTACTGCTTGAAAGCGCTGTGGCTGGTCTTTATAGAGGCTGGGCTCTACCACTCATTTGTTGTCTGATGGATGTTGATGTTTGAGAGGTGTGTGCTGCTCCAAGTGAAAGGTAGCAGCCAAGTGTGACAGGATGAGACTGTGGTTGGAGCATCTCTGGCTTCTGTTAGTTACAAAAAAACCCCAGTGTTTGGTCCAGACAGGACTTGGATAAGAAATCTGTAAGGTTTAAAAATGAGTCTGTTCATATATGTAGCTTTTGTTCCTACTCTCTTGTTTACAGGTCTCAGATCTCTTGCCAGGAAAAAAGCGCACGTTTTTCTTCGTTCAGTAGGTTCCTTCAACACTTTTGGATTCATGAGTCATGGTTCAATTTCTCGCTGGAATAGATTCTTTACAAACTAGAATAATTCTTCATTTGATTTTATTTTCTTGGTTACCTTTCAGAATTTTTCTCTGTCCAAATCTCACTTTGCCATTTTAGTCTTGCTGGATTGAACAAATCTAATTATTGTAGGTTTTCATTATGGGTGCACTTGATATGGCATTTAATTCAGAATGTGTATTTTCTGTGGCTTGAGCGAGTCCAGCACAAACACTAGAATTTTACTATTCTTCTCATTAAAAAGTGAGTTTGTGTTTTCTAGTTTTATTTATTTTTCAGGTGCTGGAAAACTGTCTTTTCTTCAGTGAAAGCAAAATTCCTAATTTTGTCTTATAAATACTAATATACCATAGGATAGCTATTTTGTTCTGCAATGACAATGACTTAAACAAATCACCAGTCTGACCAACATCACAAGTACAGCTTTATTCTCCCTCAATTTTAAACATCAGCTTTCAAACTTGGAAGGTGCAGAAAATTAAGGCAAAAGAAAAAAGCATAGGAAATGTCTTGTGTTATTTAAAATCCTGAGATTTGCAGTATCAGTTTGGCTTTGGAAGTGGGACCACAACAGGACATCTAGAGAGTCTGGTAACGTGTGAGAGAAAGGCAAGTGCTGTTTACATAACTTCTAAGTTGACAACTGTTCAATTGTTCAACAAACATAATCAAGAGAAAGGAAAAATGCCCATGTTCCTTCGGAATTACAATCACATTCGTGTCAGAATTGCAATTAGGATTTTGTGAGAGTTTGTTTCCTTTATAGATTTTAGGGAAATAAAGTTACAGAATACATTTTTTTAAGAATTGTTCATGTAAGATTTTTTTGGAGCACTACCAGGCTTATGTTAGGAAAGGTGTTTATACCTGTTTAGACGTTGACAATACACAAATTCCGAAGACGCCCAGTCAGGACCGTGAGAGGGAAGGTGAGAAAAGAAACGTGACCCTCCTCTGTAAATGGGAAACAGAAGCCCTGCAAAATTACCTGCTTGGCAGTATTGTCAAAGAAAGTAAACAGAGATCTTCAAAGCCCTGTTCCACCAGACTTTCTATTGTACAATTAAATGTAAGATTGGATTGGCCTTTCATAGTAAATATTTAAATAAATCTGCAGTAACCTTGAATGTATTTTTTCATGCATATAGAATTGAGTGGGGATAATTCAAAATGGGAAGAATTTGAAAGATTTTAGTCTGTCTCTGCAAAACTGGGAATACAGCATAATGCTTAAAATTTAGTATGATATAAACATGACTGTGTCTGCATACTTTCATTGTCTACATTGAGGGAGAAAATGATAAATAATCAACTAGCAGCAAGTAAATGGTAAAGCATAGTTTAATCTTAATAGTTTTTCCATTTTGGTAATGTAATGTGATGGTTGTAGCAGAAAGCAATTTTCAAAATACAGGTTTTGTATCATGACAGTTTTATAGCTAAATTGTTTTGTGGTTTGGAAATGTGCAATAAAAATATTGCATTACATACAAAACCCTAATGTCGCAAGTGAGCCTCAGCCCATCAGATATCATAGCAGTAAAAGAGTTTGCTGTCTTTCCCTCATCTGTAGTATACATTTAGAGCAGATGCTAGCCTCCAGCAGAGACTTGTAGCATCAGAGCAGCTTAGCTACCAATCAAAGAAGTAATTTTGAATATATGTAGTTATTCAGAGTCTATGCCAGTGATTAAAAGAAATTGATTCAGTTTTGGCCAAATGACAATAGATTTAAGAAAAAAAGGAAAGAAAATGGTTAGCTAAAGCTTCTATTTCAAAGAAGGATGTTAAACCAGTACAAAATGGTGATGTTAGGCTTTCTTTGGGTTTTTTTTCTCAATTATGGGAACTGAAATGCCCAGGGCTAAAAGTTTACCATGTACAGGTTCTGAAAGTAAGGTGCAATTACTATTTTTGTGTCAAGATAAGGATGTCCAGTGCAGCATACCAAATCTTTCACTTTATGACTGAGACATCTCTAAATTCTCATCCCTACTCAAATTTGCCATTGTACCAGTATGAAAAAAATACCCAAAACCCACATGCCTTTTCAATACTGATTTATAAATAAGTTTCTGAAGACCATTTCTATTGCAGGTCCTGTTACTTCATCTCTCTTTCCTCATGCAAAACTTAGCAGTGAATTTTGCCAGTTGGTGATGTTAAATATTCCTTTAGGAGTGTTGTACCAGTTGATAACTGTGTGCTAGACTGTGGCTGCACGACTCACGTTGTTTTAAGTCAGGAATGAGGTTTGGGGTAGATGAACTGTTGTGGGTGCCAACTGCTGAGCGACCTATTGTACAACTAACTGTGAGGATTGAGAGGGGCCAGATTAGAGAGCAAGCTATGACTTGAAAGCGTGCCTTGAGATTTCAGGTGCCACTTAACTGCGGCTGCATTGTCACCTGCGGCTTTGTGAAATGCTTGTGGTGGCACGAGGTTTAAACCAGCAGCGAAGCAGCAGCTCCTCTCCTTTCCCCAAGCCAAGAAGGTGATTCAGAGGACCAGGAGGAGTGTGTTTTTAAAGAGTGGTGTGAGAGAGAGGGTGGTTCATTCCTGCAGTGCCAGCTGTGCGTCGTGTAACCTGACTACAGATGCTTCCGAGAATGTGATGTATGGCTGTCCCTGCGGGCATTTCCAGAAGCTGGCTGCAGGCCTGCCTTTCTCCCTTCATCAGCAAATAGGAAAATGCACCTCTGGCCACATCTTAATGCTATTCCTGTGCCATCATTACAGCTTGAGTTACTTAAGGTTCATTACTGTGCTGAGCGAAGCTGTAGCTACTTCCCTAGACCCAGCTCATGCCATAGGATATATATTGCAACATTAAAACATCAAACAGTTTGGTGTTCTTTGAGCTATTTGCTGAAGTAAAAGGCTTAGGAAAAAAAAAATAGAGTTTCAATACTGTGTAGAAATGTTCTTGTTCCATACTTCAGTTCCCAGAGGGTGGAAAGTGGTGTCTGAGGTACTCTGCAGTAGTGAGCAGAGATCTCCTTGCGTCTGTGTGTCAGTTTTCTGTGCTTACCCTACAGGACAAATAGAGAAGCTGTAGGAAAGCAGGTCAACTGGATGAAGGGGTTTGTTGTACAAGCAATGCTTTGGGATGCCCAAGTCATGCAAAACTTGGTAGCCCAGGTTTCATTTCTCCTTGAACTGTAGAAAGTGCCCATGTGGAATGATAGGCTTACATAAACTGCTTGGAAACAGATCTTGAATTACCACTTACCTGTCCCTGCTGCTTCAAGGCAATTCAATAACTACAAGGCATGGTTGTTAACAAGAGAAAATAATCTGGTGTGTTACAGTGGTAAGAGGCAAAACTTCCGTGTAAGTTGGTTTGTTCTGCTGATGTCCTGTGAAATTGTATTTCAGCTGTATTTCAGCATGCCCTCTCCCCTCTTTCTGGTGGTGTTACCTCATGAATCAAGACCATTTTTGCACAATTTTATCAGCTAAGTTGACTTCATTCTTCTTGTACATATTGATGCCTTTTTGGTGAAAAGTACAGTGAGAGAATCTCGGACAAAATCTCATTGACTTCTAGACTGACCCACTTAAAACAGAAAAAGGAAGTGAGAGAAAAAGAAAGAAGGAAATCTTGTAGGAAAGGAGGACTGTGAAGGTAAGAGCTGGGACTCTGGGGGTCCAGATTCTGTTTTTGCCTTGAGCATTGACTCCCCTGGGCAAGTTGCTTTGGCCAAGTCAGCGTATTCCTCTGTGTCTTCATTTCTCGGCTTCTATAATGGTGAAAGTCACAAATCCCTTCTGACAGGAAAAATACGAGGATTTATTGATTGTGAGTACTGTAAGGAACTGAAATACCATGCTCCTGAGCGTAATAAAAACATAGATAGAAATAAATTAGATATGCTCCTAACTACACATGAATCTTCGTTTCCAGCTTGAGAGTATAGGCTTGGGCAAATAATCTAATCTTTGTGAGCCTGAGTCTTCTTGCCTGTGAAATGAGGGTGAAAATTCTTGTGGCTATTCTGGAATTAGTTAAAATCTTTTGAAGAATTTAAATAAATAGTTTTGCAGTCAAAGTAAAATATTATTTTTCTCTGACAGACTACTGCAGTGTGTTCCTCTTCATTTTAGACATGTTTTTACTTCTTTAATTAAATTCTTGGAGTTTGAAAAAATGTTTTTGGTAGACACTCTTCTTCAATTAATTGGAAATTAGAAATGGCATCTATAGCAATTGAATGACATTTCATTTAATAATAATAGTAACTTAATAAAATAAATGCATAAAGTAAATGTATATATTTTAAATGCATATGTATTTACTAACATATACATGTATATAGCATATATATGCACAGTAAATTGTTGTTCATTCTATAAGCTTCTTATACAGAGGAGCCCCAGTTCAGGAGAGCACAACCAGAAGTTTGTCTCTATTTGGCATAGAAGTTAGAAACATGCTTAAGATGAATATATGAGTAAACAGTTGCAATTTCAGTAAATTTGGATCAGATCCTTAAATTCATTCATGGCCTGGGAAGCTTCCCACGTAGACTCCTAAAAAGCAGGAAGAGCAAAATAAAAATACAGGATCTTATTAGGGTTCCGTAAGTGTTGGTTCACCAGTGGTTGGGCTGTGACTGCCTGGCTTTTCATTTGACTAAGGTGGAATATAATGTATTCCCAAAAGGGGTTTAGCCTTCAGGTTGTGAATCACTCTAAAAGGAGAGAAATGGAAGCTGTTCCTAGGTCATTTTCTTTTCTCAGGTGATTCCTTATGTTATATGCTCCACTGCCATCATCTGTCCTGTTTCAAAGGGAAGTGAGAAAGATGCCCCTTTTCTGCAGGGAGGTTGTTTTTTTAGTCTGATAGATCTTGCTGTTAGGAAATGGTTCCTGGTACTTAACCTACATTTTCTTTTGGCAATTCTATCACATTAAACTGAGTTATTACTACAGGCCATACTAAATAATTATATTTCTTTGCCCCTACTTCGAGCTGTTATATTTGAATTTGATTTACAGATTATTTTGAATACAAATAACTGTAAAATGATAAAGTTATTAAACAACTAGGCATCCAGGAGGAGAAAATAATGAAAGCAGAAACATTTCTAAAGCCTTCTGTGTTATTAGGTGCAATGACACAGGGAGAATGTAATGGGAAACCAAGCTGGAGCTTTCTAATACACCTCAACAGTTTAAAGTAAAGATCTTTCAAGCAGAAGGGGGTTAATGTAACTGGAAATTGTTGGCCTTCATCATTCTCCTTTCTTTCCTTGAGTAATACCTATCATACATCTCTGTTCCTTGTGACTTTTTTCTACATCTCACACCTGTTGAAAAGCTAAGCTGTTGGGCTAGGAAGAATTCACTTCCAAGTGTAAAATATTTTCTTATCTGCCCTAATATTTTATGCATTTGCGATTTGTCCTCTCATCTCTAATATAAATAATAAGACTACTGTTGCCAGTGATGTTTTGTGGACAGTTTTTTTTCTATATAAACAGGATATTAGACAGTTTATCTGTACTAATGGATATGAGTCAAGGAAGGCTTTCACTGCACCTACTGCAGTTGGCTCCCTCGTGCCCCACTAGGAGAACTGTAGATGGAAACCTTTGACTTTTCCTTTTTGTGTTTGGTAAAGACTATATTTTAGACATCTTTGTGCTACACTTTGGATGTTTATAATAAGCTCAGAATGGTAAAGCCCCACTAATTCAAACTTCGCTACAGTTAGTTCTTCTGCAAACATTTCAGTTTCCCATTGGTAAAAATTAGAAAGTAAATAAAACATAAATACAATAATGAGAAATACTGTTTTCTTTGGAAACTTTCTCGTCTGTCTCTGACTTCCTTACATTTCTGTTTCACAGCTGAGGATGTTGACATCTTTGCTGTAAGCAGCATGTTACCATTTCAAGTGGAAAGCCATAGGATCAGGTTTTTTCCCGATTTTGAATGAGATGGAGTTAAGTGGCTGTCACTAATAGACATAGGGAGGGAGCCTGCCTGATTTCTGGCTGTGACAGGTTATCTGCCCTCTATGACAGAGTGAAATGGTGACAGTGGTTTTCAGCCTCGCCTCTAAAGGGCAGAGATGTCAAAGCATCCAGTTGAGTCTCCATGCTGGCCTTCCAGAAGTGGTGTGTGCTTTTGCTGCTGGAAACATGGTGTGTGAAGCATGTCGTGGAAACTGAAGAGGCTGTGACACGGCCTCTAGTCTCTGTACATGATTTTTAATCACTGGAACCCTTGTTTCTGTTTTGGTTTTTTTGTCCACAATGATGTTCTGCCCTATGAGGAAGTGTCACCCAAATGACCTATTCCATTCTCCATCTAACAGCTGTATGATTTCAGCATTGGCTGGAATAGCACTGAAACGTGAGGTCCTCTGGCAAATGTTCATTAATCAGGATTTTATTTAAACTGTACACGGCTAATTACAGCATGACAACCGATGTCATTATTGCAGGATTCTTATTACTGTTTCTAGCTGACTGCTGTAATAGTTTTTTATAGTATGACAATGGCTAAGTGTTCATAAGGGGAAAGCAGAGCTGTGTTAGGTGCTGTGTATATATTCAACATCCCCCATCCTACCTACACGGAAGTTTGGCAGCACTTTACCTGCACTTATCTTCAGCCAGGTAGGTTAAAGCTGTGCTGGGCTGATGGTGACTCCATGGGTCTCAGTGTGAGTGAACAGATAGCTTTGGGATTCACACCTCAGTGGCTATCTAGATTTACTTACAAATGTATTGCTTCCCTAAACTGTTAGTATTTATTTTGCTAAAATGTTAGGATTTTGGTGTTAATTCTGTTTGGTTTAAATCATGATTGAAATGAGTTTAGTTTAACTCTGGGTATGAAAGTTGTCACAATGTGTCAGTCTCTGTGACACTGACAGAGGAGAGCAGCACAGAGATACTTGCTCAATGACTGGCACATAATATTTGCATGGCTAACCTGTCAAAACAACTTTCCGCTGCCCTCAGCCCTGAAGCTCCAGCCTGGCTCGTGGGAACTGGGCTTCTGTCTTTCTGCCTTGTATTTCATTGCCAAATAGCCCAAGGACAAGCAAAATATAATTTGGGATTGCAAATCATAATTGCTGATCAGGATATAGGAACCCAGGATTTCAAATATCCGTTTGGGACATTTTAGTGTCCTACAGGAATTATAAGAACTGTACAGAGAGCCTGATAAGACAATCCATTCCATCTTCCTCCTCATGCATTTATTTCTGCTCCTGTTTTCTTACAACTAATGTGGGAGAATTTAAGATACTGGCCTGATTATGGGAAGGTCTGCACTTAGGTCCAGTGCAGTCCAGACGTGGTTGATCCAGCCATAGGATTTAGAAAGTTGCTTGAACCTTGAACAGAAGTAGTGCCCACCTTTCTGGATAACAGGAAGCACAGTGGAAAGAAGAGCTCTTCTGCCATTACAAGAGTTTTGTCTTCACAGTACAGTTGTGGGGTTTTTTTGTATGGTGTGGAAAACGCTTTGTAGCAGAAATAATGTAGACTAAGCGGCTGATATTTTTCTCTCTTCCCCCTCCCACCTGGTCCCTTTGCCTCTCTTAGATTTATGTGCACCTCCTTTTCCTGGAAGAATCCCTCTCAGTTTTAAAAAGTGAACACTGATTATCAGCAAATTTATTTTTATATGATTATCAGTAAAATTATTGCTTTCATTTAAACCAAAGCCATCACTGTATTCAGAGTACATGTACAAATGCCACTCCTTTGTCTCTTCAGCACAAGAAATGCAAGAGAGTTCATGTAATCAAATCAGAAGTTGTACTTTGGACTCATTGCCCCATATCATCCCCATTAATGTTGTGGTGTTGCATTCTGTTGACTTCAGAAGGATTGAGGGATTGAAGGCAGTCGCTCACTTGAATTGTTTCATGGCCATGGATTTGCACATGTTCCTGCATAAACACATCTAGATGTTTTGCTGGATCAGGATGTGAATGCTTCCTGCCTTTGCTGGGTCCAGGATCACAGATTTTCAAGTGTCTGTCATTCATGAACTTTAAAGTTTGCATTAGAGATACTTAGCATTGTTCCTAGAAATTTAAAATGGGGATAAAAGCCCTTTTTATCCCCATGTCCAGATTTGTATACTGTCATAATTTATTTGGACTCCTTTGTCACAGTTTTAGTGACTTACATAAAGTCTTGGTCTTGAGCTTTTGTCTCTGAAATTATTTACAATGAAAGTTAAATGGAAAACTTCTGCGAAATTATTTCTCCCCAGTTTTTTGCTGCCGCCTCAGTTTCTATGTATGTGGCTTGTGTCAGGAAGAGGTGTGTGATGTGTCACAGTGAAATCACACGAGGGGCCGAGCCCTGCTTTCAGCTGCCTGTGCTGCTGGCAGGCTGCCGTGGTGCTCAGAGCTGCCGGGGCCCCTGGAGAGCTTCGAGTGTCTCCTCGCTCACTTCAGTGGATCTAAGGTGCAGGGCTGTGAGATCTACCACATCCAACTGATGCAAGATTCATGCTGCCAAGGGCTGCAGCAGGAAAACCGCGCCGCCGTCGGATCGTGTTGGAAGAGTTATGCATAAGGAGTGGGCAGAAGAAGTCCCACCGCATACTTCAAAGAGTTCCTCCTCTGGTTTGTGAATATCTTTTTGAAGAGGAATAAAGAACAACACTGCTACCACAAACGTAAATTCTCACAGTAATAATAGAGGTCCTTAAGCCTCCAGTGTATTAATTAGTGTAAAGGAAAAGCAAAATGTGCATTTATTTTATTTTAAATGAAATTTAGGAAAGCATACAAAAATTCTGTTTTGAAGAGTTCCTTTGAATGTTCTGGACTGTCCTAGGTTCCTGACTTCATATATTTTTAAAACTTTTTTGGGGTTAAATCCAAGAAGCCTGAATCTGTCCTGTGATATGCAAGTGAAGACAAATAGAGAAGACGAATATATGTTTGTTTGTTTTATATATATACAATTTGTTAATGTAAGAAAGCAAGGACCAAAGATGTGAAACACAGTTTGAAACTATATGTTTAATTCTGCCCCCAGCAGATTGTCACTGTTTTAAGTGCCTAGAGGTGTATGGTCTCTGTCCATACAGAGGGGATGACTGTGGTCTGTGACTCACCCAGGAGCTTACAGGGAAGCAGTCACTGTACTTGATTTCTCGTTCTTGTCAGAGCAGGGGGAATTGGGAAAACACTTGGTACTCTCCTAATCAAGGCTGAGTCATGGGCTTTTTCCCAAAGTATTTCAGCTTATGCTGTCCTTTACCCAAAGGTCCATTCTCAAAGGTGCTGAGCCTGCAGGGGCCCACTGTCCCCAGCATCATCCCTCCTTATGAGCAGTGTTTCTGACTAGGACAGGGAATGCTGCAGGAGAGATGTCCTCCCGTCGGGTAACTCAGGCACTTTCTGTCCATCCTTATGCCCCTCTGCTCTGTACGCCTTTGTGGACAGAAAATGCTGGCCAGGTTGGATTTGACACGCATGCTGCTCCTAAGGGAATTGATGGGGCAAATTGGGGGATTTGTTAGCCTTGCTAGTTGAAGCAAAATTCAAAAGCAGATGGGGATGCATCCTGCATATCTCGGGCTTATTGCAACAACGGATGAGCGCCTAATGTTGGCAGTGTAGGATTCCCTGTGCTCCTTGAGCATATGGCAGAGAAGTGGAGTTTGTTTTGGATAACAAAGTTGGATTGAATAAACATCAGTACTCAGAGGTTTCAGGAATTTTCTATAGGAAATGTTAGAAAGTGCTGCATGTAATAACAAAATACATCTGTTTCTCTTCAATGAAATGATTTCTTGGACTTTAGTATGGACAAATTTAGGGGCTTTGGTTTTCACTTGTTTCTTTTTTGTTATCTTGAAGGAAATATGTGTAGAACTGCAGAACATTGACTTAACATGCTTCCTCTGTTTGCTCAGAATTATCTACTGAGTGATATGCTTGCTGTGGGACAGGGAACAGTGAGTTCATCAGCTTTTCCAAACCTGGCACAGGTAATTAATTGTGCTAGACAGCAGCATGAGCAAGAGTGCTGTGTGTGTCCAATTAATTACTTTGTGCCTCTGGTTGTAATGATGACAGAAAATAACAAACCAATAAATTCAGTAATCCACATGACAGAGCTGTGCATGATGTAGTGGTTAGATTGAAGCTCCCTGGGAGCCCTGGAACAGAGGGAATTTAGTGGATATATCAGTGATAGAAAAATACCTTTGCAGTTGCAAGTGCCTAGGTATGCAAAGTGATTTTGATTGGAAGTTGCAAGAGGAAAACCTGATCTGTATTATTTTTTGGTTGATAACATCTTACAGCTTGGTGTTTTTTACAGTTTGTATCTTGGGCAAGGCACAGGTGACTAAAAGAAAAAAACCCCTGAAAGTACTTTTAAATCCCTAACATGGCATTGTTTGCTACTTCACAAAGTTGTAGCTTTCTGTGAGAGGTCCAAAGGCCCTTACTTTTCCTTTTGACCGTCTAATTTTGAAAGCTCTGCTCAGCTGATTGGGGGAAGTAAGTTATTCTTTTATAGGAGATCAATTGATGGGCATCTAACTCTTAAGAGAAACACAGCTAACCAATATCTGTGTTCTCTGTATTCAGTACTTGCTGCAAATTATTTTTATTAATTGTGGAGTGATGAAATCTCTAAGAAATAATCCAGATCCAATGCTGATGTCTTTGGTACTGTTTGCTTACCATCATACCTCAAGAGATGTCTTCAGGAATCCACTGGGGCTCCCAGTGAAATGAAACACTAATTTGTGGTAAGACTGGCAGTTTGGCTTTTTAGGAATAACTAAATAAACAATAAACTGGAGGGAACCACAGTCTTCTCTGAAATGCTATGACATTCTGTAATGTGGTAGAGAGGCTAAATTTCATGAGTTTTTTATGTAGGTGGATGACTCTAACCCAGTGACTAGATGATGATACCTTTGGTTTCTGGGTCAAGTAGTCATATATATGCAGAGTGAGCAGGCAGAATCTGTCTGCATATTTTTTTCTTGTGTGTGTATATATTTGTTTACAATCTGTCTCTCTAATGAATTTATATCCTTAGAAGAACTGCATCCAAATTGGATGAGACAGGATTATGTGACCTAGATGTTTTCCAGTACTACACTGTGAGGTGGTCAAGAGTTGGAGGGCTTGTTTTTGAGTCAAATTACAGTCAGATGGCCCTGTGACCTAGAAGAAAAGTGCATCTTTCTAGGGAGAATGTTAATCCTATTGCATGTTGTAGAAATTTAAAAAAGCCCTCTATCTGAATCAGTTTTATTTTATCAGACACTGTACTAGCAAAATAGATTATTTTTTCCCTTTATATTTATTATTTTTTAGGCTTGTCAAGCAGAGGAGAAGGAAAAATTAATGGAAAAGTAGTAAAATTAGACACTTTAAAACATTCTTGTGAAAAGGGAATGGTACTGATAAGCATGTTCTGGGCAAAAAGAAATGTAAAAATAGATTTCAGAAAGAACATGTTTTTCAATTTACTGTTTTATATAATGTTCTGAACTGTTTGGCAGAAAGATGCGAATTTGAAAGTATCTTATTGTTACCAAATCTGCACTCTGGATTGTGAAAAATAATCTGGACTGAAATGTGTTTTCCATCATTAGCTAGAGAGCTCCTTCTTTGTTCTGATTTTAGAAAAGCAAAGCTATTAATTTACAGGACTGCTTATCTCCAAGTGCCATAGATTCAAATTTGGTTAAATATATAACTGAGTTAAGCTCACATTTATTCCTTGGTGGATAGGGGTCCCCTGACCATTTTTCTAAACTTCAGGGCAGAAGAGGGAATAGATCGAGAATGCTGATCTGCCATTATCCATCACCTCTGCTTCATGCAAGGGTTTCCAGGCACCAAGTCCAGAAAGAGAATTTTTAATCTAATGTTTGATTCAAGTATATGATGTGGTGATTTGACCCCCTAGTTCCTCGATCTTGCACCTCCACCTGTGAAACTCAAGTCCTTGTAGGCACTTTCTGATACTGCAGTTCCCATTCATCTTTCTTTGTCAGCATATTTGGAAGGAGGCTGGGAGGCAATAGGAAAAGAACATCCTCTTTTTAGACAAAAATAACTTTTATTCATAAGAGATTTTAAGATATCTCTTTGAACAGCTACTGCTGAGTTGATTTTTTTCCTTTTTTTTCTTCCCCCTTTTTTTTTTTTCCTCCAGCCCTTGAAACTGCTTTTTTTAGTTGGGAAAGTAAAATCCTGAAAAGTGGCTCAGTTGGCCATTCATCTACCTGGAAACCTGAACTGATACTCTCTGCTTCTCACTCTGCTTATTGGCTGGGTTTCACGTAGCGTGTGTATGGTGGGATTCGTGGATGGGTGGATTAGCACTGTTACAGGGCAGGCAGTGCATACCCTGCCCACTGGCCAGAGGCAGGTCCTTGTTTCTGCCTTGATTTATAGAAATCTGAGTTTGAAGCAATGTATTCTGCTTCCTTCTTTTCATCAGGGTGTGTAGCACCACTTCAGGGTTTTTTTGTATAATTTAGAATTTTAAATTATTATTTCACGTTTCTTTTAAGAAAGTTCTTTTTCTTTAAGCAGCTCTGAAAGCATCCAAAGTATAACTTGGGCATAGGCACTTGTGTTAGAGTGTAGTGGGGAAGATTTTAACTGTTAGAGGTTTGTATTCGTAGAGGCTGGAAGCAAGATATTTAGGGATGGGAGACAGAAAAATCCAGTCTCTACAAAGGAAGCACAGATGTGCAGCCCCCAGTTAAGAACAAGGAAAGAAGGAGTCTGTGACTCTTGGACCATTTTTCATGCTTTTCACCGTGGAAACTGTTTTCCCTGCTGCTTCTGCTGCCTATTCACTGGCTTTTATTATTTAGGCATGTTCGTACAGAAAGCATTGAGCTTGGTAGACTGGTCAAAAGATGTTGAGTGCTACTGAAGCCTTTTAGTTGTGCTTGCCTGAAGGGAGAGTTTCCTGCCAGTGTGATTTCCTTGGACTGGACATGGATTTAGTGATGCTTCTATGGTATGATATGCAGATCAAATGGAGCTCTCCTAACACACTTTAATATCTGGCAGTCTTTCCTGGTGCTTGACAAGTAGAAGGACATTGCTGGAGATTTAGGTATTTATTTCTTTCCGGGTTTTTTGTTTTGTTTTGTTTTGGTGGATTTTTTTTTTTGTTGTTTTGGTTTGGTTTCAGGGAGTTTTGTTGGGGTTTTTTTTTTGGCAAGGGTGTTTTTGGTGCTTGTAGTTTGGTTTTTTTAAGTGTAAACATTTTGTTAAACTTAGCTGAATTTAGAGAATTGATGGAGAATTAGATGGTATCCAGAATAGTGAAATGCTTGAGGCATGACATTGGTTTTGAGGGTAACCTCCATCAGCAAATTTGCTTAGAAGTAGAAAGTTCAACTCATGGTTTTTGGTTTGGTTTGGTTTTAAAGGTACTCTTATATAATGCATCCTTTCAAATGCTGTTCATTGAGTGGGACTCAGTGTTCATTTTTATTTTTTCAGCAAATTCATACAGATCTGGACTGAACTCTGCTTTCTGAAATCTAGACAGAGCACCTCTCTTCTACAGCAATTTAGATTCTTAATGTCCAGTGATTTACTAAAGTAGTGTATCTTACCTTATGGGTCTTAGGTTCATCTAACTTGCACTCAAGGTGTTGTTTCTGCCGAATCCTAATAAAATTCTCAGGAGTCCTGTCCAATTTTGACAGATTTGAGACAGAGCTACTGGGCTGAAACACTTCACAGCAGGGACCTGATTCCTTCCATGAGACCAGATGCTGTTGAAGTCAGTGGAGAAGGCTCCTCCTAATTCATAAAGGACTTTGAATATGACAGCTCATACTAAAGAAGTGGCTTAATGAAGGGAAATCCTGCATAAAACTGGTCCAAAACTATGAGCTCAATCATATGCCTTGGGGCCCATTAAGAAACCACTTTATGAACAGCTGCAGCTACTTTCATTAGGACCATGTCATTAAAACTTCATGGTACCTCAGACTTGAGGCAGGTGGCATGAACAGTTAAGGTTTTTACACTATCTCAGTCAATGAGAAACTAGTCTGTCTACTTCTAGGGTTGGAAGGACAGATGACTTGAATGCTCAGAAGCCGGAGAATCTTCCCCAAACCTTTCCCCAACATGAAGATCACTGATAATGATACAAGGAGATCACAAGCACACCATTCTTAGTGTTATAAATTTGATATAAAAATCATTGCAAAGAAATAGGAAAACCCACAGCACTGCAGACGGTCTTAGAACAGGCTCAGTGCTGCCCTTCTGCAAACTTGGAGTTATTCTTGCTTTACACTGGTGTGATTGATAGCATATCATGGCCCATACTGCCTCATGTTTGACTGCAGTTCTGGTGAAAATCACGCTGTGGTAAATGGCCTTTAGAGCTGTGATTGAAAGTTGTTTGAGATGAGGTGTGTGTGTAGCCATAGGATTTCCTTCAGCAGCTCAAAAATTATGAAATCTTGCTTTTTAATTTGGTGAAAGTTGGGTTTTACGTTATGTGTTTCTGTCATAAAGACTAACATGAGTTTGTGTGTAGCAGATTAATTTTTGTTTGCATAATGTGATGGATTTTTGATTTGCATAATCTTTTGTGTGTGTGCATGCACTTCATATCCTTCACAGAAGACTTAGAGCTTGACTGTCTCCAGTAAAGGGATCCCAGTTATTAATTGGTGATGCTTTTCTGCTCTGTAGGCTGAAATGGATTTCCCTGGGATTTCTTAAAATTCAAAATAAGCTTAAAATTAATCTGTAGTCTGAGCAATAGGAATCATTGGTCTAAAAGTGGATTTCCCATTCTGTAAGTTAATGGAATATATACACTTTTTAGGCCTTGGCTTTCTCGTCTGGATAAAATCTGTGGCATAGTTTCCTTCCACTCAGGAGATGAGTTATCAACTTGTCGAGCAGTGTGATGGTAGTCTGTGTTCTCAATTGCTTACAAAGGATGATTGTAGTCCTCCCTTGTTAGTACTGATTTAACCCATAAGTAATTCCACTAATCTCAATTATTCTTCTCCTTGTTCACACGCTTTTAACAGAGATCAGATTATTTATTTTTTTTCAGTTGTATCTGTTTTGTTTATTGACTTGAACTCATTTGTTTTGCTGCTGTTGATGTCACCAACATAAATGCAGAGGTTGCAACGGCGGATACATCCTTCACTACGTAGCTGTAGATTCTGGTGTGCTGTTTGGATGGGAATTGTTTGCTGATTTCCTGGTAGGATGGAGAAGGATTTCTGATGCAGACAGTAGGAATACATGGTAAAGGACAAACGACAAGAACATTTGCGGTCATAATAACTTGCTCATAATGGTTATGGTTTATGTAACTGGGGATCTCAGATCTGTGTCTGAAGGACAAAGGAATGTTTCTGTCCCATGGTGGCATGTGCTCAGAGAGGCTGGCCAGCACATACTAACTGCCATTTTATGAAATACACATTTATTTTTAAGAGGCAACTTTGACAAGAAATCACTAAAGCAAACAATCCATCAATTTAAGCAATTTAAAATGGCACATGTGTGATTAGACCTGACTTAGCTGTGTGCAGCCTACCTGTACCTGAGTTTGAAAGGAGAGTAACTTGCTTAAGTGAAGGAATACATTTTTGCAAAAAGGGACACATAAGCTTACTGCATTTCCTGACCCACTCTAGTATGAAAGGTCATAATACATTCTGAGGGATGTGTTATGTAAAGGCTGAATTATGGACTTGGGGTGGACACGTTGCAAGGGTGGAGCCGCCAGTGAGAATTGATGGGCTCTCCACATCTGCTGCTGCACAAGAGTTAGAAATAGCAAGGTTAGCAAATTGTCTTTCCTGCTCAGTTCTAAAGAGTAAGGAAAGGAGCCTTCACAAAAACAGCTTAGAAGTACTTTTGATATTTTACCAGCCCCAGTACATTAATCCTTAGTATTTCCGTATGGCAGATTTATATTACCAGTGGAAAAACCAAATACATAGGAAGACTGAGGCCCAGATTCAAAAAGACTTTGAGGTAGTTAGGTCCATGTTGACCAATGCACTTGAATGACTGTTCCCACATGGCTCTGTCCAGAGTTTAGGGTTGCTAAACAATTTTTTCTCTGCTTTACTACATGTCTTATATACTTACCTACCCATCCTTCATGTAAACAGGCACCTGATGTCAGTAAGAGTCACTGACATTTTTGGTGGTGCTGAGGATCACCCAGCAAAGCCTTCTGTGAGACATCAGGGATGCATGGAGAAATTTCAGGTTTCTGCCTCGGTGCTACCCATCACCATTTTGCGTGTTCTGAAGGTACATGCTACCTCCTCCCAGTCCCTAAGTGATAATTTACAGGTAACTCAGTGGTGGAAAAATCTCTTTAAATTTGAAGACGTAACCATTTTGAAATTACTCCCTGAAGCTTAGTAGCTTCACTTCACAAACAAACAAATTAACCTCTTATAAACACCTACAGGAAAAACACCCAAACCCCTTACTTGCAAAAGATGCCACTATGCATTCAAGATCTGTTCTTTGTTTTCCTGTCAGGCCTCATTTCCACCAAGGGATCTCTTTTCTAAGGCCAGAACAACTGCTGTGATGTAGGAGATAAATATATATGACAATGGATGTGAAGGGGCAGAGCCCTGTCTTGACATTGACACAGATAATTGAGTTATTGGGGAGTTACTGTTAAGTTGACTGTTTCTTGGGAGAGGTGTCATATGGCATTCTTGTTGTGGGAACAATAAGTATCCCCTGGCAACATTTACGTTTGCCATTTTTACCCTTTCAATTACTGTTTCTAATTCCTTTTGGCACTATTTTCAGCAATTCCAGAATAGATGTTTAAGAAAAGAAATTCTACATAAGTTGCAGTGTATGTCACCTGGTCACCTTGGTAGAGATCGTTGGCAGGTGGAGTCCTTCAAGTCATTGCTATTTATAGCAAGAAAACTACTTCTATTCACATATGCTTGTGTAGGGTACCAAAATTTAACCTTCTCTCTAGACTCTGTTAGGTGTGCTTAGACACTTAAGCCAGTGGTTGAAATGGAAATCTGGTATTCCTACATGAGGGGGGAAAAAAAAGACATTTTTGCTGTGAAACTTGCATTCTTTGCATCTAATATGCACAAAAGTGCAGATATAAATGTTTGATGTTGTGAGTAGTGGCATTAGTTAAGGCATTGTGTTGTATACCAGTAATTACAGACGTTAATTATAGAGGAGAACTGGATTATGACTTTGGGTGCCCTCATTAGGAGGGGACAGTGTATAAGTAGTCCTGGGAGGCTTTGTTAATTGGAGAAAACTTGTTTCATAGCATCTTCCTTGCCTTTTTCACCAGGAGGTAGTAATTTACTACTGCTTATACAAATATCAAATGAAACACTGCAACTGTAGGTCAGCGCTGTGTTCAGTGAGAGGAGAAGTGAACGAGACTCAGCTTTGTTGGTTATTTCCAGCCTTTCCTCACCTTTTACTTTATTTAGCCCTTTTTCACTTCCTCTTTCCTGGATTTGGTTTGGGTAGTCCATGTGGAGGTGTGTGCGTGCCTTTGTGTGGGTGTGCTTCCTGAGATGCTTCATCAGCGATTCCCTTGCAAGACCTCATGCTCACAGAGGGCAGCTTCCCAAGGTTAAAGTATATATCTGGCAGCTGTTGACCTCTTTCCATGTTTCCTTAGGAGCACAGCCCTAGACGAAGGTGTAGGCACCTGAGATTCTGAACAGTGCACTGCAGTTATCTTGCAACCAGGAGGCCTTTGCAGTTCAGGAAACTCATACAACTATTCTATTTCTTTAAGGAGAATAGCCATGGGCCCTCTGGAACTCTCTAAGTTGCCTGTGCATGCCGGTGATTATTTTGAGATTGAAACAGCACCTTTGAAGCATGTCCATGAAATACATAATTAAAGTATCTTGTGTTCAATCATACCATTGGACAGCTAATTGAAAATCACATTGTGTCTTCATAATAAGTCAAATATTATATGCATTTGTGCACTGGTGGAATGATAGTCTTTCCCCCTTTAATTGCTATGATGGCAACTGGCAGAAGAGGACCACGTGCTGGGCTGTCCTTGATCAGCAAAGCCAGCAGACACAGAGCTACTGTTAGGGACTCCTGTGAGTTCAAGTGAAAGAGGCTCTGACGGATGGGACTGCTGCTTCCAACAATTTATGTACAGATGTGTAAGTCGGGCAGAATAGGTTGAGTTTCCTGCTGTCTAGGAAGTCAGTGGTTAGCACAGCATCTGCCCAGGCTTAAGAAACAGGCAGGGCGTATGTATTTATAGTGAGGCATGGCGTGAATGGGTTTGGCCTGTTTCTGCCCATAGGATCGTGTCCTTCAAGACCCTCTGTGATGTCCAGTTGGCTCTGCTACAGCACAGAGTCCCTGTAGAGCAGCTGGTATTTCAGCAAGTGGAAGTCTGGGCTTTGCCAAACTCCAGGTAGCATCTTGAACTTTTGCAAGCAGTGAATCGTCCTCAGTTGGTCTCTTGGGGATCTGGTGTCTCAAGAAGTATTAATGGCAAGGAGTGCATCCCTCTTAGCCACATCCCTTGTGTGTTTTTTTAATCTTTCGGTATCTATCTTGCTCCCTGTGGTAGAAGTGCTGTGCTATGTTTTATCACCATGTCATGAACATATTCTTGGAAGGTAAGAACACAGGAAGGATTTCATTGCCCTCCTCTCCACCATATGTTGTACATTTGTGCAAGACAGACATACCCTGATCAGTAAAATAATTGGTTTGCTTATCTTTCTTCCTGCAGTTTATAGATACAGGGAGACACAAGATTTAGTGTATTATGTCATACAGTTATTTGTGGGATCTAAGGTTGCTAGAGAAGAAAATAAATTTGATAACCATAAATGAGGAGAATTCCAGGTTGGTCTTTTTCCCTGTGAAATGCACTGATGACAATAGCCATAGAAAGGAGGACTCTGGGATGTCACTTCTTCTTAGAAGATTCAGAGCTGGACCAGTGCTCAACTGCCGTGGTTCTTAGGGTCTTATTTTTACAATGATGACTTGCATGATCTCCTTCTCATCACAGCAAGAACAGCTTTCCAGCTTACAGGGTCATTCATTTGGCAGTAGAATTGCCTGGAAAGATCTAGTTATTTCAGGTTAGCATTTACACATATGTATGTTCATGAATATGCTTTTTCTGTGAAATAAATGAAATCATTTTTCTCAACCTACAGAGAAATGTACTTTCTCATGTATACTTTCTCATGTAACCAATCACAGCTTTCCTCTGTAGCTCTTGTACTTTCTGACATCTAAAAAAATGTCATGGTGCATTAGTGCTAGGGAGACAAAGACAAGTAAGGAAGTCTGCTGATGCTGCTTTTTACATTTAAAATCATGCAACATATCCAGGAGGTTAGGATGCATTTTCTCAGGAGGTTCCTATGACCCAAGTTCCCTGCTGGGTATATTTTGCAGCCACAGTCTTTTAATTACGTTGCCACAGTTTTGTGAAAGGTTATAGTCACTTCGACTGGCTTCAAACATTGCGTTGCAAAATTATATTCTGCTGCTGCTACTGCCTGACAAAGATCTCGCTTCCAAACAAAGGCAGGAGGAAAGAATGAAGCAGCAGACCCTGCAAGAGATAGAATATCGTCTGTGTGATTAAAGCTCTTTTATTAGGCTGTGGTCTGTAATGGGAAAGAAAAAGCATGGTCTCCACTGATCTGCATTTTAAACAACGTTGAGGATTAGCAGAGGGGCAGCAGATGCACCTATTGAGCTGTAAAGGAAGGGATTCAAAGCTGTATCGTGCAGATGGAGATTATTGTAGTGTCCGTCCCTGCGTGCGCCAGTCGGTGCTCCTGCTGCTCTGCGGAGCGGCGCTTCCCATCCCCGTCAGCGCTCCTTGTCCCAGCGCACGCAGCACCGGGCGCCTGCCTCGGCCCCGCCGCAGAGCTGAGCCGAGCCTCCAGCGCTGCAAGAAACAGACCCCGAGCCGTGGCAGCCATGCTGCTGCTGCTGCTGGTAAGATCGTGGTACGGGCACTGGTGTTTGCAACATCCCGCCCTAGCACAGTCTTTCAACAAGCTTAACCCTTTCCATTTGAACAGCTTGGTCTGTCAGTGCTGCCTGTCATTTTGCTACAGACCCATCCTTTTCCTGCAGCAGGCGAGTTTAATATTCGGTGAGAGGAGAGAGATTTCCCGTCATGGTTTTTTTTTTTCCTGTTCTTCTGTAACTGCTTTCAGAAATCAGCATCCTTTCTCCTCTCTAAAATACAGCGTTACAATTTCATTAGTGCTGTTTTCATTAAAAGGGTCACAAATTTGAAAGCTCTCTCACCAAATTTATACATTCACATATAACGTAGAAAGCACCTCATTTTTGCTCGCAGATTTTCTGCTGTAAGTCAGGAGCAGATCTAGTGGCACAAATGGAATTATTATCCTTTTATACATTGTATAGCAAGGGGTGGGTGTGAGGTTTGTCTAGAATTTAATTAAAATGATGGACTACTGGCCAATTATTTATGCTCTAGCGTATAGTTTGCACTTGAAAATGCATTTGTAGTGGTTTTGTAGCTTTGTTGTAGCCTACTCCCATCAACTTAAAATGTGACTGTGGCATGTGCTTGGTTTCCATCTCTGCCACAGGGTTTCCATGTGACCTTCAGCAAGATGCCCAGTTTCTTAATGCCTAAAGTCTTTATCTTCAAACAGAGAAATAGCATATAATTAGGTGTACTCTGTGACTGCCTTATCTGTTTGGATCACAACCATCTACCCCAAGGCAGGGCCTTGCACCTATTATGTGTATGTGTTGTGTTTATCACAGTAGAGTCCTAGTCTTGAGTTGAGTCTTCTGATACAAACAGCAATAACAATTCCATGGGACTCTTGTTCACATAATTCTGTGTTATTTCATGAATTTTCTCTTAGAAATAGTTTTCTCCGTAGTCCTGAAATACGTTTATGAGGCTGGAGAAAACAATTATTTTCTGCAGCATCCTATCCTTATTCATGTCATAAAGTTGGGCTTTTCCAGAAGCAGCCTCGATATTACCTCATGCTTTGTCTGCTTATATGTGGGCAGGAGAGAGAGGGGAAATTCCTCTATATATGTAAATATGACTATCTTTTTACTTTTTGGTTAGCGTGGATTCTGCCTTGTTTGCTTCAGTAACTCCATCACTTTGTACAGTTCTCTGGCTTTGTCTTGAAGATTAAACTCTGGTTAGAGCTGGAACCCACCTCAAGTACTGACACACTTCCTTATGCTCCCCCATCTTGAAGAGTTCCCACAGTCAGCAGTAGATTAGGAATGCAGATCTCAAAACACAGAGCAAGGCTCTGGATGCCAGTAAGTGTTGAAGTGGCAAGGATAGTGCTGAGGAAGTAGGGCTTGGCCACAGCAACGTGCTCATTTGCTCTTGTCTTAAATTCTGACATGGGACTTATCTCATAGCTGTGGAGAGAATTGTTATCTGAAAAACAGATTTGATGAATTTATATAATTTATATTTAAATCAAGGCAATTTAACTCTTGGATTTTTATTATGGTTTGAATCAGCAAGGGCAAAATCTTGATTTCATTTATTGAATCTATCCTTATTTGTCATTTGTACATTTTAGCCATTTTCCTAAAGAAAGGTTGATTTTCAAGTTGGTGGCCATCCAGTTATGATGATTTGCAAAATAAATTTAGTATTTCTTTTCTATGGTTAGGAAGACATTCTTTTCCACTGCCCATTCATTGAAGTTGTAATGTAGTTAATGTGTATTTACTTGCAATCTTTCTTGAAAATTTTTTGCTACATTATAGATTGATGACTTGCATTTTCTACTCACTCTATCTAGACATATATTCTTTATAGGCAATTTGCATCAACCTCTATTTGGCTTGGAAATTGAAGTGAAATTAAATTTATTAAAAAATGAAAAATCACTATTTGTTATCCAGATTGTGCTGATTCCATTTAAAAATAAACATAAAGGAAATAAGATTTTAAAACAGTTTGTTTTGAACAGGTATGACAGCATGTGAGGTGCCTCTAGGCAGGCACTATTCAAAGCTCTTTCTGCTTCCCAGGGCACCTCATTGCTCACCTGACACTTCTGGGCTCTGAAAAACAGACTGTGTTGTGCTGGAATCCCCACTTGGAATTAGAGTGAGACCAACCAGGTCTCTGGAGGAGGATGTCTCAGCGTTGGTTATGTGTATTGTTACTCTTCTTCCACAGTGGCTCTTCCCTGCCGTGTGGGAAGAATGAAGAGAGCAGTTTGTGTGGCTGGGTTTCTTTTGAGGGCACGTAAGCGGTAAGAACCAGGAAGGTTGAGGTGGGAAGGAGAAGTCTTGTTTCACACATCCAGCCAATAAAAGCATGAATTTACCACAGCAGTGGCCCAGCCACAGCATTGCCTGCAGTCAGAGAAGAGCATGTGAAGTTATCCTTAAGCCAGTGAGGTCTCTGCTTATAGGAGGAGTCCTGAGAATGAACCGTGGTATGGCTAAAGAAAAACAACCAGCTCATTCACATCTTTCTTTGTTTTTCTCACTCGCTTTTTGTTGTACAGGTTCTGGTTTAATTTTCTTTGTGTTGCCTTGTGTTAATGAGACAACATTTCTCTTTTAGGCTAAAACATGTAGAAAACATGAAGAACTACTTAAAGTAATTTCTTTATTCTTTATTCTAGTAATTTCTAATATTCTTTAAAACTGCTGCAAAGAAGCGTTGTTGTTCCATTAAACATCCTTAAACCCCTCTGGAAGTGTTCTTTGCTCATTAATATCTGTAGAGACTGAATGGAAGAAAGCCACTGAATGAACCAAATACAACACACTGTATTTTTGAGACCAAAACCAGCAGGAATGTCTGATGCACCAGACTGTTGTGCTGCCATCCAGAGGTACTTAGACAGGCTGGAGAGCTGAGCAGGCAGGAATGTCATGGAAATGCAAAGTTCTGTACTTGGGGAGGAATAACCGAGGGATCAGTACGCATAGGAGACCAGCCAGCTGGAAGACAGTTCTGCACGGAAGGGCCTCAAGGTCCTGGCAGACAACAAACTGACCATAAGCCAGCCATGCATCATTGTAGGAAAGGTGGCCAACAGTACCCTGGGCTGCAGGGTCAACCAGATTGAGGGAAGTGACCTTTTTCCAGTGCTCAGCACTGAGGAGGTCACCACTGGAGAAATGCATCCAGTTCCGGGCCTCCACAAGTACATGAAACATGGACTTACTGAATCCAGGATAGGGCCACAAAGATTAAGAGACTGAGACTTCTTTTGGAAGATTAGAGCTGGGATGATTTGACCTGTTGAAAAAGTTCAAGGGGATCTCATCAACCTGTATAAATACCTGATGGGAGGGAATAAAGAGGGATCTGACTCTGCTCTGCAGTGGCCACTGAGAGGACGAGAGGCAATGGGCACAAATTAAAACAGAATTTAATCTAAACACAACACTTTTTTTACTGTGAAGGTGGTCAAACAATGGAAAAGGTGTCCAGAGAGTTTATGGAGTCTTCATCTGTGGAGATACACAAAATCCAACTGGATGTGTTCATGGGTGACATGCTCTAGCTGACCCTGCTTGAGCAGGGGCTTCAACTTGATCAGCTCTAGAGGTCCCTCATGGCCTGCATGATTCTGTGACTCTGTAACCAACAGCAGATTCTAGATTTATTTTTTTTTTGCCTTTCTCAGCAGTGAATTATGGACTGCTAGCACAAATCAGAACAGTATGCTTAGAGAAGGCATCATTTGTTTCTTTCACTCTGTTGCTAAATACCTGGCCATCTGCTGCCCTGATTTTTTTTATGCTGTTTCCAGTGCACTGCCACCAAGTGCAGTCTTGGCATTCCTGCTCCGGTATTCACTCACCTGGTTGCCTCTGTGGTTTCAGAAGGCACCTTTTCTTCCCAGTTCAGCAGTAGGTAGTGTTCACAGCAACACTCACATACAGCTGAAGAGGTAAATTTTCAGAAGAGTACACTGCAAAGAAGAGAGACAAAGCTTTTCAAAACAACCTTTATTTAGGCTTCTTCCTGTAGTTATTAGTGGGATTTACAGTTGATGCTCTGGGCTGAGGGATTCTCCATCGTATTTAATGACTTGTAATCACATAAAAGCCACAGATTTTCCTTAATTCCCTTTAATATGACCAGAGGGAAGCACCTCTGCTCTTTCTCAGAAGAGAAGCTAGCTTCTCTCTCTGAGAAGTAAGTTTTTCTTTCTGTGTTTATCTCCTGGAGCTTGCTGGGGTTTGTATCCCTGTGAAACGGAAGGGAAGAGTTAAAATCTTGTGTATGCAAGTAAAAACAGTCCTTCAGGAAACTTAGACCAGGTCCTTCTGCAGCTGAAACCTATGGGATTTGAAACCTGTATCTGCTGCACACTCTGCTGCTGGTGGAGCTCACGGTATGTACGTGCCTTCACGCACTCCTGTTTCTAATGTATGTAGCCAGTCTGCTTGCGCAGGAGGCCTCACGGACCTGAGCGGGATCTCAGGCAGCAGATCCTGTGCATATGGCAGTGCTGTTCCACCATTTTGTGACATTGCACACGTCACTCCAGCTCACGGTGTTTCCCAAACTGGTTTTGTTTGTCCCTCTGACCAAACCATGCTCATGGGTTTGTGGATTGAGATACCAGAATTAGACTTTCCAACTCTGAGGCTTTTCTATATTTGACCTTTGTTAGAGTTCCTGATTCTCTTCTAAAAATCTTTTACCATTCTGGCTGAGAGGGTTTTTTTTTATTATTTCCCTTATAAGATTTGAACTGCAACCTCTAACCCTTGTGGGTTTCATATCAAGGGTCACACACAAATAGTGTTGCTGTGGATATTTGTCTTGCCAGGTATATATGCTATTCAGCTGCTGATAATTTTTGTGTTCTGGGAGAGACCCTTCATAGCCCACCTTGTGCAACTTGGCCATGGGCCTTAATGTGCGGGCAGCCTGACCCTGCAATATGAGTAAAGAATATTGTAGCAGTTTCTAGTTGCTTAGGAGCTCATAATACAAAGCCAAAGAACTAAAGTGCATGTAATGCTCCTAAGGACAAAAGAATATTTTCTGTGCTCTTTACAGGCAGTATCCCTTAAGGCCAGCAGCTTTTCAGGAAGTGATACGTGATTTGTCTAATGCCATTATTGCTGGGTAGTACTGTATTATTTTAGCACGTTTATCCCCTGTGTACGTCGGGACACTGAACAGGCACAGCAATCTCAATTATTTCTGAGCTGCCTTCTCTTCTGAGCGTGAGCGACTCTGAGTCAACACTGAGCTCCTCTGTGGCCATTGTTTGTAGCCTGTGCTGTGTTGTGTCACCTCCTTGGAGAGGCTGGGACGGCTGCTGCGGCTGTTCTCGGTCACAGGGAGTTGGGAATAATTCCAAGGAAGCTGATGGGGTCACAGTAGTGTACATGTGGGGAAAACTGGGTCTTCACGTGGGAGTGTTGTTTTTGAGGGATGATATTTTAACTTCTACTCAGGTTTGTAGCTTATAGGACAAAGATGCTTGTTGGATATTTGCTTATTTCTATATGCTTGTCCAGGCTTAAAACTTGTCCTTCTTTTGATTGAACCTCCCTGAGTCTTCTGATGCTTCTTGATAACTGTGTGTGTCCAATCATTAATAGAATAGAAAGCAATTAGAGAAAAAGCCCAGGGCATGGGATTCTCTGTTGACTTCTAGAAAACTCTTTTATTCTTTTCTTTATTATGGCTCTAGCCTTGAACTAGTGTTTGTGGGGAGCCTAATTTAAGGATTTTATGCAGATGCTAAGTAAATACTGAGTAAAGGCAGAACCCTTTCATGTGTGGGGAAATGGTACAGTAAAAGGGGCTGAAGATTCAAGAGTAACCACACCTGCAGATTTGTTCTACCTTAGTGATAGCTCACACATGCAGGGAGTTGTATACTTTGATAACTGTTGACAACAGCTGGTTTTGGAATACAGTCTTCTGCAGCCAGATGTTTAGCACTTCAGTGTCATTCTCTACAGCAGCACCTATTAGAAGAAGCAAGGTTTGGATAGCTCTAAGCTGCTGCTGAAGAAATTGATCTCAAATTCCTGAAACAGATGAGCCTTTACATTGGTTTCAGAAGGCTTTGAATCAGACCCATGGAGTTGTTATTCATCCTCTTCAGTGAATCCTTCCAGAAAAGAAAAATTCCCTGTGAGAACTTCCAGCAACCCAGGCTGGAGTAGAAGTATGACAAAGATGTGTTTTGACAGCACAGATCTCATGCCACTGTCCTTTTATAATCACTGGTTCTTGCCTGAGTTTGAAATTGATGTCCTATTTGAGGACATACTTAGCCTCAGCCACTGTGGTATGAATTCCGAGTGATGAAACTGGGAATCAGAAGGTGGGTTGTAATGTTCAAGTTTATCTAGCCAGCTTCCTTTTGTGAGGGAATTAAATTCAGTTTATTTTCTTTCTTTTTATTGTGGAGGCACAGCTGACTGTGCTAAGTATTGCATTGTTTCTGTTACCTAAAATTAATGAGGTGCTTGGGCCTTTTACTGTTTTGAATATGATGCCCTGCTTTCCTCTCTTTGTGGGGAACACAGTGAACCAGCTGTAGTGTAGTTTGTACTACATAAGCAGACAGCTTCTGTTCTTCTTCGTGTAGAAGTCAATAAATCCTTTCAACTCCATACTGTGACCTGAGCTGTTATTCTCACATTAAAGGAAATACTTTTTAAAGTTGGTTTTGCTGGTTTGGGTTTTTTTAATATGCCTCTTCCTGTTCATTAAAGTTATAGTAGTCTAATTTTTCTGACCTTTTATTCTTTTACCCTTTTTCTGTGACTTTCCTGTTTGTAAATCAGAAATCGGTTTCCAGATGGTCTTTCTTCCCATTGTCCTAAACCAGAGGCTTGGAGTTTCTCATATCCAGTATAATTAAGAAAATATGATATTTCCTACACTTTTTACAGCAACAGTGTGCTCACAGGTCTGGATTGGCCCACAGCATCTGTTGTCTTTTGCATAGGAGAAGGGAGAGAATAAGCTACATAGAAGTAGAATGTGCAATTGGCAGGTGAACTGCAGGACAAATGGGTAAAACTGTGGACAGCATTACTGCAGGAGACATAGGAAACTAGAGTCAGTGCAGGTGGGGATATGGTAAGAAATTGTAGGTATTATGACATTGGAGGAGGGTGGAAGTAGCATGTCCGTAGATGTTGGGACTGGAGGAGGATCCAGAGTTTTCTGGTGGATAATGAGATGAAATTTAGGGTATGGATCTGCAAGTTCTACTTGATACAGGGCAATTTGTCCATGGAAAAAATACCTGTATCTGCAGAACAAAGTATGCAGTGGCAATCCTTTGCGTTTCTCCTCTGGCTGTGTGTGGCCCATACCCCACTGCCATCAACAAGCCCTTCTGGAATCATGGAAGCTGAGATGTGCTACTGGTGCTTGTGACTTACTGTTTGGTGCCTTGTCCAAAGCATGGGTGCAAGGATGGTTAATCCAATCAGTTCTTGAGCCCTTACTGAAGGGCAGCATATCGGCACTCAGTGAAAATCCTGTTAGGAATCTGTCAGAGGTGATTAAGATATGTCAGAGGGCAGAGTAAGCTGCATCAGCACTGAGCTGGGTAGATGAAGTGTTCTGTGGTGAGCCTAATCTTGTGAAGAGCATGACCTCTGTCTGCTGTATAAAGGTTTTCCATGGTAACCCCCCCCTTTTAATTAAGTTCCTAATATACATGTAACCTATCTGAAACAATCTTGTCTGATAGGAGGGTCGAAAAGGTGTGAGGACTTCCTGATGGAGGGTGGAAGGGTATGGTGAAGAAGGGGAGATGTAAGAAATTAGCACAGAAAATGGGATTAACATCAGCTAGAAGTATATGTGAAGAGCAGTTTATCTGCTGTTTCCCCTCCTCCTTCCTCACCCTGTCTTTCTCTGCTGCTCACTGTTCCCTCCTTACTAGTGCATTAGCACTTCTCAGTAGATCAGTGGACCAAGTGGGGATGTCACGGCTCATTACCCAGATGTTACCTAATTACAGCAACATGTTTTCCAAAAGATGTCATAGGCAGGATGGCCAGACTTCTGCTGGCTTCCTGTTATACCTGAAAATGGCTGTCTTTGGTCATCTCCTGACAAAGGATTAATGAAGTCTGAAGGGGAACATGGATCTCGTCATTCAAGAGGAGCTTTACAAGGAGATGTACAGCTCTTGGAAAGAGACAAAAAAAGCTTCTGACTAGGAAAGTTGTGAGCAGAAGCAGAGTTTTCCCAATACCCATTCAGAGATGTAAAAAAGAGGGTTGGTTTTTTTTTCTGGTGCATCAGTGGAAAGTTCTTTTGTATTTTAATTTGTCTTTTTAATTTGAAAACAATGAAACCACTCCTCTCTTTCCTTGTGTCCCAGGTGTGGGGATACTGCCCAAGCACTTTCAGATGTACATGTTGAAAGCTGAAGTCTGCACTTCTCCTGTGGCAGCAAAGCTCAGTCTCCCAAGTGTTTTTAAATGGGAACAAAGACTTGATCTGAAGTAGGAACTCAGCCCACTAGACATCACAAGCTGCTGATAGATCCTGGAGGACTTCAAGAGTTTATTAGAGTTTGGCTGATGAAATAATGGTATTTTGCAAAAGCAGCATCCAGTGTGCTCATGAAGGTTTGTGTTCTGGTTCCCTGAGGGGACCTCTTCAGATACGTGGGTGTGTCTGGTGAGACGGGAAAGAGAGCAGGTAGAAAAGACTCAACAGTCACATCCTTTGCTATATTCAGGGGGCACAAAGGTTTTCCGAGAAGTATTGATTTATGAAATATTGTAAGAAAGAGACCAAGATAGAAATCAATAGAGGTGATGTTGGTTCTGTGTGTTTTGATCCTGCTGAGCTTGGAGGATGATCCTGCCATAATCTCTGAGGCATACAGTGTAAAACCTGCTCCTGGTGAGCTGCTCTGTGTGTGTATATATATCTGTAGGTGTTTGTGTCTCTTGTTCTCTAATATCAGGCATGTGGATCCAGTCACATCTGAGCTGATGCATTGTTCTCACCAATCTCGGAGCTTAGGAGTGTGTCCCTCTGGCTGGCCGAGCCAGCAAACATTTGGCAGTGCTCGTAGGTCAGGACAGTAAATCTGGGCTGTAGCAATTTAGTGTGAGGCTTCCCTGTGCTCTGAGCTGAGGCATGTGAATCTCAGCACTGATGAACCTCTTCTCCATGCGCCTGCTGATCATTTGAACTCTGGCTTTAGTCCTACCATAATTACTGTTTATGCAATTTAGAAACAGTTATTGCATAGCCCTCAGAACAGTCTTGTAGCACTAAAATCTCTCTGTAGAAGAGCCCATGATCAAATTATTTCATTACCAACTGGGGTAGCTCCATCCTCATCCTTTTAGATTTCTAGATTTCTCCTATACCTCCTTTTCCCATTATGCAATTATAAATTGATACCATATAATTTGCCTGTCACTTGATAGAATTCTCTGTTTATTTTAAATGCAATAATTAGAGATAACAATTGCTATAGAAAAATAAACATCTGTTCAATGAGAAGACTGAGTAATTAAGGGCAATTATTGGTTTCTGCTCAGTAACAAAGTTCTTTGCAGTGCAGCTAAGAAGAGTACAAGATGAGTATCACTGGAGACCAGAAATCTGTGCTCTGAAAGAATTGGGAAATGAAATGGAAGCTAATAATAAGAAATTATCTAGAGCTTTCTTTCCAGATTGTATTTAAAATGCAGTTTTCCTGGTTGTAGTATGTAAAACTTGCATAGTATTTATATTCCTTTCCAACATTCTTTGTAAGGATTAATCAGTTAATCCTTCTACAGCCCTTGCAAGGTAAGTAAGTGTTATTATCCTTATTTTACGGCTATGGAAATCATGTTGCTTTGGGCCAAATTTTAATCCATTTTTCACTGTTGCAGATCTAAAGCAACTTCACTGCAGTCAGCAGTTAGACACTGTAACTGAACTGATTTAACCCTAATTGAAACTGCAGTGTTTGTGAAGATAACTGTGGAGAATAAAGAGAAGGAATATTACATTTTAAGATTGTCCTCCACCCCACTTGAGATGTATTAATGCGTTTGTTTGCTCTAAGGGATGATTTTCTGAATTGGCATCCTCGAACTTTTGCAGGTCTTCCAAATGTTACTGCATGTAGTTTTCAGGAATGAGCATCCATAAATTCTTTTAAGATTTACAACAGCAACCTCCAATTTGTGGGGGTAAATTAAGATTTACAACAGCAACCTCCAATTTGTGGGGATAAATTAAATTATTTGTATATGAAGATCATATGTGCAAAGTTCTTATGCAGCAATAATGTACACACGTGAAGCTTTTTAAAAAACAGTGCACTTGAACTTGTTCAGCCTAGAACTTTTGTTCCTCCTTTAATCCAGATAGTTTGTTGCCAGTAGTAGTCTGAGCCCTGAAGTAAACCACAAATGTTTGTGTCCTTTGGTGCCTAGATTAACATTTGCAGAGTAGTCATTGACTTGAATTAATTGGCAATTAGCTAACTCCAGTTAAAAGAGGAGTGGTATTTCTCTCTAGACATTCCTTTAATTGCTCATCCAGCCAAAACAGACACCAAAGTCAGACCAGGGCTTTCTGCTTGGATTTTTAAAGTTTTTTGACAATGTGTTCTGAAGTGAAATGAAGAGCAAACAACACGTATGTGCAGATGATCTTCTGGAACCAGTGGCTAGTTTTCCTACTACAGAAATTTATCAATACTTAATTTAGTTTTATTTTAAAAGACCTACATTTATTGTTGGAAAAATTCGTATGTATTAAATACAGCAAATATACCTTCACTTCTTGAAGTAGTTATTGGCCTTACGCAGGGTAACGAGTTACTTGTGTTTAACATTTCTGAAAGAGTGGGAACATTACTGATAATGAATATATGGTAAGTGCTGTATTTAAACAGCAGTGCTGTTTCATTATTTATTACTGTCTCTCAGTCAAAATGATAATTTGTTTCAGATCAGTGTATTTGGCAGACTTCAAGTTTGGATAGTATTGAAAACTTTCTCTCTTGTACCTAGAATATTTCTTTCTCTAATGAAGAGCTGTAATAACAGGATCATTAGTAAGATGCTACTATTTACATGACTGTCAAGTGCATATCAAATAGTACCAGCTCCAAACTCTTAGTGCTTTATTCAGTCTTTGTTAGAGAAAATTGTTACACGAAATACAAGGTAAAAGCAAATGACCCTCTTCTGAAATCTTGTCCTTGGCTGAAAAGTCATGAAGATGATTACCAGTTACAGTACCGGCCTCTTGCTGTGGTCATGGATTCACAGTGAATATACTATCTCAGCTGAAGGGAATCCTTTGTTTTTTCATCCCCACAGAATATTCTTCCTCAGTGAAAGAAGAATCTTCTCTCTGTACTGCTTCAGGATGGGCTGTCCACCTTTCCAGCTGATCTAAATCTGTCCCTTGCTCATCACATAAGCTCCTGTCCTTTTCAAAGTACATCTGTGTATCTCTAAGCATCCACAGAGTGGGAGTTTGCCAGCAGCAAAATGAACAGGCATAGTTATTAGCCGGTCACTGCATCATTAGGCTGTGTCAGGCCTATACACTTCCCTTTGCCCTCCTTCCTTCAGTGGCATCTTTCCCTTGTGTATCTGGGGTTTCTCATGCCCATTGGTTTCCAAATCGTGGCTTTTAATTATGATGAAAAGACAGTGTTAACTTACACACGTGCTTTTCAGTGTGTTCATGTTTTCTTCTTTACTCCCCAACTTGCAATTATAGGGCTGGGTCTGGTGCCATTCAGTGGCTAAGATCAAAAGCAGCCCAATGTTTGCAGCTCACTGGATGCAACGACCAATTTGAAAGCCCCAGCATGTCAGTGTCCAGAGTCCCCAGGAATGACCTATAGCTGGAGATCTGAGGTGTGCCTGAAGGGGTGAGCGTGTGTGACAGCTGTGGGGGTGGTTGAGGGAAACTTCAAGCAGTTGATTCCCACGGCATCTTAGATTTTCTGTCAGGACAGAATGGAGTTAACTTCAACAGTCAGGAAGGTTACTTGCCTGCGTTTGAGGGGTTAATTGCTCATGAAGCTGGCAAGTTCAAGCTCTATTTGTTGCCTGGCAGATTTGCTTTAAGCCAGGCCAGTGCGAAATATCCTCTTAGCAGCAGCAGCCTTGTCAGTTTGCCTTTGCAGAAAACACAGGTACACGGCTACCTGTGCTGGCCTGAATGTGTAGATAAGCTTTACAGATAAGTACCTAACTTATTGACATATTTGTATTGGAGGATTTATATAGTTTTGAAGTGCTTAATAACAGCTGCATATACAGGAGAGGAAAAAGTGGAAGGTGCGCAGCCTCTTCAGCAACGCTGTAAACACACCTTGGACACTTTTTTCCAAGCATGCATTTCTGCCACTTCCATTTTTCAATAACAGCTCAGCAGTTGATTCACATAGTTGCTTCTCTCTAAGGTTTCTTATTATGTAGATAAATAATACATCTTGAATGGTTTATGTTCTCTGTTTCAGTAAAAGGGCTTCTTAAGAATCAGAAGCCCACAGGATCTCAAATCCACATTGAAGTCATCTCTCAGTAGTTATATAATTGGCTGAAATTACAGGACAGAAACAGAAGTCCTGAGTATAAACCCTTCCTGCCCAAGCTCAATTAGGCTTTCTTCATAGCAGCAGGAGGGTGTTATCCTACAGATGGACTTACTAAGAGGGATTGATTTTTTTTTTCCCTTAGATTGGCATGCAAATGTCAAAAGGAAGTGGCTAGGGGAGGAGGGAGGAAGCAAGGCAGAAAGACATGTTTTATTTTTATATTAAAATTGCATTCAGTGAATTTAGTACAGTGAAAAGTGCTATCTTGGGCTGTTCAGAGGGTTGTCTAAAATTTTGATCTCCACAAAACAGACAATGGTGACAGTGCATTTCTTTTCTTTGCTTTTAAGATGCAAATCAGGAGAAAAGATGTATTAAATCTCACATGTTTTCTCGTTCTGTCCTTTGATACCATGTTGTAAATCAAGAACAACGCCTTGAGGTCAATGAAATTAATTCAATGTAAAATCAGTGTGATTCAGTATCAGTTGTATTTTGGCAAAGTGTTTGGTATCTTCTAACAGTTGATTAACTTTTTATTGGAGTAAATAGACTGGTTTAATCTTAATTTTTTTGTTTCTGTGGTAGGTTAGTAGCTCTAAGGAGAGACGACACTGTGAAAATAGCCTGTGCAGCATGGCAGTATCCCAGGAGTTCATGGTTAAATCCTTCTATGACTCGGTGACAGGGTGCTTCAGAGAGGACAAGAGAAAAGTAGTTTACAAGTCAGCCAGGTTCAGTGGGACAGATATCTTGACTTGGGAGCAACAAGTTTTGAAATCAAACCCTGAAATGTGAGATACCAGAAGTCTGGTAAATCACTGGTGAAGAACCAGTTATAGAGCAGGTGTTTCTCACCTTTATTGACCTCTGAAAGTACTTAGTCCACACCATGTTACAGTACAGCACTGTGCCACAGATCCTGGGAGTCTAGATATAAAGGACTGAGCTAGAAGTTCTGCTGAGATTTGAAAGTGTAACTAAGGGCAATGTAAAAAGTGCTGTCATTGTGCTGCAAGAGTGATGTAAAGCTGTGGTTTGTGCTGGAAGCAGGAAGGAAGCAATCGGCAGAGATTGAAATGGTGCACGCTTTCTACAGCGCGATGCCAAGTAGCCCCCATGCAAACACAGAACAAAACCAAAGAGATGAAGCATAAGTAAGGCTGCAGATGCCCTGAACAGTGAATATAGAGGCAGTAGTGCTATGGTTAATATTATAAATTGAATAGAAAAATTCAGACAGAAGAGTAAGTGTGGCTGGACATCACAGCATCTTCCCTCAGCTGTGCTTCTCAGTTGCTTCAGGCAGAGGACATGCTATTGCTATACACAGTTTCAAATGGATTTGTCAGTGCACTGCATTCTTAATTTTTATGACTTGTTTATGTCATGGCTGAAAGTGAGGATGTCAGCATTTAACCAGATGAGACTGAGAAATTATGTGACTAGAAATATCCAGAACACTTGCGCATGTTGTAAAAGAGATGTGACTGGAAGCGAGTCGGGAGTTTTTCTCCACATAATAGCCAGTGATTAATAGTTCCAAATTTATTATTAACTGTGTAGCAAAAGGATCAACAAGTACCTGCAGAAGATTGCTGGAGCACTTGGTGAAGCCCTAGTTCCCTGGGGTCAGTTTGTAGTAAGGCAATAGTCTGTTTATCCGTCAGCAAGATATGTAAAGTCCTGCGTTCAGTGTTTCACTGCACTGCAAATCTGTTGGGTTCAAATTCAGATAAAGCAATATGTTTGGCTACGTGGTTTGCATCAGGGGATGGAGTTGGCTTCTTAACTGCAACCCAGCCTAGGAGCTGTGAACTAAGTTAGGCTTTTTCCTACTGTGTGGTGTCATTGCTCATAAATGCTCTGCAAAGCACAGCAGGTCTTAGTGACACCGGGGAGGTGCCATTTCTTTTTCACTTCAGTTAGAACTGAATTAACTTAAATGGCAACTTGGCATGTAGTGTGTGTCGTGGGATGGGATCCAGCCTATCAGGTGTTGTGCTGTATGTGCAGGTTTGACAAGAGTAAAACCTGAAGCAAACAAGATCTCACTTGAGTAACCTATAAAGTAGAATTTTTCCAGCTACAGATTTTCTTAATGGCAGTAGAGTTGAGAGCTCAGGGAACCATCTTAAACTCTCTTAAGGGAGGTATCTCAATGTACTTTCTTGTAAGTCAGTGGATTTAGATGAAAATTTGCAGAAGATAATGCCTTGTGTATGTTACTTACCTCTTGCTTTTAAGTCTTGGTTGCTTTGCTCCATATTTTGGTGATAGTTCAGACATCCTGATCCTGTCAGGGATGTTGACATCCTTTTGCCAGTATAATTACTTAACAGCACTCTGTGTTATTTGAAGACAAGGATATAGTAAGTAATACAAAAAAGAAGAACTTAGAATTGTATCAGCATATGTTGATGTTCCTCTGCACCACAATGGCATTCATTACAGTGTTAACTTTATCCAGCAGGGTAAATTAAAACAGTAAGGGAAACCATCATTAAATGCCTTTTTATTGTGATCATGGAAACTTTGGAAGGAGCTAGAGAAACACAGAAGCCATGTCTACGCTGCAAACATTTGGCCATCTAGTTTTGTCGATTTCTGAGCTTTTGTTGATGTCAGGTGTCAGCAAAAGCCCTTAGTCCAGTGTGGTTCACTTGCCAGAACTTTTTATTGGTAGAACGCACTTTGAGTGGTGAGAGCTGGAATACAGAGCTTCAACAAAACCGCAGCTTTAGTGGCAGAAACTGCAGGAGCATCAATAATGTTGGTGGCTTCACTGCCAGATGGTCACAATGTGGGACGCAGGGTCTTCGTTACTCACAAGACCTTATCTGGCTGGCAGAGGTACTAGTGGGAATTTATTTGCATATAAGTTGCCAACAGCTGGATGGTGTTCTAGTAGGAAAAACCTAAACAACCAACCTCAACCTCTAACCAGTTCTTCTTTCTATTTTGCTTTGTTTCTCCTACAGGGCTTGTGAAGTTGGGGGTTCACTGTGTCACATGTCAGAAGGTCGCGATAAAAATTGTCAACAGAGAGAAGCTCAGTGAGTCGGTGCTAATGAAGGTAATTTTCTAATGGGAGATTTAAAAAAAAAAAAAAGATTAAGTTCCTGGCTTTGTATCTTCTGTTCCATGCAAAATTAATATCTTTAATTATGTATAACAAACATCCCTGTCAGTACCAGGATTATGCGGAGCATAATAACAATAATTTAGTTATGGGGGAGGCGAGGGCAGCTGAAATTAAATGGGGAATGCCTGTGCTTTGTGAACAAAATAAATGGTCAGCTGCAGAATTGTTGCTTCTCTGCTGGGACCGGTGTGTGTTGGGCACCTGAATTCCACCACTACAATAGTGTAGTTGTGGTACATTGTAGGCTGAGGTGTACAAGTGTTAGTATGAAGAGATTTAACAGGGGCTGGTGAATCTGTTACTTGAATACTCCTGCTGCTTGCTCTGCTGCATGGGTTCTTTATGATCTGCTGCGCTAAGATCCGTGACTGTTTAAAGCTGTTGTAGTTCTGTTTACAATCCACAGAGGTGTGCCATTGGAAACCATCAAAGTGTTTCTCCCAATGGTCCCAATGCCTGTTAGTGTTCAGAAGAGCTTCGTTTGTTTTTTACCTAGCCTTGTGATTCTCCTCACATGAATGTCATTGATTGATCTTGGGGAACCTAAAAATAAAATAAATGTATGCATAACAGTTTATTCATGTGATTTGGTGACTAGAAAGGCTAAATTCAGCTTGATGGGAGGGAACACAACTGCACTGCAATCAACAGAACTCCATCACGCTGTCACCTGCAAATTGTGCTAACAGTTTGCATGCAGCATGAAGCACTTTACTGAGGTGACTTCCCTATATAAGCACACAGAGCATATATTCTTACACTGCTGTTTTCTATATGGATTTCCCAGCACAAGTATAGCAACCTTATTCAGTGCAGAAAGAAAATGGAGTTTAAGCTAATATGCAGTCAGTTAATGTTACACAAAAAATGTAAGTTTACATTTTTTTTTCAGAGAAGATTCTGAAACGTTATATTCAATTCTAACATGTTCAGACTTTACCTTTCTGGAATTTTATTGATGTATTCCCTTTTGTGCAGTACTGTGGATTCAAATAGACTTCTAATATAGACCAAAAGTTAGAAAGTGAAATAGGTGAGAAAACTGTGTGTAAATGGTAAAATCTGAATGAGACACTAACCACTGAATATTTTCTGAACTAAAATAATAGGAATATCTTTTTTAAAAACACAAGCATTTTGACTGCTGAGAGACACTGTCTGATATTCGTATAAAACATTTTATTTACCTCACTGATTTTCAGAGTAGGAGGCAAATCACTTAGCATAGCAAAGCGATCTCTCTGCTTTAGCATTGCATTACCTCGGTTGTAGTATGAAATCTGAGTAGTGAAACGGTGTGTTAGGCCCTCGTTTACACAGCCACATGCTGAAGCATGCCGTGTTTTCTGTAAGATTGTGCAGCATCTTTCTCAGGAGAAAATTACACGTTGTATCATGGTTCTCATTTTCAGACCCTTCTTGGTGAGATTTTCTCTTTCAAGGATTCTGTTCTCTGTGCTCAGGAGGTTGGAACAACAGATGGGATTGAAGTGGTTTGCCCAGTTCTTACATAAATTCAGTAACCAGATGTCTTTTCAGGGATGCCCTATGTCTGGTGGTCACAGACAGGGCCTGAGACTTCTAAGTTAATTTAGAATTGATTGTTAGCCAGTTTAATCCAGTCTGGCTGGAGGGGAAAAATGCTTGCCGCTTCTGGCAATCCCAGTGTGACCATTGTGAAGCATCCAGCTGACAGCTTGCTGTGTGGAGTCAGCAACCACAGGGAAATAGCCGACAGTGAGGCCAAGTCACTGTGGTGTGGTGGCATTCCTACTTTGCAAATCTTCCCACTAGCTTATCAGTTCTAGTGACTTTCTCTGCCAGTGGGCCCTGCCGAACAGCCCCTGGAGCCAAATGATTCAAGACCACAGCTACTCTTCCAAGCCAGGCCCAGATTGATGGATTTTGCTTTAATCCGTCCTTGGACAGAAAAACTGGATCTGACAAACATGCACACCTGCCACATGAAGCTGTAACAGTGCAGTGCTGTGGCCATTTATCCTAGAGCATAAGGAAGAAGTCTGCTCACGGTCCTTTCAACATCTAAAGTGACAGGCACAAGCATATACAGCAGGCTGCTTTCTTTGTCATCATTATTCTGTTTTGACTTGCTTCTTGTAGCCTTCATTTCTCCAGTGTTTCTGCAGTGTATTATTCTGTATGTTCAGGGAACTGTCCCTTCTCTCTGCAGCTGCTCTTCATCTGAGCTGTGCAGAATTGAGAGGCATTTGGTAAAGTGCTTTCTAATCATAACGTTGTAGTATCGATATTTCTGGAGAGAAGAATGTGGAATTGAAGCAGCTGGTCTCAATTAGCAGAACTGCTGCTATGGAGATGATACACGGGCAGACACGATGCAGCACAGGCTGCAGTAAATGTATCATCCAAGCATTCGCTGCCCTGCCAAAGGATGGGGCTGCTCAATGCACACACAGCCTTTTGCTTTGTCATTCCCTGACTTGCTAAATGCAGGCTGGGCAGCAGTGTTCCTTTCCCAGCTCCAGCTTGGGCCTTGCTGGGAGCCTAGCTTTGGGGCAAAGCTACATATGGAATTTCACAGCTGAGAAAAAATGATTGGTTCTGTTCTCACTCCTGCTTTCACACAACTGGTAAAAGCTTCAGCTGGATTTCTTCAGCTGCACTGCAGAAACTCCCACTGATGTGGAGACCTGTGTCCCACAGTACTTCTAACTTGCTCTAGCACAAATTGGCAGGAAAGGTTTCAGAAAGTAGTGTGCTACAGGGAGTGTCTTGAGATTGAAATATGGTTCATTAATTTCCCTGAATTACATCTGGATCGCTGACAGGGAAATTAGGCCCAGAATACAAGAGTTGTCCATAAAGCAGTAAGGTTTCCTGAGCAGACAAGTTCACTACTGATGGTTGCATTTTCATTACAGTACAAGTGTTTGGAGTTTATAACTTCTGAATATAAAGGTTAAAGCAAATCTTTACTCTGATATGGCAAAAGCTTGTTTGGAAACATTGAAGCATCTCATGAGATGTACTCAGAAGTGTCCTTTCTCCTCTTTAGAGCCTCGCCAGTTCTCTTCCACCCCCTCCTTCCAAAGAGTAAACAACAACAAAAAACCTACTCTTTAGTGATCCATCAGACAAAATACTGTTTGGACAGACAGTGGTAGTAAAAGCAATGGGAGCATAAATGGTGAGGAGCGAGGAGGGGACAGCTGGCCTTGGTCTAATTACTTGAACACGCAGGCATCCTCAGAAAGCCACAGATGTCCCAGGCCTGATGACTGGAGCCCAGAGCTCCATATGTGTGCTTTGTGTCCATGTGCCTTTTGTTTCTTCTGAGTCCACCAGTGCTGGCCTTGAAGCAAGGCAGATATTTCCAGGTGGGGGATGGGAAGAAACGCAGTCCCCCTGTGGTGGAGCTCAGTTGTACCGGGGGTGGTGGGTTTTGGGGAGGCTGCCAGTTAGTTTAGTGCCTTGTGAGCTAAAGAGCTCTGCTTCCAAAAATCCTGCACACAATTCTCTGTGTTCTTAAGCAGCGAAGGTCTTGTAAAGATCACTACTGGAGATCGCTGATTGCCTTAAATAATTGAGTGGAAGGACAGTTAGGAGAATCGACTGTCAGTTCTTCTTGGAACTGACAGGGTAACTTAGGGAAGCATACCTGTAAACCACGACTTCTCTGCATGGTCTTTTCATCATCTCTTCTTCCTGAGCTTCTCCTTCAGTAGGTGTTTGTTTCATTGTTTGTTGCAAAAACTGCTGAAATGCAGCATGTCTGGTTAAGATGCCTGTTCTTCAAGGAAGAAAGTTTAGAAATTGGGCACAATTTAGAAAGTATCTGAGACACTAAGTAAACAACCAGAGCTCGTGTTTTATAAGACTCAAGGGACTTAGTTTATTTAAGAGAAGGCTAAGACATAACTTAATCATGGTCTGTAAATACTGATAAGGAGAATAGGCATGTGATAACAGAGGATATTACAGTCTTGGGTACAAAAAGCTGATTGGAAACTAATAGTTGTAAGCTGTAAGTAGATTAAGTGTAGAAATACTAGGCCTGTTTGACCACTGGATGAAGTTCCTAATTGGAACAAGCCACCCAAAGCTCTAGTGAATTTTCCCCCTGAAAGACAATTGAACTTCATCTTAGACAGCAGTGTGTTTTTCTAAAACCGAGATCCTAGTTCAACTTCAGATGCTGAACTTGAAGCAGGAAGCTGAAGATGGTTTCCTGATCCATGCTATGTGTTATCTCTGATTAGATCAATGCAACAACCTCTCTGGCATTAAAATCCATGGAGCTGTGAATTTCAATCACACACTTGAAATCTGTAAAAAGTCACATATCTCTGTCTGGAGCATAGGGAAATGCACATGTGCAAGGTATCTGCAGAAGCAGAAATTCAGGCTCCCCCAAGAGAATTTAAAGAAGGTAATACTTGAATACTTGAGAACAGCATCTTCTCCTTGCAATACCTCATTTTCAGACTTTTCAATGAAAAGGCTGTGATACTGGCTGACCTAGCTGTCCTCAGCTTCTGAATGCAGGCTGTTGTACAGAAATCATTACCAGAATATCAGAACAGTGTCAGGGAGAAGCTAAATCTGAGGCAGAGACAGAAGTGGACTGAAGTTGGTTGAAGTTCAGCTTTGATCATAACAAGGGCAGTTTCCCTGACATTAACAAAGCCAAACTCACCAACACCAAATCACTATTTTTCCTAATGCATTCAATAGTGGCCTGGTTGTTTTCCAGCTGCAGTATTTAGGAGTTTTGCTATTGATTTCAGTGGAAATGGCATTAAGCTGCTGCTGAATCACACTGAGTATCTCTACCATTGTGTACAAATGAACAAAGAAACAAGACCATGGGATCCTCAGTGAAATGCATTTAAATTAATCTAGGATACTAGCACACAAGATTTTGGATGTGGTTATATTAAAAATAGCAAATGGGAGGAAATTATTTCCTTTTATTTAACAGAAGTCCCAAGGAAAAGGTTTTAAAACATTCACCAAACTTTCCAGGACTCTCTGATTAAGAAGCACTGTGCTGGCTTGCTGACACTCATCTATTATTCTTCTGATTGGTTGGCATATTGCTGCGAGAAGGAAATAACCCAGAGGACCTTGTACTTGTGGCAAAAAAAAGATGGAAGGATAAAGGAAATTAAATGTCCCCAAAACATGTATACACTCGTATTTTTACTTGCTGTTGAACATGCAAGTTCCAATGTATAAATGAGTACATTCACACTTACACATTCTCATCCTCATTGTGGTTTATCTTTGACCTGGAGCATTACCACATGCTTGTCAGCTTTTAGCACTGGAAGAGAGCAGGTTAGAAGTGTGTGTGTGTGTGACAGTGTGTTGGTGCCGAACAAACTGCAGGAATGATTGGCACCCATCAGACCACAAGTGCACAAACACACGCTTGTCCCCTGCCTCTGTGAGCCTTGTTCGTATTCCAGTAGCAACCCAGTTAGCACAGCACAGCATCCTGTGTGCAAGTCTCTCTTCTGAGTTCAGTGAGATAAAAAAGCACCTTGCAATATGAAAAATATGGGCAAAATAAAAGGGGCTTTTTTTTTTCCCCCCCTGACTCCCTTCTGCTAGAGGGAGTTTGGGATTAGGGATCTCTTACTGAATATGTAATGCAGAGTGTTTTGTTTTAAACTGGAGCTGGTAGGGAGCATTGAAAGCCTGTTCACTTGTCATCTGTTTGAGCAGCTAAAGACGTTGGGTAATTGTATTTTCCTTCAGAGAATGACTCTCCACCTCCACTTTCCACTACACCCACAAGGAACACAGTTTGAGGTATTCTTAAAGAAGGAAATTAAACAGGAATCACGAGCACATGATGTACCTGTCAGAGGAACAAACATGTCAAGGGTGCATAGTGCCTTTTGCTTTCTTAAGTTAGTATGATCAATTGAGGCATTTGGGCAAGCTATTAAAATAATTGGCCTTTTTCTTCCACCCTACTTTTAATTTGTGTCACAGCAGTCTGGCTCAAACTTCTATTGTACCCAACATGTTCTACCCACAGCCTTGTGTGTGCAAACACGTAGACGTAGACAGTCTACCAGCCTCGTGTCCTGGCTTGGTCATACAGCAATAAATGTCCCTCATGAGCCCAGACTAAAGCTAGCTGAAGTCAAGGAGTGTTTTTTCCATTAATTTCATGTGATCATAACCGTAATGGCTAGATGGGAAGTAACTGCTCCTGGAGATGAGACATCTAAATGTGTGCAGCAATCCAGTTCTCATCCACCTGTGAAGCTACTGTCAATAATTAGCCAGTAAAAACCCTTTCTCTTCAGCTTCGTCTGTAACTGTTTCCACGGTAATTGCACCGTTCTTGCAATTGGGGTGAGACTGACCATGGTTTTGCTTCACATTGCTTCCCCTACCAAAGCTTCTGAGAATTCTCCTCTTCCACTGCCAAAGCTTAGTTTCATCAAAAGATGCTGATTGACGAAAATGTTTTCTCTGAAATAACTTCAGCTCAGTGAACTCCTGATATATCAAAGGCTAGGTTTCTTTTGAACTCTCTATATTTGTAGCAGGCTATTGAGGAGTCCTCCTTGCTTTCTCCACAGCATAGAACCTGAAAGTCTTGCCTCTGCAGGGACTCCCACTGTCTCTCATTATCAGACCAAGATGTAGGAAGCCTTGAGACAGGCTCCAAGAGGCCACAGCTGTGGGGCAGATCTAGCATCTCCAGCTAGAGAGATGTGTCCCTACAACACATGGGGGAGTGGTAGAAAGCACTGGGATCCCTCAGCTGTTGTCAGGCTCAATGCTCATGTTTTTGGGAAGGACAAGCAGTAGGAGTTACCCTGAAAGGCAAGGGGAACCCCAGGTGAAGGTGACCTTCCAGACTCAGTCTTGAAGAAATGGGGTGTGGCATTTGAAAATCTTGAGACTGGCATCCAGAGCTGCAACCCCTGGGTCAGATCCTATAGTATTTCCAGAATTTCTGACTGGCTGGACACTCAGTTGCTCTGGGAACCTGAAACATCAGACTGCCCCAGCCTGGGTAGTCTCTGTAGCGGAGCCACTTGCAGCTGTGGTCTCTGTTAATGCCAGATGTGAATCATGAGTCTGGTGAAGATTTGGTTTTGTAATCTGGAGGTGCAGGTTCTTCGGTGCATTCAAAACTTTACTACTTATTTTTTTCCTAACTCACTGAAAGTTGATGAAAAATGCTAAAAACCATTGGGTTTTGATCTAACTTAAGCTAAAACCTTTTCATTGACTTCAACTTGCACTTTACCCAGCTCTGTTCTATAGTTAATTAATGAAGCCTGAAGAGGTACAGGATGAAACCCAACCCAATCTACAGCAAGTAGAGGATGCCACAGTAGAAATGGTTCTGGCTGAGCCATAGGTAGAATTGGCCACGTTTACAGATAGGAAATTCATTTTAGATTATGGACAAAACCACTTCCTGAGTTTTTCAAGCAAAAAAGGAGTTAGGGGGACATGTTTTCTGACCTGAACTGTAGAAAGATTTGTAAGTTATACAGCTACTTATTAAAGTAGCTGTATATTATTTTCCTCGCACAATTTCTTCCTGGACTGAGAGCAAAACCCAGAGTGAAACTCAGATGCAGTCAATAATATTGATTGAGCCATTTGAAACCCATACCTATGAGCACTAGAGCAACAGTATAGGATTTTTAAAATCATTTCTCACCCTACATATGAATTAGCACATACTGGAATTGAATGAGTGTGCATTATGCCAGGACATATTCTGTGAGTTTTCAGAAACTGTTATATCCTGTTTTCATTATTCTACCATGCTGCTGTTTGCTCAGTGTCACTGCAGAAGCTTGTAAACAGTTTAGGAGGAGAAAGATTCTGGGATTTCATCAGTGCAACACAGCATGTGCTTTACGGGGTGATTTCATTAAGAACCAGCGGTACCCTGGCAGGTGTGGTTAAGTTGTTGTATATTTTCTTTTCTATCTTAAACTCTTCTTTTCTGGGTTGGAGATGAAAGGGCTTCTGACTCCATTTTCCATTGGTTTATATTTCATATTCTAGAATCTTGTCTAGAAACCTTTTAATTCTTTTTTGTTTCCTCTTGGAAAGAGAACCAGTATTACATCAGAAGAGCTCTAACAGTTACGAGACATCAATCCTTGAGTAGATTGACTGAGACCACAGCTGGTTCAGGTATTTGACCCTGCATCTATCATGTAGAATAAACACCATAAATATCAATATACTGATCCATCTCAATTATGGGATGTAGTCCATTCCTGTATAGAGCAGGCAAGCAATTTGAGTGAAGACTTTGTTCAAAGATTATCCTGCATTTTTGCTGAAACAACTTGGTGGTGCCTTGTTCACCAGAACTACCTTTCTGAAAGAGGAATTTCTTAGAACTGCAGAGCTTATGAGTTTCCCAGCTCAGACAAAATGTGTCACTTAATGGATATTTAACTGGTACAGGTGAGAGCCAAGGACTGGCATTGCACTGTCTTTTAGGGGATACAGGCTCTTCCTGTTTGTTTTGCATGCTTCAATCCAACATGAACATTTTGCTGATCATTTGTTAAGTGTAAACCAGGCCTCACTCAGTCTATTCCCTGCAGTTTGTGCTATTAAGTAGCTGGCACAAATTTAGGAAAAAATCTGGGAAGGCTCAATCCCAGTGCAATTAACTGTTAGTTCCAGAGCTGTCAGATGGAGCTCAATGCACTGTGCTATGGGTTTGCTCTGCTCCTGTTAGGGCATGTTGATCTCTCTACTGGTGAGTATTTAGGTATTTGAGCATTTCCTCTTTCACCAGGTGCTGTTTCTGAACTTGCTGCCTTGCCTTCTGGCATCCTGAGATGCTGTATCCACAGCTAGCATGTATTTAACACACGGGTCTGTTCATGAAGAGCACTCCAGCAGCAATAAACCACTGTTTGCCTTCTCCTGCTGACCTGCCGTGGATGCACACAGCACACAGAGGAGACTCCAGAGTTGTAGTTCAAAATGGTGTTTCATGTCCAGCTCCAACAGAATCTTCCAGGTGTGCCAACACTGAGAGAGTCCAAGCCCAGCTACCACGCAGTGACAAAATTGCAGTCATAGCATGGTTGATTTTTCTCCAATCTGGGAGCAGAAATCACTGCTTTGTCAGAACACCTGGTATTCTTGAACCTCGTGGTATAATGGAACATGTTGTGCTCTGCAGCTGCATGGGGAGGCAGCAGCAAAGACTTTGTTTTGTGAGGGATAATTGAGATGTTACCTTAATTCTCTACAAAGTATAGGGAAGGTGAGATTGAGTTTAATCTTGAACATGTGCATCTGTTGCAGTCTCTCAGCATGTAGCAATAGCTTGATAACATCTCTTTTATAACATCATGCATTGCACCTGATGGAAATAGGGACTTTTGGAAGTGGCAAGAAATTCTGGGGTGCAGGCTGGCACTTTCAAGAACGCTTGGTGAAAACTCAGTCAGGCAACCAAAATCATTGCTCTTTCTGGAAATTTGGGGCTGATGCTCCAGCTTCTGCTAAAATTAACACGTTCAAAGTCTGAGTTTAGAACATTTTGGTAAGGCCAGGGTGAATAGCTGTCAACACTCAAGAAGAAGGATCTGGCCTAAAAAACAGGATCACCTGTTTCTGTTCCTGGCATATACACCACAGACAGAAACATTCTTATATTGCAGCTCTCCCAAGTACCTCCTCTTCTGTACATTCAGTGGGAAAGTTGTGAGGAAGTGTCACTGGTGAAGGGTGTGACACAACAGAGTGCAGCTCTGCAGTTTTTTTCTACTTTTAGATTTCCTGTTGCTCCAGAAGACAAACATTCTTTATCAACTGTAAGTTTCAGATGCTGGCATAACTACAGGAAGGAAATAATAGCAACCTGTCTGTTCATAAGGAATTGGGGAGGGTATTTTAGCTTATTCGTCCAGTTCCTGGTAGCTTTTTGTACCCTTCTGTACAGCTCTATATGTCAACTAAGTAACCAAGGCTATAAGATCTAAAACGAAGAGGAGTCTCCAGAATATGCAAAAACCTTCATAACAAATGTACCAGGAGATGGGGATGATGTTACTAGTTTTTTCCATTGTACCTGAAGCAGATTTTCAACAGTCGTGATGTAAACATACAGTCTTATAAGAACTCCTGATAGATTACATTTTTACAGTGTTCTGGAAGTGTGGTCACACTGTCAGAACTCTGTCACCATGGATCCTTGTAATTTGCAATTGCTCTGTGGTCAGAAATCTAATGTGCATTTCTAGATTCGTGTGCGTGAAGATGGTCCAGCAGAAAGAACTTGTTGTAGACAGAGGCAAATTTCCCCCATCTATAAAACACTTCAGCATAAAGTTATTTTTTAGACATCTTTCTTATATTTCCTTCCTAATACCCTGAAATAAATCCCCTCAGTTTAATGTTCTTATCTCTGTTCTTTGATGAATTTCCTCTCTTCACTCTTGCTCCCTCAGCTGTCCCTGAATTTCCTTCCTAAATCCCTTCTGTCCTTTGCTAACCTCCTGTAGTCCCTTACTGTCCACTGCAGCACTTCCAAAGCAGAAAGGAAAGACACACATAATAAGAGAGTGCATATTATCCTCTAGGTATTATGGGTTCATTTTATCCTTATTTCCACCTCTTAAATCAATCCCTGATTTATCAAATCCAGAAAATAAAAACATTGACTTAAGAACAAAGGAGTAAGATCACTAGAACACAAGGCAGAGTGGCACACCACTGGGGGCATCTGGGGTAGCATTTTCTCTTCATTTGCATCTAGGGGTGTAAGCCGTGAGTTTAGCGGTCACAGAGTAACTTGGGTTAGGAAGTAGACTTGTGGGGGGGCTCCCTAAGAGTACCAGCCCCCTTCTGGGCAGCAGTGCAGTGCAAACTGTAGATTTTATTGCTCTGTAGTACCAGAATATCCCCAAAATAATAGACAAGGTACCTGGGCCCTGCCCAGTAGACTAGAAGAATAAAAGGATATATTTCACAGACACTCACATGAAAACCCAGCAACAGATAGAAACAGATCTAAATAGTGTCTATAACACTAAAAAAAAAAAAATCCTCCGAGATCTGTTAACATTAAAACCTTAATTTCTGAAGAGAAAAGGTGCCCTTGCCCTCCTGCATGGCTGAGCAAGGCTGATAGTGGTCAGAATACTTTAAGGAAAAAACACGAGTTACCAGGCCCCAGGACAAGCTATCTGCTTAGTGCTGGGCAAGAGCCACTTGCTGCTAGTGCAGCAAGAGGACATGTACTTCATTTTGCCATCCTGCTACCTGGCCCACTTTTTTGTCACATACCAACGATTTAGAGTTTCTCTGCATTTGTTTGGTTGCAGTCGCATCTCAATACAAATTGAACCAAGGTTCAGACTCTCAAATGTCAAGTCTGGGGCTGATGAGATACTGCCTCAGGAAGAAAGGAGATATTAAGGATGAAAAAATCTAAGACACAGACAGATTGTTACAGTGTAAAGGAGTGAAATACTGGACAAATGTGCAGACTCATAGAAATAAGGGTTGGAAGGGACCGCTGAGGGTTTGCGTAGTCCCTCCTCCCACTCAAACAAGGACTGCTGTTGCCATGGGTCAGCTATAGCTTTGTCTAGCTTGGTTTTTCAAACCTTAAGGGATTGATTCATCAGCCTCCCTGGACAGCCTGTTTCAGTGCTGCATTACACTCCTAGAGGTTTAATTCATCCCTAATGTCTAACCTGAACCCCAGTGCAGATGTGAGAATAGAGACTGGCCAGCTATCATGGCTGTTGCCTTTAGTAATAAATAAATTTGTGTCAGTCATCAAATACAGACTTTGAACAATTTAAAAAAATGTATAGGAGTTGAAAGAAAGAATGCCTTAAATCTACGGAGACAGTACTGAACATTGCAGCTTTATAGAAACAACTTATCAGTGAAGCTAAGTTACATCATGAAAGTTTCGTATGAAAAGGGTCAGCAAAATCAAAATTGAGTAAAACTGATAATCAACTGGCTAGCATACAAAGAATGGGGTCTCAACAGGTGAAAATAAACATAGCAAGAAGAGGGTTTGGGACTGGTTCAAAGGCTACTTTACTGAGGGTAATCTTAGGCTGAAGCAGCTTAAAGAAACTCATGGTAACAATCACATTTCATTTTTTGTTTAAATACCAACAAGAGAGCAACCACATTAGCAGGCAATGGAGGAATGCCTGGAGTCTTGAGAGGATATCTGAGAGATCTGTGAGAGGTAACAGTGGAACTAAGATCGTAAGTGCACTGGGGTGGAATAAAGGACATGACAACTGAATTTCTGTGATTTAAGTGTTAGATACAAATCAAATTTTAGATATAGACAAGTTCTGTAAGTATAGTTTGAGGAACAAGTGGCAGATGATAGATGAAATAATTAACATATTGACATACCTTCAGAGCACTTCTAAAGAGGTCTTAGCTATTTCTGACTCTTTCATTTCTCACTCTCTCAAATTGCTGGTTCTCATAGAGGCTTGACCTCCATCGTCTATCATCTCTCCAGCTGTCCCTTTCAATACAGTTTCTATTTATCTTCCACTTGTTTTCCAGGTGCAGATCATTAGAAATGCTTGATTTCTCTCCCCTTATTTTTACATATTTGTTGAACAGCAATACCATTTGTATAATTCTTAATTTCTTCCTTATTGTTGTAACTGTTTGCTACCACTGCAAATATAATTTTCTTCTCCTGTTTTGATTCTGAGTCCTCTATGTATCTCTCTTTAGATTACCCCACAGTCATCCTTCTTTACAGCTACAGTAGTTATAATCCCTCTGGTAGTTCTGTATCCTCAGACCTTTAGCTGTGAGGTACTAACACCCATATATATGCCTTTAAAACTTTCATTCATGTTTTTTCAAAAGCTTTTGGAACTTAAACAAAACTAGGGTTTGTGTGCATCCTTAACCTGAAATAAGATGCCACAATTGTGCCATCATTGTCTACTGATCTGATACCTGCTCTCTGACCTTCAGTATGACAGAATGCAGAATTTAGCACAGCCTGATTTCGAGAAAGTGCTGTAAATAGCCAGTCAGAATTAGCAGGTCCTTTATTTGCATATGCAGATACGATTTTTTTCAGTGTTTTGATCAGGGTATATCAGCAGGCATTGTTCTTATGGTCAGGACTGCTGGTCAGTAGCAGGGCCTGCAGCAAGCAGTAACGGGAGATATGGGACAGCCAAGCAGAAGTACAGAATTCGGGGCCTGGCAAAAAGCTTGCGTCTTGATACATTTAATACATATTTAGATGTTTAGATAACCTAAGATTAAAGCCTGTACTTAATCCTTGTAGAAATTAGGAATGTGTTTCAGGGTTTTATAGGCCTGGCATATTCCTGAGAATATGTTTCAATGAATTAGTTTTGGTTATGAGATTCAGGAAGCTAATGATGTAGTAGGTGAAAGATGAGGATTGCTCCTGCATGCATCAGAATGTATTGGTGCTGGATGGGAATTTTAAATGGATTTCGTAGACAATATATAACAGGTATTTACTGCCTGGTGAGCAAGTGGCATATGACGTAACTGCTACTCATCATGGAAATAACCTACATTAATTTTCAATCAAGACTTCTGTGGCTCAAAATGCATATAAAACATACTAGTCTAATCTCAGAGTTATCCTAAGAGGATTCTACTCCTGTTGCATTCAGCAGAACTGCAGCTAATTTCTGCAGGAGTCCTTTTTATGCTTTGTCATCCCTGAGATAAAGCTCAGAGGCTCCCTGATCCTCTTGCTATGATAAGTAATTTTTACTCACCCATGGGCATTTTCACTCCACCCATTTTATGCATTTTCCAAGCCATAACCTCCTTCTTCTCAAACAGATGATTTGATTTTAGTTCATTTTATTTTTAAGTGATTTCCTGGGGATGGGAGGGATTTCCGTGCATGCAGAACAACTGTTAAACTGAATCCTCATTATAGTAACATCAAGTGGCTGGTTTAAACTGCTGACCACCCATCTGAGTTATTATGCTAAATGTTCTTTGCTCCTGGGCACCTCCCTCTCTGTGCATGCCAGAGTGATGTGAGAAGGAACACAGAGGTTCCTGTGGGATCTTGACGTCTCACCCAAAGCACCAAAGGGCATGGACTGCATGGCTTTGTAAGTTAGTCTCTTCCCATACACTTGAATTCACCCTATGGGTCTGCTGGTACAGTGCAGTCACAAAAATACATAGATCAGAAAACTGGAGTAGAACTGGATTAAGTTTTAATCAGTTGTTTGTAAATGTGTACATATACTTTAGAAACTGCACCTTTGAAAAAGCAGTATGCAGGTAACGTGCCCTGTAAATTGATTCCTAAAATATATTGCAGCATAAAACATACGCAGTGTGTTATATCTGATGCTACCTATGCAGCTTCGGTTCCTGGGGAGGACGTGTAGCTGCTTTGTGAAAAGCCAACTTTGGAGGCAGCAAAGATCACAATATTGTATCAAAGGGGCTGTTGTCCTTCAGCCTCCTACAGCTTCAAAATTGAAGGTGGCATATTTTTCCCCATTTGTGTAGTAATTTGCTTTCTTTCCTCCTTGCTGTTGCACACGCCCTGATAAGTCTAGCACTTGCTTTGGGATGTGTGCTGGCCATCTGCTCTGAGGTATGTGTAAATATGTGCATACAATGCTTTCTGCGTGGCTGCGTTATTTCAGTTCTTGTTAAGTACAGAATCTGAAAGGACACGACGCAGGTACAGACCCATCAACTCCTGAACGTATTAGGCAACAGTCTTAGTGGATTCCCAGCACTTTCAGGGAATTAACTCCACAGAATAGGTTAGTGGAAAAGTATATTTATCCTCAAAAGTTAAGTAGAAAACCCAAGGGAAAGCAGACTTTGTGGCAGCTGTTTTTCTCCCCTTGACTGCTTGGTTTTCACTTTGTACTGTAAACTCTCTCTTGCCCTCAATTAACCAGTTCTTGATACCTGCCCGACTTTGCAAACTCAACCACTTAATCATAGACAAAGGCTGAACTTTCTTCCTGAAGCAGTTTAGCCTCTGAACCTTTGGTTCTGTGTGTCTTTCTCTTCCCCTGCTTTTGCATTTCCCCAGTCCTGCAATTGATCTTGTTTTAAATATCTGCAAGTTTAGTGCATTTCTGTTCTATATTATTCCCTGTGATGATGAATCAGCATGAGAGGAGAATAGGGCCAGTTTTCTGTTTGCATGTTAGGAGTCCTAGGCTGCAACGTTATAAACTGTTACTTTAGAAAACCTGGAGCTGCTGGTGGAGGGAGGCCATGCAGGTTTCAGCTTTGAAGTAGGATGAGACTCTTTTATGCCTTGATTTTGGAGACCAAGATGCCAGGCAAGTTGAAATGGCTTTGTTACAGCATTCATATATCCATAAGCAACAGGGAAAAATCTGCCCCCGGTCTCACCCTGGGCTCTAGTTCTAGTTTGATAACACATCCACAGCTCATTTCCGTTATTTTCCTTTTCATTCACCTTCCACTATGAGTTGAACAAATGATGTATGTAACTGACAGACTGTTTCATCCTTTTCTGCTAGCCTTACTCTTTTTTTTGTGCAAATAACAGATCAGACTTTCTAAGTAGTTCTTCATGTCACAACAGTGTCAGAAATACTGTGAGTGACTAATTGGACTACCAGAAGCCTTTTTTCCTGTTTGGGCTTCATGCAGCAATCCCATCTCAGCTAAGACTCCCAGTGTTGTGGGAAACTATTCTCTTGTGAGGTTCCATTATCATTCATTTTCCTGTAGTGAATTTTCTTTATTTTGTGGCTTTCCCTCCTCATTTACTAACCTCTCGCTGGTCCCTCCTTCCATTCTGTTGTATCCCAGGGCTCTGTTTCTGCAGTGTTAAGCACCTGTGGATGTTTTCTGTCAAAGCCAGTTGACAGCTGAGTAACTGCAGGTTACATAACTCACAGTCTGGCCCGATGTGTCTTTTCATAGGAAAACAAAACAAAGCAGATGCCAGAAACAGGTCGTTGTTTTATTACTTGCAGAGTTTCCTGCTGTCTGCAGCCACGCTTTATGTTGCTGTAGGACAGTGCTCTCTCTTTCAGAGGAGCCCTGAGCTTGAGCTGAAGAAGGAGCAGTGTGCTGTGAGACATTAGCCCAGAACTTTGGAGACCTCAAAGCCCTTACTTCTCAGGTACCTTCTGCCTGTTTACCAAACCTGAAACGTGCTGAGATGGGACTTCAGCAGTTTCAGCCAGAATTGTGTGAATCTGTGGGCAGTACCCACAATGTTGAGAACTCTTTTCCACATGCTCTTCTATTATTCTGGTAAACCTCTTGCAATAAGGAGCCAGCAAAGAGTTAGTGGTGGAGGCAAACTATAACCAGTGCTGCCTTTTCCTCCTTTTCTATACTGATGTGGGGTTATATCTGTGCTTTCCTATCACTCAGTTGTTTCAGGGTCTTGAAAGCTGGAGTAAGCATACTTTGCCAAAATGGGAAGAGAAGGCTTGGCGGGGTTGTATAGCTATTCATCGAAGCAGAGCAATAACCAGCTTTCCCATTCCAGCTGTCCTGTTGTATATGAATTTCAGAGACAGGGCTCAATAAAGCTCTTATTTATGTACAGTGTTCATAGAGTTTGCTATTTGATTTAGGGATCTCCCAGTTGTCTCATCTGCAATACAGGCCCTACTTTGCAGAGTTTATCATTACAGTCAGAAGGCAGCTTCTCTCCAGAATGAGCTTGCCTATGACCTTGAGTGTTCTTGCAGTTGTTAGATGCTTGTGCAGGTTTCCTGAGGAGCTTGAAGAGCCAATTTTGCAGGATGATTCTGCTTCTAAATGTGTCCGTAAAAACCAGTAGTATTTTAGGTTTTCCTGTTTGTTTTGGTTTTTTTCTCCATGACTTATACATCAAATATATCCAAGCCTGCAAGTGAGAAAAAGGATTTTCTATTTGCTAGTTTCAGAAGCTCACTTACTTGGTAGAGGTACCTGGAGGTAAAGCTTCTACACCTGAAGGTTAGTTGTTTAGCTTTATAGATGGTACAGGAACCAAAGCAGGTATTACTCCTTCTGTCATGGCTGTGCTTACTCTGCAAGGATGATAGAAGTGGTAAAACCTTGTTTGTGTCATTTGGCTACGCAGAATTGTCTGCGAATGCTCAACAGGGAGCAAGAGAGGTTCTTTTAAAGCTGTGCCAACCGCACTGTCAAAATGCTTACGCAATACCAGCTCAGCACTGCTGTTGGGAATAGAGCCTTGCTCGTTACTCTCACCCTGCGCCAGGCAAGCTGAACCAGTGAAAATTGTGTTTTCATGCTGTCACTGCATCGACGGTGGGGACTTCTGTGGTTGTGGCTTTTTTTAGTTACATGTTGTCATGCCACTGTCTGATATAGTCAGGTTGGCAGCCCCCTGAAGTGCAGCCACTTTTCTGACTATATGGATGCTTTTAAGCTAACCTATTATGGAAAGGCATTACCTACCCCCTCGGAGCAGGAGACAGATCTTTCCTGATTTTCCTCAAAGTACCAAAAGCATTTAATTTGAGAAAAGGATAGTGAAAATAAGATACTGCATGATAATCAGAAAATTTGGTCCTGCAATGCAGCATTATGAAAGAAAGAAAAAAAAAAAAGGCAAGAGAGAAAGAGAAAACAGAGCAGTTTATCTCCCTGCACCATACAGAGGAATTCAGAGCAAGAGAACTGTGTATTTGGGTCAACTGAGTCCTAAAGGAGAATTCTCATGCAGTATTTTCAACCCATTTTCATTTGTGGTAGTTGAACATGCCAAACCTTAAAGGGGCAAATATTAATAAGAAATAATCCTGTCATTGTAAACTGCCTGTTCTGTTGCTGCTGCTATAATTTGAAAAGAAAGCAACAAAACAACTAGGGTATGTTGGCATGATGCAGTACAGGGTCATGCAGAGACCCCCGAGTTAGCTCTGAATGTGCCCATGTGGGGACAGAAACATGATAGCTGTGTCAGGGCAGCACTCAGCTTGGGCTCATTAGGCAGCTTGTTTGGAGTTAGCTGAGACATCTCTGCCCAGCATGGAAATTTCTTAGTTCTCCTCCAAATGAGCTTAGGCTTTATCTAGGCCTGCCACAGCTCACTAAAATTCTGAGGAAGTCTTGCCACTGGATGCCACCACTTGGAACAGATCTAGATATAATTTCCAGAAAGGTGTTCCTCAGTAGAGTTATGCTTGTGTCTGTCGTGCTGGGCACCTCTTCTGCGTGGTGTTCTGCAGGGTCAGGAGATAAAAAGAACTCACAGGGCACTGTGGGAATGGTCAAATACAGAGGAATATCACACTGAAAAATATAACACTAGTGAGAAAAGTGTTTAGCATGAAGTAATCTTTTGGAATATTCTCTGTGTGAAATAAGACCAAAGTTAAACATTAATTCCTTCAAGCATCTTCACACAACTCCCGTTATTCCTGCTTCACTGCAGTAACTTCTGCTTTGATGCTCTTGCTCCTCTTTGTCCAGGCATTTCATACTTGCCCAGGATGCCCTCTACACTACCACTGCCAGGGTCAGTTCAGCTTGGGATAAGTGTTTTCTCTTCCAGATCAAATTTTTCACTCTAAACTAAGAGATCCAGAGAGAGCAAGGGCTAGCCCTGTCTGCTCTTAGTAATGACCACTTTTTATAACAAGCCCAAACTGCACCCTCTTTCCCCACCAAGCCCTTCATCAAGAATATGAAAAGAAAGAAGCAATTTTTTTACAGGTGTAATCAAAACTTTTATTTTAGTACGTGACGGTATTGAAGAACAAATTGACAATAGACTGAATTTTCTAAAACTCGTGAGTTGTGTGTCAATTAAGCAGTCTAGCCTGTGTTTATGTTTAAAGAAATGTGATTTGGTTTTCTCCTCCTTTTAGGACTTGGATAGGAAAGGATGTTTGAGAAGATCTCTCTGATGTCCAGATCTCGAGGTCTTAAACCAGGCAGACTTTTTAAGAGATGTAAAAGGTTCTATGGTGTTTTGATGTATCAACTGCAAACTGGGCCAGAAAAATTTCATTTGTTTACAGAAAATCTATTATAGTGTTGGCACAAGACTACTTGTGCTTTTCTCCTCAGAAATTGCTGTAGCCAGTTTGAGCTTTCGATGCACACTGCAGTTGTACCTCTTCCTGAGGGTCTCCCAGAGTTGCTATTGCAGATATATTGAATCACCTGAGATTAAAACTGGCTGTGCTGAGTCCTTTGCCTGGTGATTTATTCCTCATCTTTGTTTTCCCAGTGTCTGAGGGGCCACACTGTGCTTTGCCTGCTTTGCCAAGTAGCCTAACATGAAGTGAACATGAAGCAGCTGTGAGCTAGTGCTGGCCATTGTGTCGGTGGAGTTAGGAGTAATGCGTGTGTGTGAACTGCTTGCGATTAATATCAAGTGTGTCTTTTTTTAGCAAGAAGCTGTCATCTTCAAAGTTCCCCCCCCCCACTTCATCTTGCTCATTAATTTTAATTTTTTTTCCAGTCTTCCTGTTAAAAATGAATACTTAATGAGTGCTTCTGCTGTTTAAAATGCCTCAAATTCCCTCTGTAATGATGCCTCTCCATCAAACTGAAAACACATTCTTTGTAAACAAAAAACAAGACCTTGTGGCATGCAATTTGCATACCTTCTGTGGCATCTTTTAATTTATAGTATTGAAATTTATTTTTAATTTCTTTCTATCTGTTTCATTCTGGCTATGCTGTATGAACATAAAATGTTGATGGTTAGTTGTCATTTATTTCTTTACTTGGCCTCTGATGAAAAACTGTTCCTATAAAAGCTGCATTTGTAGTCCCTCTGTTTCAGACGTTTGAATAAAGTTTGACTTGTTATCAGCAAATGATTCTTCTTAGCACCTATGTTTTGCTGACTTTTTGACTATGGAAAGCTATTTCAATAATTGCTTTTGGTACTTTAAAAAAGTGTTCCTGTTCTTGGACAGAAGTTTTAATCCCATTGACATGGGCAGGAATAAATTAATTAGGCAGTAAGTTCAGATCTGCTTGATATCAGAACAAGTTTTGCAGTACTCATCTTTTAATAGCAGTACATACAAAGTAAAATTAGTCCCTTTGTAGTAAATTTATGATGTCTTTGGCTTAGCCATAATAGCCAGGAACTGTGGTGCGGAAGCAGAAGGCAAAGCTTGGGATGAGAATCCAGCAGTGCACGGTCACCCTTCTGCGCACGTGGAGTTTATAGTCGGTGCAAAGGTGCACTATCACTTCCTTGACTGTGTGCGTGTTATGGCATAGGCCCTTGTGGTGGTGGCCTGCTCTGTGCCACCGTGCTGACAGTAAAGGATACACACTGACGGTAGGAACTCCTCCTGCAGAGCCCTGTGCTCCTCTCTGCCTGTCTTGTTGTCATCTCAGGTGGAAATACACCCTTCTCCTCTGAGTTCAGCCTTGAAAGCCTGACATCTCTTCAGAAGCTGTCGAGTGTTACGTTTCAGTCATGCAGTCCAAAAACTACCTTCTTCAACGGGGTTTGAGATTGGGGGATCAAATACAGTCGTCACTTGTGAAAATGCCCTGCTCCAACGCAGAATCACAGTGTTGCCTCCTTAAATAGGTCATTTGTCCTCAAATCTTCAAGGGTAACTAATCTTGCGAGACACCAATGTATTACATAGCAAAGTACTTTTTAATAGGTGGCATTAAAAATTACCTATCAGTTGAATGAGTGTGCTCCAAGCTTCTGACTTGCATTCTTCACAGCCTTTGCCTCACAGCTTGCAGACTGTCCACACAAATTTTACTTAATTTCAAGGAGCCTTAGGAACTAAAATCTGTTTATCTGAAAATCTGTGCTTTGAGCTCTTGAGCTAGACACTTTGCAGGGGAAGGAGCTAATTTCCAAATCATTTTGATTCTGTTGTAGCCATGTCTTTTACTCATGTTACTATTGTTAACTGTCTTCTCTTGACTTTATAACCAGCTGCCAAGAAATACTTTGCGTCTTGACAGTAAGGGTAAACCAAGACCATTAGGGCAGAGAGGAACTGTCTGTGTTATAAAAAAAGCATTGTACATCAAGAAAACTGTGATAGAAATTGAGAGGATTCCTAATGGAAGTCAAACAATTATTCATGCAGCAGAAGAGGATGTAATTTCCAATCTGAAGCACTTTAGGGGCCTTCATCTGCCTTTTCCTGTGTACTGGCTGGCATCTAATTTCCAGGAGTTATTCTGCCTCTATCAGCACAACTGTAATCTGCACCCACTGCTGTGCTGGCCTGTAAATCACTGCAGCCAGCTACATGCTCCAAGTTATTGTGCACAGTCTGAATGCACTACCAAGGTCCCTTCCTGCCAGCACTCAGCTTCCAGGAAATGCTAAGACTTTCCTTTCTGGTTTCCATCTTAATTTCAGACATCTACAACCTGGTATAGAGAGCTCCATACAACCCAATTTCCTCCTTGCTTGGCAATCAGTGAGATACAAACAATTTATTGCTTTTGTTATAATATACCCTGTGTACTATTTAGTGTAGATATACCCATATCTTTAAGTTGCACTGGTGATACAAAAACTGTGAAATGGGAAGTGCCTTTTTAATATCTTTTGTCTTGCTTGCTGACCTAAATGCAAAGTTCCCTGGAGCATATTCCTCAGCAAATTTGGTTATGGTATTAATTTCAAAGGAATTTAGGTCTGGTTTCTGCTTCCAGGTTCATGATCAGGATGCTAGTTTGTGAAGTTTCTGAAGCTTCCATGAATCTGTTTGTCGGCATTACAGTGACACATTTGGGACTAAGCAATTTTTCAGAAACATGTTATTAGCAAAACCATTCATATTAGTTGCTGGTTTATTGTTGTTTCCAGTTTGTGTCCCTTGTTATCTTGGTTATATGGGTTATCCCCTTTTTAGCTGACAGTAACTTTTTAAAGTAGGAGAGAGAAGAGGTAAATAAGGAACAGTGTTTGCCCCTCTTCTCACATAAATAGTGGGTATGTGCAGAAAATAAAGTAATCTCTCAGACAATGAGAAAACGTCTTTGCCTGTTGGTCTTTAGAAAGACCAGATAGAAAGGGGCACACTTTGTGAACAAAGTGACCAGTAGGTTCTGCACAGGCCTTCTTTGACTACTTTATGCCTATATAATAATAACAGCATATGTCACTCCATCCAAAGTATCTCATAGCAAAAAAACCTAATGAAACATATAAAAAGCAGAAATTAGAAACATGCAACAGCTTACTGAATATGGCAAAGCGACTGTCGAGCACATGGTTGTGGTGGGAATATTGCATGCCTGTTTATGTCACTGAAAATCCACTTGCACTCTCAGCACGATTTACTCCAGCAGAGGCTGTACCTGTGTTACGAACATGGAGCAAGGCATTTATAAATGCATAGTAGAGGTGCTGTAACGCATTCAGGTAAAGGCTGTTGCCAAAGCACCAATGCCTCATCTTGCTGATTTAAACCTCTAAGTCCCCTGCTCTTGCTTCTTTTTAATAGCTTCTTTTATTTTAAATGTTTAGCACCCAGCACTGAGTGAAATAATAATGGAACATGCAGAAATAGCCTTGTAGTGTGAGGGACGAGGGCAGCAGTCAGGAGGAAGGACTGGAAGCTCTCCCTCGCAGCTCATGGACTGTGCAGCTTAGAAGGAATGAAGATCTCTTGCTTTTGGGTGGCATTTGGCTTTGGCATGTTACCTTAACCTTCTGCTTCACAAATCTTCTCCTTTTCTCATGGATCCATAATGTGCTAAATCAGTGTTCATTTTTTTGAGATACTTTGCCCAAGATAGGCTGAGCATGAGAGAAAAGAAACGTTCTCCAGATTTTTTACTGATAATCCAATTTAGCAAACAGCAGTCAAAGCCTGCTCTTGACTGTCCCTCCAAGTGGGACTGGAGGCTCTGGCCTCCTGCATCACTAAGTAAACAGCAGCAGTGGTTTAACACGTTAACACCCTCATTACTGCTCCCCTTGCAGAGCTGGCAGAAGAGAAAGTCCAATAGGTACATTGGCTTACTAGTAGGTGCAGCTTCATTTGATATGCTGGACAGTGAATGGGAGAGACTGAGAGGCAGGCACAGGATTCCCTTGTGTTGAATCTGCTGAAGGACTAAAAGAAGGAATAAAGAGCCTGTGTGGACACAAGAACAGCTGACAGACCCGTGGAGATGAGAGGGAGGTGCTAGCAGCCTACTCGTGTTATGGGCCCTCAAGAGTGGCTGGTTTGGGGAAGGTTGGGGTGGGGAGGGTTTTTGTCCTTTCTGAAGGTCAAAAAAGGAACCTGTCTAGAGTCCCGGCTCTGAGGTCTATGTTTTAATCACTGTTGTGCAGTGGCTAGCAAGAAGAGTATTTCTCTTGTAGCTTGTTTGAAATTTTGTGAGGTTACCTATAGGACCTGTGTAGATAAGGAAACTATCTGGAATAGGTGTTGAAACACGAGCTAATTGCAACACCTCAGAACTACCTCCACATGTAGAGCATCTCATTCTGGACCAATAATTTGTTTTTTGTCATAGAATCTAATAACCTTTTAAGCTTCTGCTGTACAGAGAAAGAGTTTTTAATACACTCCCTGTGGAGAGCAATTTGAGAATGCTTCTTTCTTTTAAAATTTGCTTTCTTGTGTAGAGAAGGAGCTAGACATGTAGATGTGAGAGGAATATGCTTTATCCTATAAATTCTAGAGGAAAAAGAAACCTGCCTTACAAAACTAAATCCAGCCGCAGTAAGAAATCATAGGCAAGTTAAAGGTACGGAAGTGTAAACCCTACCAATTGCAAGTGAGGATCCTTTTATGGTAAGTTTCAGAGCCTGATTTTGTCACGTTCCCAGTTCATAATAAGTGCAACCCTGTGATTGCAGCTACATCATGTGCCTGGGAGCACAGAAGGCACACTGGGAGGTGCTAATCAGGTGAGGGTAAGTGTTAGGACTGCAGTTGCAGTTACAACCCCTAGTAAATCTACTCCTGGTTTTGGACTACAACTTTATTTATCCTAAGGAGAGAATAGGCTGTTTCCTGTAAAATGTAGTGGAGCTCAGGGCTCGGGAATAAAGTGTGAGGGAGTGCTGCTTTGAGCAGAGTAGGTTTGGCTTTAGTTTGTGTGCTGCCCCTCCTCCTATTTATTTGGCAAATTTTGCTCTATGTATTTTAAATAAATGGAGGACTGTATTTAGCTGAACTGCTCCTGAAAGGCACAAGTCTCTGAGTACAATCTGTGAAGTTTTCTCTTCCAATATCTCTGTTGCTAATAAAACCCATAGCTGCAGTGTGATGCAGCTCCTACCTCCCTCTCTTCTCTGTGGGAGCTACTTTTCGTGTGAACTGAAGTCACCCGTCTGTAGAGTCCCCAGCACAGTCTAAACCTGTTTCCCATTGAGGCTCTCTGTTTTGGGGGGCTGTGAGAGGCACATCTTTAGCAAGCTGCATGGGTCTGCCTATCCAAGGCTCTGACGCATGTTAAGGTGTCATTCTTACTGAAGCTGATCGTTTACAGGCTCTGTCTGTCACCAAGAGCAGCTGTTTGTTCCCTAAATGAGAATTCCCACACCTGCGCCAGCCCTTACTACAGCTACATCCCCACCACACCACCTCCTGCTCTTTTCCTTCCCTTCCTGCACCTCTTCTAGCTGGAAGTCAAAGACAAAGATTCCTCTGGCCTGTAGGTGTTGTGTGCCACATACGACAACTCAGAGGGAAGCCTCGTGGTCCAGCGGCTGAAACAAATGTCCGCAGGCCTGGCAGTGCCCGGGATGCAGTGATGGCTAAGCAGCTGACTGTGTGGCCTTGGGCAAGTCACTTGACCTCAGCATGCCTCAGTTAACCCAGCTGGAAAATTGGGTAAAAAGCAGAAACCTTAATGCTGTGTCTGAGCTGAGTTCTCCTGGGGAAAGATATAAATGGCAGGAAGGTGGGTGTTTACTGCTTTAGGCTTATGAATTATGTGAAGTATTTGGATGACTGGAAGTGCCAACTGGTGTAAATAGCTTGTGCCCAGGTGCACGTAGAGAATGGTGACAGAAAATGATGGCCCCACTCCCTAAGGAAAAGCACGCTCAGATTTTGTCTGGGGCCAGGAACATTCCATGTTTGCATGGGAGGTGGTGACCAGCTGTGACTGGAGTTTACTGAATAATTGCTGTGCTCAAGATGCTTTTTATTTTGGTGTAGTCTTTAAAGATCTGATATTCCCTATTTGGGACATCCCAGATTTGGCTGGACTATTGGGAAACTATGAGATGAATTAGAAGTATATTGGGCAGAACTCAATAGACAATTGTCTGTGATTTACCTGTAACTGTGAAGTAAAAACACGAAGAAGGGAGAGGAGGTGAAGGGATTAGATACTACAACGGTAGGTGTATAAAAGCAAATCTCAGGAAGAAAAGCAAATAAAAATGAAATTTCAGACCCAGTGACTGCTATCTTCTTTGAAATATCCTGGCAGATTTAGTTGGCTTCTGATTTAGCAACAGCTAAGCCCACTGTAGCCTGGACATTCACAAATTGGCTTCAAACAGCTTGTCTTACGGCCTTGCATCAGGCTCTGGGTCAGAAACCTCTTCATACATGCAGTCTGTAGCTCCAGACTGTCATCTGCCAGCCTACCACAGTCCTTTCCACTCCTCTCATTGAAGTCCTGAATCTCCCAACAACTCACACCATGCAAATCTTTCTGATAAATTAAGATTAGGGCTCTTTGCATCTTGCAGATAACTTAGTAGAAGTGTCTTAACCTGTCAGGGAGAACAAGAGGTAAGAAAAGATCATGTTTGAACAGTTCCTCTCTCTACCCACATTTTCTGCCAGTTCCGTGAAGCTGAATGACCGACTTGAATGTGCCGTTTGTTTGTGCAATGGGGAGATGTGGTATCTGGTCCAGAGAAAGGAAGTTACACAGCATGAAATTCAGACATAATGTTCACGCATAAACAAAACCATTTAAATGGCAGTAAAAATTAATTCCCCACCTCCCAGGTTCCCCATGCAGCCTGTGTGGCATTTTTCCCAGTTACAGTCCAGAGGGATTCACATTAAGAGCAAATGTGAATGTGCTCTAAAGTAACATTAATCATTGGCCAAGGTCAGCAGGACAGAGCCTGCAGTAGTGAAATATGTTTAGTATGTGTCTTCTTTGTCATCTTTTTTTGCCTGTCCAGTTTGGTTCACCTGCATGTGTTCACCAGCTTGTGGCGTCCCCACTGTCCTTCCCTCCTTGTGACATTGCTGAATTCAGAGGCAGGCACTTTATCTTGGCGGCTGGCTGCCAGTTCATCTAATCCGTGGCTGACGCATTTGACTTCAGGCTGTGCTGTCACTTGCCCCTGAGCCGTGCACCTGTCTGAGGTGCTCTGTCCATCTTACTTGGACTCACATCCCCCCTTTGCCAAGGCTTCTTGCAGGTTGTCTGCTACGGATAAAGGAGATGTAGGCCAATGCTAGAAAGAGCTTGCACAGAGGGAAAAGAAGGAAGAAGAGCAAGGAATGGTAATAAATTACTAACAGTCGCCACTGTGTGCCATCTGCAGAAATCCCCATGACAATACAGACACTGGGGATATTACTTGTAAGCAGTGCTGTTAACACCTTCTGCAAAGGAGAAGCTTTGTGAACACCCACTGATCCCAGAGAAGGCACCCACTGGAAGCCAAGTTTGCAGCAGGCATTAATAATCCCATAGAACAATATGTGCCAGTTAGAAATAGCTGAGCCATTTATCTCCATAGCTCTTCTTGGGCAGCTGCAGAGGGGCTGGCCTTCTATTTTTCTGACTGACATTTTACTAATCTAGTATCTTCTCTGTCTCAAACACATTAATAGAATTATACAGGGTAGAAATAGTCTTTGAAATTATTATTTGTTATTTTGCATAGACTTGGCTGAAGTGTGAATGGGGTATTGTACAAACAGAAGAAAATAGGAAATCCTTACTCTGAAATTTATATCATCTCAATAGTCAATGAAAGGCTAGATCAAGTGAAGTGATGTACCTGGCATTACATGAAAGTTAAATGGCAGAAGGAGAGAAGGCACCAGGTCTGGCTCCTGGTGAAATACCTTTCCCCTATATCACGCTGTGTGAGCACTGCTTTTCACTAGAGAGTTTCACAGTGCTTTGCAAGAAATCATGAATGAGTCTCCACTAGAATCCCATGAAGGATTCATGAATGAAACTATATCACAGTCCTACAATTTAAGTATTCTTATTTCCACTTTGTAGAGAGTCACAAGTTGCTAGCCCAAAGGTAAAGAGCAAACAAAACCCCAAGGTTTGCACTTCAGATCCTTTTTATGTGTTACTTAAAATATTATTAGGTGGTGCCAGACATCCCTCTTTCTCATGTGGAAGGAATAGGTCAGCAACAGACTGCCATTATTCACATTTAATGTGTTCTTCCTTTCTTGGGTAATTACCTTATCACAAGAGAGTACATGGAGCCAAATGACAATGACAGGTAGGTGTGGAGTGGCCAATGTATGTCAAATAAAACTTCATCCACCCACTGTAGCTTTCCCTAAGATTGACTTTCCTTCTGCTCACCTTCCCTCTTCTCGTTTCTTCCCCAGAAACCCCAAACTCTTGTGGTTTTAAGCTGCACACAAGGGCCCAAAAGCCTTTGAGGCATTTTGACTAGTGAAATGTCATATATCCCTAATCTGTGTCTGCTGTTAGTGAATGAAGGCAAACCACTAGCTGTCACTGAAGGAACATGCAGGGATGGCTCCTGCTTGGAGACAAAAGAGTGTAGATCCTGTCTCAAAGACCATTTCTCATAAATAAATAAATAAATGGTGGCCAGGCTTTCCCTGCAGCTAGCAGGTGGAAGAGAGCAGGGTTGGTGTCTCCATTTGCATCAGTGAATGTTTATCCAAATGGACTGACTTTCCAGGGAAAATGCATGCTATATAAAACACCTGACATCTGCTGAGTTCCAGGTGCCTGCCAAATTCTGCCATGTCCCAGGTGTGCTTATTCCCTATGAAGTTTCTTGCTGCCAGCACAGTGACAGCATGCAAGTAGAAGGGAAGATAGTGATGATCAGTTCCCCCGATAGCAGTTTTGGCTGAGTCAAATTGTGTTGCCATGCACTCAATCCCCTGCTTATCACAGGATGCAGCTGTGTGCTACTGGAACCAGCTCTAATTGTGCTTGTGGCTGTCTCCTGGAGGATTTTAATAAGCTCTGCAGAGTATGTAGGAATTTGACAGTGTCTCTTTAAGCAATTTGTAAGCCCCTGGGAGCATTGTTGGTTTTTCTTGCAGAAGCCACCAGAACCAACCTGTGTAGTGGTTCACGGAGGTAATAAGACTTTGCTTGTTTATATCTAGCAGAGACTGTAATTTTGAATGGAACAGTGACAAGGTGACTTCTTCATATTCCTGACATTGTATGAAGGACAAATACACCATCCCCTGGTGAGGAATCTAGTCTGAAGAGATCTGGCTGTACAGCAAAGGTGTGCAGTTCCTCGAATACACAACTGCTATTCGGCTGGTGGTCGTCCTTGATGCTGGCACCGAAGGCACCTCCTGCTTCAGCCCTCTGGGGACACAGCATAGAACTGACCTTTATAACTGGAGCACCCCTTTAAGAACTGTTCTCATATATTTTAATTAAAGTAAGAGAGCAAATTTTCATATCGTAAAGGCCAGTTTTATTCCTAAAAGCAAATACAAGCAGCAAGTAGTAAAAATAACTAGATCTTTTTTGCTGAGCATTTTAAGTAGTAAATATTTATCAGCTTAACTCACTGGTATAAATATGAGCTCATCCATGACTTTTCTCCACCGGGCCACTTGCTCCATCATGACATGAAATTTCTTATCCATCTGTTTAGTCCTTTGTAATCTGCTCCTGATGACAGATTGTTCTTTTCTTTCCAATGGTTACTTCTCTAGAAAAGCATTAGTGAAGAGAGCTAACACATCATCATTTAGGAACTTCCCATTAATGAATAGGAAAACCTTTCTTTATCCTTACAGAGAAAAAATAGAAAGACAAACGTATACAGTCTTTTATTGTGTAGTTTCGCTGAACAGAGCAGAAAATATTGCTGCTTTTAATGAGTGGAATTCTTGAAGTGATCTAATTTCTGGAGAAAAAAAAAGATTAAAACTGGGTACTGGGAGGTAGCCTTCATCTCATTTCCAAAATACTCTGAAATTTAAGTCCTTGTCCTGGCTAATGTTGATCACAGACCTATCATGAGAACATTGGTTTTGAGCAGTGATGAGGGAATGGCCTGCCAGAATGACTTGGCAATAATCACATGGTTGTGTTGGGGGGGTTAAAATGAACAAAAAACACATTGTGAAACTGCAAAATAATGGGAAGCCTAAAGTAGGTAAAGGTACAAGAGTTAGAGAGCTGTTTGGATAGACGTTCCAGGTCAAGTGGTCCTCAATGCTTTCCGGAAGGAGAGAGGGGCAGATAAACTAGGGAGAACTCACTCCTTAGTTGCTCTCTTTGTTAGTGTGTTTCCATAAGCAATAGCTGCCAGCATCCATTGGGATACCTCTGGACTAGCCAGACCCCTAGTCTAAGGTCCACCTCTAATTCCCTTCCCAGTCTCAGTTTTGTACTTACAGGTATCAAAACAAAAGCATGATGTTAAATGGGGTCTTAGCAAAATTTGAACAATGAAATGATAATTGATAAATGTGGAAAAAATATTTTATCAGCACAAAGAATTAAATTATAAGACCAAACTCAGCTGAGTGAATAAATCCTACTTTTTGTATAATATTGGTAGATGTTGGACCAACTTCACACATCCAGGCTGCACCTACTGCTGCTTTTTTGGCCCATAACTTGTTGTGCCTGTTTAGAGGCTTCAGAGGGATGGCCTGGGATATCCCATTGAGTGTACAACAAAAGTGAGCCAAGTAGCTCTAGATGTGAGGGTGGAGAAGGAAGCATTTATCAAGGGAGATGGGTGTAGCTCCTCTGTGGTTTCCCTGGTTTAGTAGAACGATACAGCTCCTTGTTCACTTGTAGTGGAGCAAGTATTGGGTGTGCATGCTCTTCACCATTAGGAAAATGCCCTTTGGAGCATTTAAAGAGCTCCTTTGTTTCATAAATGTGTGTGGGGTTTGGTTGAGCAGAAAATGTATTCATTGCAGATTAGCTTCCATTCGTAGCTTTTTTTTTAAATTGTCAATGTATGGGAGCTGGACTTTGTGTATAAGCCCCATTCTCTGTGAGAGCTCATTGTAAAAATTAAATGTGTGATTTCCCATATGTGTTGTGGGAATGCACTGAGTGCTGAAAATCGAGGTGGGAGGTGGGGGGAGGATTAAGTTCCTGTCAGGCATTATGAGAGTTTGGGAATTGTATCCCAGGCAGACAAACATCATCTTTCTCCCTTGCAGGTCTGCCTGGGCATTTTGATTTTGCCTTGGTTTCCCATCCTGAAATACCCACAGGGAACCACAGTTGATGTCATCCCTCCTATCACCTCTACTGATCTCCCTTTTCCCATTGCACTGTCTGAACACCTCATTATTGGTTGGAATTCTGTATCTCTGGTGATGAGGCTAAACTTCCTGTATGCCTGGACACAAACTCACACAGTTAATGTTGCTTTGGCCTGGGGCTGCACTGAAACCTGTACATGCAGAAGGCAGAATGCAAATGCATGAGGCTGATATGTCACCAAAGCCTTTTCTCCTGCTTTCCATATTTTTCAGGTTTCTTACTATCATTGGCACTGAGCCAGAAAAAAAACTTGGCGATCAGTTATAGAGAGAAGTATTTGATTCACACCCGATTTGATTCACACCCAATCATGATGTGCAGTGTTTGAAGAGCAGAGAAGGTGGCCCTGAGAAGGGAAAGGGAAGGCCTTTCATACAGGCGGGGGCACTGCTCAGTTCCCATCTCCCGGTGCTCAGCTGATGGATCTCTCAGCAGCACATGCGCTCTCCTGCTCTCTCTGATGAATCATTACATTATTAGCCCTGTTCAGGAGAGCAGCAGTATTTAGGATTGGGCAAAGGTGCCTTTAGGATGCGTGTTTATTTGCTCACAGAACAGGAGGGATAGACGGACTGAAAAGTGAGGGAATGAGAATTGGGCCAGACAGAACCTTCCAAAAAGCTTAACTTATTTGGAGAGTAGAAGCAGCCAGAATAACAAACCATAGGACAGTGAAATTGATTCCCCGTTCCCTCTTCATCATACCCTCCTCCGGGTAAACCTGTTTCGGTTGATAGTGAATATTTCATGCAGTGCTGAGCCTTTTCCGAACTGTGGTGTCCTAGTTTTTCCACCTCCAGCCCCAAAGGAATGTTTTTACATCATGAAGCTTTATTTTTGGGAAGGGGAGGAGGGAGCGGAGGCTGCAGGCTTGCGAAGAGACGGCAACAAAGGGTGTTTCAGAGAACAGCTTGGCTCTGATGTCTCGGCTAAGAATCTCACCTCTGCTCCTTTGCTCCCTCCAGAAAACTCAGTAAAAAGGGTCGGGTCTCAAGGGAGTGGAGTACAGTTCCAATCAGAATAAACTAACCCTAAAAATGGCACCGTGGATCTTCTCTCAGCAGACTGCCGTGGTAGCTCTTTGTTAGCTGACAACGATAAGCTGTTGTCACTGTCAGCACTGCAGGTCTACAGAGCTACTAAAGAGAAGAGCAGTGTCTGTTCTACCTCATGCAGCAGCACCCAGAGGACTGTCTCACTCCTGCTGTGCACCGACTGTCTCTTCAGGAAAGGGCAGGCACTGAGTCTTGTCCCTTTTTACTCCCTCCCCACCTCCCCTCCATATAGAAAGACCAGCTAAGAGTTTGCAGGTGTGGCACTGTGAGTCCTAAAGCCTCGTAGGTCCGGATCCAGTGCCCTCCAGTGTCAGTCTCTTTTGAGTTACTTGAAGTAGGCTTTACGTTGGACTCTTAGTCTTTTAAAGGAAACCCTCAAATCCTCCTGGGTACTAAAGAACCAGAATAGGGAGCAGTGTCATCCTGTCACAATGTTTCCCTCTTTTGAAATCAGTCTTTTAGAAGTTTCCAGGTGTATTTTTATGAATCTGGTAGAAGGTGTCTGCTTAAAACTGAGACCTTCCACTCCACAGTGCCTCCAGATGCCTCTGAAAACACCACAGACAAATAAACTGCCCCATTAATCTGCCAAACAGCTCAAAATCTTGTGTTACACCCCATCCCAGAAAACTCCAAAGGAGGCTGGTGTTCTAGATCCTGCTGTGGATTTGCGTTTCACAAGCGAGTCTTCCCTTTCAGATAGGCAGAACAGCCTGGAAAAGTCCCAGAGCCTCAATATGCTTGCTCATATTAGCCTCCTAAAAGCACACTCTACCTGACTAGCTGAATTAGCATCTACTGTAACTAAGATAGCAGCACAGCAATTCCGAGTCTGACTCACCCCTATTACAGACTGCGAATCCCAGCACTTGCATTGCATGATTCCCTGGATAGCCTGGTTGTTCGTACCTAGTCACGCCTGCCCTCTATGCTCACTGCCCATTATTAAGGGGAACAAACTGGCAGAGCTTTTTCCTCAGACCACTGAGCTGCAGCTCTAGGTCCTCTGCTCCCCTGACATTAGTCCCCAATGTGAAGTGTTTGCTGTGTGGCTTGTTAGTCTGCAGCAAGCTGTGTTCACACACCTTGAAGGACGTCGGGCAGGACTGAAGCATGAAACTGCTTAGTTAATGCTTTAGATCGGCAAGATTTTACTTGGTGCAAAAAGGCCTGAGGAGGGTGACGATACATCTTTCTTTCCTGGTCACTCTTGTCCCCTTACAGGAAAGGAAGGGTGTAGAGAAGAGAGAGGAAAAATGGTTCTTTTGTGGTGAGGTGGAGGCAAGAGGAGAGCTGTGGAATATCCCCAAAGCGTGCTCTACCTCCACTGCATTACAAAACAGCAGTTCAGCAGGGGACACAGAAGCACTTAGGGAAACTGCAGCTGAAACTAAGTGAACCTTTCAGTCTACTTATCACAGCATTTGCAGTCTCTGCTTCAAGGAGAAACAATAATAAAAAAATATCTTGCAAAAGGAAGTAGTATCCATCTAGAGGATTGGATGAAATAAAAAGTGACAAACAAAATCACCAGCTCCTGTTTTAGAAACTGTTGTTAAAAATAAACCATCATTCACTGCTGCAGTGCTGCCAGTGTACTGCCTGTCTTTACATTCCCTGCGCATGTTGTATAGTTTAACAGCTCTCTCTGTTGTCATGACAAAGAGTCCCTGCTTTTCAGCATGAAGCTTGCTCTGTTATTCCTAGTCCACCTGTAATGCTGTCTGCCCTCCCTCCCAGCTTACAAGGCACTGTATTTTCCTGGGCTTGGAGGGTGTGCAGTGTCTCTACTTCCTTCTGATTTACATGAGGACATCTGGATTACTGACTGACTCCTGACTCCTTGCACGGAGCCAGGGCAGTAGAGAAGAGCACCAGCACCAACCACAATTGGGTGCTCAGCCGTGACAGTGTGCTTTGAATTTGTATTTTGCTCCATATAACGTATTGCTGACTCGGCCCCCTGCTGCTTCGTCCTCTGCAGGCTCTAAGTTGAGTTAGTGGTGACATTTGAAAAATCATTTTTTTGTTTGTCAGAGGGTGTGTCTTAGCACGTGTCCTGGCACACCAGACACCATAGCTGTGTTTAAAGACAGAGCTAGGGACCACCTCTGACCTGAAGCATTTACATCTAAACAGGCAGTGCATGTAAAAAGGCAGGAAAATGTGGGTAAAGTTAAAGTCAAATACTGTCTGCATTCTCTGGATACTGAACTATGGCACAGATAGATTAGGTAACCCATCCAGGGCAAAAAAAACTGTTGAGAAAATCAGAGAGTAACCAGACTTTCTGAATCAAAAATCAGCACCTCAACCTCACAGCCTCCCCTGTATACGCTGCCAGAGCAAGCCAGTATTGATGATGGCATTTGCCAGAGTCTTTACAGACCCAGTGAATCCAGACTAAGTTAGGAGATCCTTAGACAGCTTTATGGCTTCCTTTGGATATGATTTCAGGTAATCATTCCAACTTTAACCCCCTCCCATGAAAGCTCCAGAGCTTAGGTGGTTATAATTTCATTTGGTGATATGCCAAAGGTAGGTTTGGATGCATTCAAGTTTGGAACTATGTATGTTTGTGCAATAGAAGGTATTACACATTTTGTTTCATTTTGGTATTCTCTCTGTTTTACATGTGTATTTATGCCAAACAGTGTATATGTGTCCCGTATCTGGAGTTCTTTTCTTGAGGAATATGTAGAAAATATTTGCTGTAATGAGACTGACTACTCCCACCTTCAGTGAAACCATGCAACAGCCTCTCAGACCCTCCAAAATTTAGGGCATAGGCATAGACTCTTCACAGGGGCTCAGCTTCCATCCTTAGACCAGATTTTCATTCGACTCAGTCAACTGTAATGTCTGAAAACCCTGGAAATCTAATTTTTGTATTGTCCCTCTTTGGAAAGGGGATTCTTCTTAAAATCTTAACTGTGGGTAGTTCAGCAGCTGAAAATTTGTCACCAGGGTGCTTCAGTGCAGAGAACCCAGCATTACTGGTCCTTTTTAAACTGTGGGCATTACCTGCTGCTGCCTCCTGCAGGAGAGCTGCCAGTAGGGAAACATCCTGAAGCACCTGAATTCCCAGAGGGAAGCAAATACTAACTGTAAGAAGTATTATAGAAAGCTTTTTAGTGTTTCTCAGCGGTGATTTTTTTTAAATTACAATGGTTGCATTTTGGGGGGTGGGAAAAGCTCCTTTAAGAGACTGAAAGCTCCTTAATTCTAATGTAAGGAAATCCCCATGCTCCAGTTCGAAGAATATTTTTCTTGGGAATGAAAAGGGTGCTCCCAGATATCAAGGGCCTGATCCAAGTTATGTTAGCACCAGGAAGCCACTTAACAGTGACTGACAGCAGTCCTTGGTGAGGAAGATGAGCCAGTGAGGTGTTCAGTGCTGATGCTTCCTAACAGAGCCTGCCTGCTCACATGTGTCCCGCAGGTCCTGGGGCTGCTGTCCATGTGATAGTGACATTGTTCTGAAGTGACTGCTTTTTCCAGCGTCCCGAAGATGATTTGCTTGGAAAGGACAAAGGAACAAAGTACAAAAGGGATGATCGTCGTCATCGATCATTCCTGAATAGACCACCTTGCACCTGGCCACTCCCAGAGCTGTTCTGGACTGGGAGGGGGCAGGCAGCAGGGAGGAGTGTCGCTAAGGGAAAGAAAGAGATGCAGGTGGAAGTAACCATCAAAAAAACATTAAATCCTCTCTCACTGGGTTGAAGTGGAGCTGTTGTACTGGCCAAGTCCTGTGTGAAGGTAGAAGTGCCGCCAGGGCATCAAAGCTGCCCTAGGAGTCTGTAGAAAGCAGTTCTTTTGCTTCATTTCTCTCTGGATTCCTGCTGTATGTCCTGCAGGACAGAATAACCACATTGTAAGGGGTCATCTATGACAGTGAAGGAGTTGTTGTTGTTGTTTGTTGTTTGTGCTCAGGCAGTGCTGCAGAGGGAATAAGAAGCTCTGACATCACTGCATCTGCTTTGCAGCAGCACATCAGGTCATGTGCAGCTGCCTCATTTTTCTGTTGATAAGTTGTAAAAAAGGGATTGCACCATATATTTTGGAAATGCTTGGCAGTCCTGTTCTAGCTGGTGACTGATCTCTGGTTTGGAAAAGCTATTACTTTTGGTATTACATAGTGCATTTTGCCAAGCAGTTACATTTGTCAGCAGCTTGAAGGGCACAGCCAGCTTTCTCAAGTCTCTCTGCTGCATTAAAGGCAGTAAAGTCACCTGTCTCTAAGGGAAAGACAGAGGAGCCTCACAACAGCTGACACTTTCATGTGTCCCTGACATACCTGGGTAGGAAACTGGCACAGAGTCCTTAGTCCAACTCTGCAAGAATTACAGTGGCCTTTTGCATGGGAGGTTACTACCAGGCATACATTTTAATGCCCTGAGTCTGCTGGAACATCAGTATAACCAAGAGCCAGCCACTGAGAGGACTGCAGTACAACTCTTTTTCCTGCTTTTAAGGTCAGAACCTATATTCCTCTGTTACAGCACACAAAAAAAAAAACCAAACAAAAAAAAAACCCAAAACAAAACAAAAAAACCCCCCAAAAAACTTAAAAAAAAGAAAGAAAAAAGAAGGATGTTTCTCTTTAAAAGCAGTTGGGGAAGGGAGAACAGCTTTGTGTGGCAAGGAGGAGACAGCATCCTAAGTCTTTAGGTGTCTGCAGCTGTGGCAGAAGCAGTCACATCCCGAGTGATTAATGAGCAGGCAGGCTGGATGTGAGGAGCAGAGCACAAGGCCCATTGCAGAGCTGGCTGTGGGGATCCCCCAGGGAGAGGTGGGCTGCTCCGATACGGCAGAGAGAGGACTGGGGGCGGCTTACAGAGAGCTGACTGCACAGAAGGCAGCTGCTCTTAGTGGTGCTGATGTTTTAATCGTTGGTGGTGGCTTCAGCAAAGACTTATCTCACGCCCCCATACTGCTCTAGTGAACAAAGGACTAAGAAACAGCCTGACCCCTTGGCATTAGGTGGGTTTGGGGCTACAGAAAGCAACTCTATTTAAAGAGGTGTCAAAACGGGAAGAGAAAAAGGAAAGAAGGAAATTCTCCAACCTCAGTTAAAAATAAAAAACAAATCCTATTTTAATCCGTTGCCAGATTCATTTTGCGTGTTCAGGATCACTCCTGTAAAATGCAGGTGGTACTTCAGCCAAAATGAAGGTGTTTCCAGAAGAGTACCCTGGTTTTCTGTAGCAGAACAGCAGTATATATTTGCCCTCCTAAGTGACAAGAAAAACTGTTTGGCAGTGCTTGAGGCGTAAAGTGATTGTTCAACTACATAGTTTATGCATCTGCTGGATCCCTGGTGTGCTGTGGAAAGGGAAGTTTGCACAGGATTTGGAGACAGCCAGAAGGCCAAGAAAAGCAGCATGCGGCAGGAGCAACAGAACCAAAATGCTTACAATAAAAGTCATTCTGCCAAATAGGACTTCTGGTAAAATGCCCACTCACCCATGAAGGCAATCCCCTCAGGTCGTCTGAAAACCCTTTTGGTTGAATAAACAGTACGGGGGAGAAAAAATTAGGCTGGGTGGGCTGCTTCTGGCCTACATTTGAAATTCAAACTCATTCATTCATGTAAACTCTCTGTAGATGCTTGCAGTCCTGTGTCACCTCTGAGGTCCTGGATTCTCTTGTAATATCAGACACGTCTCCCAGAAGAAGGAAACTTCCTGCAAACTGGGTATTCAAGTGTATCCTCAGGTCTAAAGGAGACCACCGTTGGAGTGATCGCACTAAGGAGCTGATTGGAGTGCTGACTTCCATTTGGAGTCCTGGAGAACGTGCACACTTGTCATGGAAAGGGATGAGGAAGAGCTGCTATAGTTCAGCTCAGAGAGAGAACACCACTGTGTACTACACGTTTTCTTTCTCTCTACAATGAACAATGCCTTACTTGAAAATATTCAGAACACTTTTAAGGGAGGGCTGTTCAATTTTTTCCCCTTTTGCTTATTTCCCATTTCAGGTGCAAAGAACTGCTTCATATTTCCTTAATGAGAGTGTATCAGAGCTGTACACTTCTATATCTTTTTTGTAAGTGAAGCTTTGCTCATTTGTTTGAAGATAGAACTGACAAATTCAGACCTTCAGTAGGTAGGTAGGAGCCTCCTCTCCTGTGGGCTTTATGTGACTGATCATTTGCAGATCATGAGCAAGATGAGGGATCAGAGAGACACAACAGGGCTTCAGGGATCTTGGCATGCCTGGAGAGTGCTAAATTATACCCTGTGGAGACATCTCAGGTTCCTCAAACAGGTCACTGTTCCCATAGAAGGAAGAGGGATGACGGTAAATGAAGACACGTCCAAAGGAATCTCATCAAAAAAGTAGCTTCACAAAATGCGTGTTTAATGGGTCAGAAGGAGAGACTATCCCCACTTCCTGGTTGGCCACCAAAAATATTCATATGGGCCACCATTTCAAACTAAATGTGTTACTCTCTTATAGGTTTGCTAGAAGTTGCAAGGTGATTTTTTTCTTGCTTTCTTTCATCACTTTTCTGTCTTTTATTGCTTACAGGTAGATCCTACACAGAGCTGTGAACAGGGATTATAGGCATTTCAGTGCAGGAGTGAGCTCAAGGGTAGGAGGCAGTATGCAAATGAAACTTCTGACCCCACACAAATTCATATTATACAGCAGTAGGAGGCACTCTGCACACCCTGCCAACACATGCATGTTAATGTAATGATCAGCTATCCCTAAATATCTTGAGGCTTTACATCCAAGGTTTTATAGCCACTGAGTTCTGTATGGTGCAAGGAGAGCTTCTCTGTGCTACTTTCCTCCCAAATATATTTGCATAAGCCAGGATTCAACATGTGAACCTCACAGCACAGGCACTGTTTCCTCATATCTGAGGTTACTGCTGGGTCTCCTCAGCACGGCATCCGCCTCAGCAAGATTTTTGTTGCTTTTTTGTCTGTCCCTTGTTTGTGTGGGAGGCAGTATAATCTTTTCATGGGGGGAAAAGGCTTTCTCCATTGGAAAGAAGGGAGCTAATTATGTCTCCTATAAAGAGATGTAATTGGTTTTCCTTTCTGTAGAAAGAGGATGACATGAACAGCATCCCTTGCCTTTTCATTCCAAAACTCTGTTGTGACCGTATTGCTGAGTACTGGAAAACTCCACGAATCACAGGTTGTTTTTCACGTGTTCCAAACATCTGGGAACAAGGTTCAGCTGACTGATAAATGTGATCTCTGGCAGAAAACACTCAAAAGTGTGGGGTGGGAGGAGGGTAGATCTAGCCCAGCTCTCCATTTCAAATATTGCTGGTTTCAAATTTAGCCTACCATCTTCTCAGCGAATTGTTTGTGAGCACTTTTAAATCTGCACATAGAAGTGTTTTCATAAGTATTAGGCAAGTGCAAGGGGCTTGAATTAGATTGTGAAAGCAGGATGCCTGTATATGTGCCAAAGCATCCCAAGGTGTATAGGCCTAAGGTGGTAGGATTTAAGTGAAGCCCAATTTTCAAATTCTCATCGTTTTTTTGGAATGCCCACTCTGCCACTTTCAGGAATAGCTGGAGTAAGCATGTCCAGCCAAGTCCATTGTCTTCAGAGAATTAAGCTAATTTGTTTAACGCTGGAACTTTCTTATTGCATCTGCTATGTAATTTTTGAATCATGAGCACTTTCTTTAGTGATGCGTTGTCACCTGACATATCCAAATGTTGCATCCTGTCTTTGCTCTTCATCAACAGCCTGTGAACTCTGCATTAGATGTGATGCGTAGGACAGATAGAAAGGAATGGGAAGAGACTCAAATAATGGCTCCTAAGCTGACTATTTTGAAGATGCACAACCACGACATCTTCATAAATAATAAAAATACCACCTTCCTCAAATTTAAAATGCCTTAATTTCATTGCTGTTCCTGATCTCTGTGCAATAATGCCGTGTTGGTGGATGCATCTGCACTGCAGCACACCACTTGTCATAAAAATATAGGTTGCTTTGGAATGACACAGGTAATTCAAGGGAGAAGATATCCATACTGCAGGAGTGATTGTCACTGTGTGGAAAAGAGGATCTGGTTTAGGGTAGGGAATTTGTTTGGCTATGGTTTAGCGTGGTGAAGCTGAAGAATTTACGATTAGAACTCAGAAAGGCTCAGAAATACTGCAGAATCTGAGAAGTAATGTTCAAGGCATAGATCCATAAATAGAAAGGCGGGCCTCATATTACAAGACCCATCTCTAGCGACCTAGAACTAAAAAATGGAATTTGCTGATCTTTACTGGCTGGCTCTGGTCTCAATTAGTAGTAAGAGTCCTATGAACTTTGAGATAAAGAGATGGGCCAATGCCAAGTACTTCTGAAAGTCTGCCCAGACTGAATAATATATTGGAAAACATAATGAAGATGTGGAAAATTATTGTATTTGTCTCCAGAGCGCATGCTGGATATGGCCAGAGGTGTCTTAAGTCCTCATTTCCTAAGTAGGTTCAAAAATGTGGAGAAGGAATGACTTAGCCTATCCCCACCACCTGTTCTGAGATGCTTGAGAACCTATCTTTGCAATGTTGTTCGTAAACCCTGCTTGCCAGGAGGTCTCTTGATCCTGATATTGATGTTGATAGTCTGCAAGATGTCATCAGCACCTCCAGCAATAAGGGGCTGGTGTGTGATGAGAAGGATATGAGAAGAGCAGAGATAAAATAACTGAGAAACAAAATGTTCCTTCGTTGCTGTCTTTGATCTCTTAACTCCCAGCTGTGAGAGATCCTGGTTGCTGATGGCAGCAATCGACTAATTTTCTGCAGCTTCTGTTGCTTGTACAAAACAGAGGAAGATGTTGTCTTCACTGAGGGGAGTACAAGTCTTGCTGTAATGTCTTATGTTGCAGACTGAACCTGAGGAGAGGCAGGGAATGAGCACAGGCAGCCTCAAGACTGAGGCAAAATAGGCACTTTTATTTCCTTCTCTCCCCTCTCCTTCTGCCTCTTGCTTTGTACTACAATTCCTGCCTTATTAGCCATTCTTTTGAAGATTAAACCCCATTGGAAAACTCCCAGGCATTGTTGCTGTCTTTGCTGTATCCCTGATGCGATGGAAGAAGTGACAGGCAGGCACCACAGACAAAGCTGTTGTGTCAGGGTTAGCATCATCTTGGAAGCTTGTGTCTTTTCTCCAAACTGAGATGCAGTAGGTGAGGGAGGGGAAAGTTTTACCATTTAACTGTCCACCAGTAGTTTACTCCTGACCTGGAACTGAGGCTGAGTCCACAAAGCTAGTTTTGTTGTGTGAGTTGCCAAAAAGCTGAGGGAAAAGGCTTAGGGTTCATCTGCTGTTGGCTACATCCAAATAGATGGCCCAGAGATTGAGATATTGAGAGGCTTCTGCTGATTTCCCACATTGTTCAGCCCTGTCTTGCAAAATATGAGAAGACGTGCTTGTGGTTGAGGTGGGTCTGCATGAGAAAGTTATAATCCCACATCCTGATCAGTGGGCAGGAATGTTTGGAATTGATGCACTAGTTCTTGTCATTACAGAGATACACCAGATAAGGTCATGTCATTACAGAGACGTGTGCAGAACACCTGCTTTATGGACAAAGCAGACTCATTTCAACATCACAGATAAGAATAAGTAGTTCTTGGCATCAGTGTTCCTAAGATGGAACGGACACAGAAGTGCTAACATAGAGCTGGTGCATGCGAGGCAGGAGCTGCCATTTATGCAGCAGAGTGATAGAAACCACTGCCAACCTGCTGGGGCAGAAGAACTGGGCTGAAGGGTTGCTTGGCCTCCCTGAGTGCTCAGCCTCTGGCTCCATGGTTTGGCAGAAAGTCGGCTGTTGATTCCTCTGCCTGCAGCTGCCAAGCATCCCCTCAAGGCTCCCTATTTATTGCAAAGCAAAGTGCAAACATGAACTTTGTGAATATGTGTTGCGCTTGGCCTTTTCACAGTTCCTGGATGAGGTCCACGCTCCTGTTGGTCTGGGATAGTGTCACTCTGGGAGGTGCAATTCTGGTTCAACAGCATATTTGGAAAACAAAGGGGTGAACTGTGGGTTGATTCAGTCTCTGCTTCCATCACTGTGAGGGTCTGTTGGGCTGGAGAATCCCTTCTAGACATCAACTGTTAGTATATCACTGAGTTTATTAATTCAGCTGAAATTAGATCCTAATAGACAAATAAATACAAATATTTATCTAAAGAGTTAAGGGCCACCCAAGAGTGAATGACAGGAGAATACAGTAGAAAACCAAAAATTATATTATCTGTTTCCACTCTTTAAAATTAATGGTTGTTAAGCTTGTTGTGGAGAAAGGCAAGGCATGGATGGAGTCTGGCATTCTGCCTCCAATCTCTGCAGAGCTCCAGCTATTCTGCCCTCTCCTGGAGCATTTGTTACCTGCCTCATTCCTTAGGGAACCAGAGAACGCCATTAAGGAAAAATGTAGAGACGGGAATAGCAGCAATCCCATTGATTGCTTCTGGAAGAGTATTAGAAGAAGTGTAAAGGGCATTTGTGTAAGACAATGCCAAAGAGCTAAAAAAGGCCAGTGTGACTAATGGAGAAAAAGAGGAAGAGGGAGAAAGAGGCTGGCTGAGACACATAGGAAATGGTGGAGAGTTTATCCTTTGAAGCTTTTCCAAAACTGTGCTTTTAAATTTTGCTTCCTATTGATGGTGGACTCCCTTAAGAATCCAGTCTATGGTACTGTCAGCACCACTCCACTGTCTCAGTCCCATTCCTGGATGCTCTTGGGAACCCCTCTGCCTTATCATATCCTCAACCAATGCTCTCAGAAGCTCTGCACTGTATTTTTGGCAGAACATTATGCTGTGCTGTGCTATACTGACTCCTTTGTGTTTGCCCATATTTCCTTAATGAGATTCAGCATCTTTTGCATTCTCCACACACTCTTTGGCTCCAGCATTCCAGTGTTGTGTTTGGTATTGCCCATATTAAATCTCTGATGTCTCAAATAATACAAGAAGTTCTGCACCTGTATTATTTGAAGCTGAACTCTCCGTACCCCTTAATTTTACAGCTTGTTTCTCCTCTGTGTGTAGTAACTGTTTTTCTGTAGCTTAGCATAGCAGCCCACAAGGCATTAAATGTTCAGAACGATACCTTCTTCCTTCAGAAGAAGCAGCTTCTACTGAGGGAAAATTAGTTATGAATTGCACTCCTTTCCTGTGTGAGGCCGTATACACCCCTGAAACAAGCCCAGGGTCGTTCGGGGGGTTAAAAGCTTCAGATGAGTCCTGCATCACCAGCCAATCAAGGGAGGTGCTTGTTCTGCTCTGCTCTGCACTGGTGCAGCCTCACCTTGAGTCCTCTGTGCAGTTTTGGGCACCACAATATAACAAAGATATTAAACTATTAAAGACTGTCCAAAGGAGGGCAGTGAAGATGGTGAAGGGCCCTGAGGGGAAGCCTCAGCATGAGGAGCAGCTGAGGTCACTTGGTCTGTTCAGCCTGGAGAAGAGGAGACTGAGGGGAGACCTCACTGCAGTTACAACTTCCTTTCGAAGGGAAGAGGAGGGGCAGGCACTGATCTCTTCTCTGTGGTGACCAGTGACAGGACCCGAGGGAACGGCCTGCAGTTGCGTCAGGGGAGATTTAGGTAGGATCTAAGAAAAAGGTTTCTCATCCAGGGGGTGGTTGGGCACTGGAACAGGCTCCCCAGGGAAGTGGTCAGAGCACCAAGCCTGCCAGAGTTCAAGAAGCATTTAGACAATTGTCTCCAGCACACGGTGTGACTCTTAGGGATGGTGCTGTGCAGGGCCAGGAGTTGGACTTGATTATCATTGTGTGTCCCTTCCAACTCAGCTTATTCTGTGATTCCTTGCTTCTGTGCCTACAGCATGGCTAGGGGGGACTAAACTTACAGTTCTAAATTTGGGGTGAGCCCTGTAGGTCAGACATTGCAAGGAGGGCTGCTCACACGAGAGGGACTGAGTGTGCTGCTTTGGAGCAGTGGGTACGAGTGCTCACACGGACTTGGCTGCTAGTTGGGGGTGGCAGGTTTCTCAAATGCCAGACTGGGTGCACATGAGTTACAGAAAGCACAGTGGGCATCAACATTAAAAACCAGGATAAGGAGGGAAAAGGAAGGCAAGGCAAAGATCACGTTATTTCTCCTGTAGTGTGGCTGTTGGTTTGTGTCCTGTGTCCTGCACTACTCGGCGATGGCAGCCAGGATGTGGCACTCACTGAAGGTGACAGGAGGCACAGGGAGGCGATTTGCCTTCCAGTGAAAGGGGCCTATTCTGCTGACTGCTGGCAGAGACTTGTGTGTCAGTCACTTGTTAGCTGCGTACCACCGGGCAGCAGATAATCTCAAGTGCTGAATGAATAAATCCACTCCTTGTCAGCTCCCATCAGTGTCTCTTGCATGAAGCCCTGATGCTTCTTAAAGCAGCATACGCTGCAGATAAGTCAAAATGCCATATTTACTCGGGAGCTGATGGCAGAGCCCTGAGGAACACTTCAGGTGTTAACTACAGAGTTAAACCGTGATGTTTCCAGGTAGGATTTTCCACGGCTAGATAACCTGTAGGATTTATTTCAAGACCTTGGAATCTATAGGCCAGGCCAGGAATCCTGTTGTGGATGTGCATTGGCACCAGGAGAAAGGATTTCCAAGAAAACTAACATGGTATCCATCCAGTCAACTTCATACTCTCAGACTTTATGCTAAATTTGGAAATTCAATGGAGTTTAGAGTTGCAGTTTTGAAGGGACTATGGAAAAAGTCAAGTAGAAACTGACATTCTGATATAATAGTAGTTTGTGGAAAATAAATTTCCCTCCTAAAGCTTCATGGTATAGAAGTCTGCACATGCAAATTTTAAAATCAAATATGCATCTCGCTTCTCACACATACCTATTTTCATTTTCATTTATGGGGAAATAGCTTTGAGAAGCACACATGCAAACAAAAATTGTGGTGGAATGAGCCCATAATAGAGCTCTCAGTAAAACGAGGAATAGCTCAGCTTTCCAGTAATTTTGTCTGTTTGTTGTAAGTATTTTGTACAGCATTGTCTAGCTGTCTGATTCTATGGAGATCTAAGTCTAGTTTTCTCCCTAATTTATCTACTTTTTGTAGAATCTTATTGTAATTGCTAGTACTTAACAGAAAACCTGAATTCATGTTAAAACATTTAATTAGTCAAAATTGTGTAATAGAAGATTTCTTTCAGATACCACTTAATGATCATTAGAAGGTCTGATTCAAAGCCCACTTAAGTCAATTGTGTCTTTTGTTGACTTCAATATGTTTTGAATTTGGCTCAGTATATTCAGAAACGTGAGGTTAATGGCTACAAAAGCAGCAAGAAATACTCCCCATAGATGCACAACTTCCACAGTTCTACATTTGCATTCATAATAGCCTGCCGAGTAAGTTTTGGATAAATGTAATCAAAGGTCATTTTAAGTAAAAAATCAGCCAAATCCAGAGCTGCAGAGGAAGATACTTTAATGTTTAATCTTTTAAAACCTTATATTTTTTCCACTTCTACTCTATTTATGCTCCCATTGAAATTAAGGATGCAACTGATAAAATGTGGTATTGCTTAGATCTGGTAATGGCTCAATCTGTTTGGAAGAATGTTTTCCCCACAGCAGTGATGACCCTACAGGGCATAATGGGCCTGCAGTTACTTGTCGTCTAAAGCCATTTTGGCTTTAATGCTGTTCTCTTCTGATTTCAGGAGTAGCCTATTTATTCTGTGATTATGGGCAAGAGTGAACAAGTGGCCTAGATGGTCTTCACCAAAGGCAGGCATTTTTCACCATTTTCAGCTTCCAGTCCCACATAACATGAAAGCATAAGTACCAAATGAATATAATCCCATGTCCTTTGCTGTGATATTTCTATTATGGCAGGAACACAGACTTTTCGGAGAACCTAGTACTAGTTTTTTCCTATGTGATACCTTTGGTTTTACCACTTCATCTCTGTGAAATACCACAGTGATTTACTCTGCTTTCTGTGCTCTCATCATGGAAATGCAAATTACTGCACTGTAGGCCAGACACTGAAGAAAATAGGTGCTCTGGTATAAGGTTTCCAACCTGAATTATAGCCTGAGGAGCTGGATAAGCAGCCAAATCTCTACATCCTTTGAAGTTCATCCTGAGTCTAAGTAATTCTGAATTCAGAGAAAGTTCATGTCCTGGATGAGTTTCTAGTAACTGAAGGACAGCCATTAGTTCTGAAAAGTACTTCATTAGTTACTTCAAAACAAAGTAGATTTAACATTAGCGAGAACTTGATTTTCACAGGAAAACCTACCACTTCTGCCCTCCCTTCACCATTTTGCTCTATGAGTAGGGAAAACAATCCAACATGTTTGCATCCTGCAGAGCTTTACTTCTTTATTTCTCCTTGCCACTTCTGACTTCCTTCTCAAGCCAGAGTTTTAAACCGTGTGGAAACTACTGATGTCAGTGGAGAAAGAGGGGACTTTCTGGTGTGCTGCTGGAGAACTTCAAAGCTTCCAAGGAGTAACGTAATCTGCTGTCCCCCAGCTTTTTGTGTGTAGGTGTTCTTTGAAAAACTGCTAGCAAGGATTGTTGCACAGCACTTGCACAGGTTTGGTAGATAAAACACAGACAGGTAATATGAGACAGCTGGAAGCCTCATTTTTCAAGCAGCACATGGATCATGAGTAACCCAGCTGTTACTGAGCAAATGAATGCAAGAGAAAAGGAAACCTTCCTGCCCTCCTTGCTTCCTAAGTGAATTAGCACTCTGTGTGCCTGTGAGTCAAAAGGCAAGAGAACGGGGCACTTGTTGCCAGTGAAAACTGTGCTGACAAGATGGGCTTAAACCAGAGAGATGTGATTTCCTCTGCGGTAAAATGGAAGTGGAGATGGAGGAGGGGGACGCAAAGTTTTGCATTATTCTTCTAAGGGTTGCATTGCCCCACGTTGGACTTTGTCATTAGCTGAATCACCAGAGCATCCTGTCAAATCAACCTCCTGCATAGATTTTTAGAATCTCTAATCAGCACCTGCATGGCACCCGCATGGCTACACATCACCTGTGCATCTCCTTTTGCCCTGCACAGCCTTTCACAGCTGTTTTCCCCAGTTTCAAGGCACAGTCAGTGACCCACCATGGCATGAGGCAACCCTGGCTTTAGCTGGGACCCTGTGATATGACCTGGCGTTTGTGCGACAGAAAAGCTTCGCTTTATTCCTTTCTCTTTTAACCAATAGGCAAATGTTTCTCCATGTTTCCTGTTTATCACAGACTCTGAGCCTCCCTAGATAGGCTATTCTGAGCTTGCCCTGCTTTCTGATAATTGCATGTGCATTAAAGCAAACACCCCTGCAGGGTTTCTCCACTCCCCTGTCCTTGCCAGCTGGGAGCTGGACAGCATTCCGTGGTTTGCAAGCACAGGGCTGCGCAAAAAAGGCACGCCAAGGGCTGGCAAGGCTCTGGGGAAGAAGGCAAAGCCGCGTGCTATTTCAGGCCTCTCTTATTTTGCCAGTGAGTTCAGACACCTCTCCTTTCTTTCTTAGTGACACGATGGCTGCTAGGTCCTCCCGAGCCATGCATCAGTGACATCACTACTGAGATCCAACCTATATCAATTACTGACTTCTCTGTAGGGATATCAAAAATGAACAGGATCCAGGAGAGTCACCCATCAGTAATGACTGCAGTAGTAATTTTGAAAATATGGTCAGTTGCATATTTCTGTGAACTGTTGTTTTTCTTTCAAAGGAAAAAGAAGCAGGACACTGCTACAAGATTTTTTGAGGATGATCTTTATCAGATTGCTGTTCAGAGAACTGAGAATCTCTAGATCCTAAAGTAATATAACCATTAGTGTCTTCTGCCACTACCTGGGGCAAAGTCCTGGACTATGAGAAGTACAGTAATGACACTTTTCCTTCATAAATGCCCCTTCACTGAATATATAAAGTCTTACTTGAGATGCATAGGTCAATTTTGTCCTTGGTTTACAGATAGAAGAGTTAGCAGACTGTGGAAAACTGACTGGCACAGAAAACACGCCAGTGAACTTAACACTGCAGTTAAATGCTGCCAGGCACATCAGGACAGATGCTTTCTACATACATGGGGTTGAAATTGAGACCTACAAAACTGTATTTCCTTTTGTCATTTAGTTCACAAGAAGTTGAAAATATGCATAGAACCTTCTACACTTGCACACTTAAAATGATGAAAGAAAGCTAACTCAGGCTAATTCTTTTTAGTTGGTTCCTAGAGTAAATCCGTAGATAGTAAGTAGATATTTCCTTTTTACTCTGATTGTCTGTTGAACTTAGGCCATGCAGTGCTGTAGCTGAATTCCCTCCTCCAAGTGGTGGTCGTAAGTCACTGCCTCTTCTCATGCTTTAGGACTGTAACCAAGCAGGACCCTGACTGGATACTGCCATCCATCACTCACTTGGTCTGAACTTAAGTTGCCGCTGAATCAACCGAGAGGTTTTTCAGAAGTGAATCACCATTGCAGTTAGACAGCCCATCTGCAGGGAATTTTGTTTTTCACAGGCAGGACATCCCCCAGGAGGAAGATCAGGGTTGGATGATCCTTGTCACAGCTAGTGCAATGGTCACATTCCCCATGAAATACCTGTTCTTCCCCATCCAAAAGGAACTGTGTTGGAGTTCCAGTTCCTGAGCAGCTGCAGTATGTGTTGCTGATGATGAATCTCAGTACTATTAGAAGAATGTTATGGGAGTGGGTGCTTCTTCTGTTTCGTTTTGCTTGTTTTTGAAGCAAATCCAACTTTTATCAATTATAGGGCTGAACAAGCCCTCTGCAAATGTCAGTGCATATCTTGTAAGAGAGAAGAGTAACAGGTCTTTTTGAAGAGGAGGCAAAAATGGAGTAAACTAGCTACCCCCTGGGTTCGTGGTGAAATAGCTGTACTGTTGAAATCTACCCAACTTTTGTTTCCTGTTCATATAAGTGGCTTTCATCAAAGCGCTGGTCATGAGTAAGTTAACACCCCCAGAGCTGTCACCATCAAGTACCGTGTATCACTGAATTCCTACCAGTTCTGGCAGTGCTGAACTGTGTACATACATGTTTAAATGCATTCCCTACTTCTCTGAAGGAGCTATTTCCAGACATCCCAAGTGTGTAAGTGGAATCTCTCAGATGACTTTTGACTCTGCAGAGAGAAGTAAGTGCCTTTGAAAGACTGAGATTGGCACATGTACAAATACACTTTCCTCCATCCTGGTATGTGAGGAAGGCTAAGGATGATGTAGTGCAAGAGTTGCTTTTGCTGTTTTTCTGTGGTGCTGTAGAGGAAAAGAGATCTGGGGTGATAACCAACATGCTGGGAAATCCTCCTCTGCACAGTGCTGAAAACGACCATTTTCTAATTTCCTGCAGAGTATCTTACTGGCATTCAGGTAAAGTTGTCTGTGTTCAGGCTTAGCAGAGGATGTTCTCTCAGGAAGTTAAAGGACATCAGGAACTAAAGGTGTACTGGGGCAAGGTCCTAATTACTCATCCGATCTCTGCAGGGGAAATACTAAGGGATGGTTTTGTAGTTCGTTCATGGTTTGTTTGTCAGTACAGCAGCTCCAGGACAATCAGTTATTTAAAGGACTGGAAAAAAACCTACCTAGTTGCCCTTGTTTGCTTCTTTAGGTCTTTTTCCTGCCTTTGTGGATTCCTAGAAGTTTGTCATGCCCGACTGCACAAGGCTTCCACCGCGTCTTGTTGCAGAGTTTATTTCACTAATCCACAGTCTCCACGATGCTACATTAACTCCCTTCGACTTAGCCTAGGTCAAATCAGAGCAGTTACAGTGTGGTTTCCAGCAGCGGAGCAATTTTGCTAACAGCTGAGGAATTGCACTGACTCCATCTCTAATGAATACCCTTAGTGGTCATGATAGGAATTTTGGGTGAGAACAGGGCTTGCACTAATTACAGGGACTTAGTCACAACTTGTTAACTCAGCATTGAAGACATGCTGTTAGAAGTGGCCATACTTGGGCAGACTGGGAAATGAGAGAAAGCACAGTCTTGTGCTTAAGGCTCTGAACACTGTGTCTCCAGTAATCTGGTTTAATTTCTTGTTGTGCCTTGTACTTCTTATGTCACTTCTTATATTTCTTTCCCTTTCTGCGCCTCAGTTCTGCAGCTATAAAATCACATTTCTGTGTGTCTTCTCCCCTGCGTGCATGGCAAGTTCTTCAGAACGGGGATTTTCTAATATTAATTGAGTATGCAATACATAGTGCAGCCACACCGATGGCTGTGGGAGGTCAGGAGAGCCCTAAGTGACATCTTAGAGTTTCTGTACTTTGAGAATAAGTCAGTGGTTTTGGATTGTGAGGCAGGACCAGCCTTGAATGCTCATATAACTCCCACAGCTAATTTTCTTTGGTAGATTTGGGGCTTTTCTTTCAACCTTGAAATTTTGCTGGGTTTTGGTTCTGCAGGGCAAGGAGTGCTAAGGCTGAATAAATTGAATTTTTCTTAAATTATATGAGTGCTAAATAAGATACATTGTTACAATTTTCCATCCTCTGCATATAAAGAGGCATGGGAAATGGATAAATGGGAAGAAAATGTGTGACAGTATCTAATGTATTCTAAGACCAAGTTTCTAATCTTCTCTGTTTCTTTTTGTTTCTTCCAGGTGGAGCGGGAAATAGCCATCCTGAAGTTGATAGAACATCCCCACGTTTTAAAGCTGCATGATGTTTACGAAAATAAAAAATATTTGTAGGTATTACTGGCTTTTGCCAGAGAAGGGGGAAGGGAAGGAGGAAGGAAGGGAGGGAGATCAGGGTTTTGGAACTTGGTAACATCTCTGAAAGAAACAGGTGTGTTTTCACCCTCTGCTGGTATCTGTGATATTTGATACTTGGATGAGGAATGAACACTCATTATTTCCATGGCTTTTCCTGTGTTCTTCTCTGTACTTTCATAGAATCTTAGAATCGTTAAGGTTGGAAAATACATCCCTGTCCAACCATTAAACTGCTGCTGCCATATTCACCACTAAACCATGCCCCCAGGTGCCACACCTACACGTTTTTTGAACACTTCGGGGAATGATGATTCCACTGGTTCCCTGGACAGCCTGTTTCAATACCTGACCACCCTTTGAATGAAGAAATTTTTTCTAGTATCCAATCTAAACTTCCCCTGGCGCAACTTGAGGCCCTTTCCTCTCATCCTGTCATTTTTTGAGTGGGACAAGAGACTGACCCCCACCTGGCTACAGCCTCCTTTCAGCGAGTTGTAGAGAGTGATAACATCCCCCCTGAGCCTGCTCTTCTCCAGGCTAAACATCCCAACTCCCTCAGCTGCTCCTCACAGGACTTGTGCCCTAGACCCTTCATTAGCTCCATTGTCCTTCCCTGGACACTCTCCAGCACCTCAGTATCTTTTTGGAGTGAGCCGTTACTTATATGCTATTTCTTTTCCTACTTAAAATGGAAGAAAGAGGACAAACCAATGTTTTCTGTCAAATAGTGAGAGAGGAGGAAAGTTTGTACCTGTTAGATCTGGAACCACTTTGAATCAAAGCAGTAACAGACTTACAGTGGATAATTTGGATAAACTATTTGCCTAATAGTTTTCATTGAAACCTTCAACTCTCACTAAAAATGTTTGAAATTTGTCCTATCAACAACAGATTTTGGTTATAGGAGCCACTAATCTCCTGATGGTTCTGCAGTAGGAGTTATGTAGCAAATGAGGAGTTTTTTAAGATTTTTTTTTTCTCCCAGATCATTACCAGTGCCAGACAGGGATGTTGTCCACAGACAATCATTTTAGATTGATTTAAGGCACTAAATATGTTGTATTTGTTGCCAAACAAACAGGCCACATTAATCTTGGCATAACAGGAAAAAAATCAATGTTCTCCTAATAGAAAAGGGTGACCCAGTAAGGAACTCTGCTATTTTCAGCTTTTTAACAGGTTATTATGAGTGGAAGAGAGTGGTTAAAAAAGATTAAACCGTTTTTAAAAGCCACCATCCACTGGTGACCTCTTTTTAGTGTCACAACACAAGAAGGGAATGACTGTTTATCCAGAGACAGTGTGTTGAATGGAGGTAACAGTCCCTCATGGACTATTCAGCCAGTCTTGTTACTGGAGCAATGAATTCCTATTCCGAGAAGCGAAGCCTCTCTGCCTAAGGGTTAGCTTAGTAGAGCAGGCAGTAATTTCTTTTGGATTTCCCCCTCCTCCTCTGGGGCACAGGCTGCCATCCGCGGTGAAATGCAGTTGCCAGAAAGAGCTCGTGCAGGCCCTGGCTGCAGGCTGGCTCAGATGTTTCAGAGCTGCGTGCTGCATGCTTTATCCTCAGTGGCATTTCGTGGTCATGTCTCCGTGAAGCCCAGTTTGCCCCAGCTGAGGAAGAGGCCCAGGTCTAACACAGCCTGCTCTGTGCAGAAGGGTAGCAAAGGGAAATCAGCCTTTACAAGGGAGCAAGTTCTCCTTTAATCCTGAAAAGAGCAGCACCATTGGTAAGAGTACATTTCCCCTGTATTCTGATTTAAAGAGGGGGTAGGATGAGGTCCCTCTTTTGATTGAGAGGGAATATTCTTCATTGTGATCTTTGTTTCTGTGTTGTGTAATCTTAGGTGTATGCACACAAGCACACACTCTTGCATGAGCACAGCATACAGCTGTTGTGTTCCAGGGAGGTGTAGTTGGCTTGAGCAGTGGTGACAATGTATGAATACATTGCAGAAGAAAGGCCACAAGGGGATGGGTTAGAGAGGTGCTGAAGTTTTCTTCCTGCTCTGAATGCCTGTGAAGCCAGCAGCTGAGCTGAGCATTCCTTCTTTACCCCAAAAGCCTTGGGGGCTATTTTGCTAGAAAAATAGTGCTCAGAGCTGTGGGGATGGTGTTACAACATTATTTTTTTAAAAATACTTCATTCTTGGCAGGAAAATATCTTCCTGATTAAAATCACCTTGAAAAGGAAAGCATCCCATATCTTTAAGCTATGTCTGGATATCTTGGCTTCTAAAAAATGTTGGGCTCCAGAGCATGCTTTGCCAATGACCATTTAGCCTTTAACGATCACTAAGTCTGCTTTGTGCTGTAGCTCCTCTGCCTGTAAGATTAAGCTGTCTGCATCCCCCTGCAAAAGCACCGAATCCCTCTGCTGAAAGGCACTGACTCTGAAAGAACCCATGACTGTTAATTAAGTTTCATTTTTTATTAGTCACTATTTTAAAGAAAGGGCACAATGCTGAGCTACTGCCAAGCTTCCGTGTTCAAAATTAGAAACAGCTGTGGCCTTGGATAAATCTGAGAGGTGGAAGACAGTGCCTGTGGAGGGGTGAGGTCTTACAAGTGTGTGGGGGCTGAGAAGTGTGTTTCAATGTACTTTCCCAAATAATAAGACACAATGACCTCTAGTTCTCACCAGCATAGGAAAAGGGATTGCTGTCTGCTTCTGGCAGCACCTTTCCATCATGCATGCCATCTCAGCACTAGCAGCAGTGGCATGGTTTCAGAGGAACTCATGAATTATGGGTGATATTTCAGAAGCCAGAGACTAATCACAATACAGCGCTGGGGAGTATTTCCTCGATAAATGTTAATTTCACAAATCATGTTTGACTTTTACTTTATGATTTAATTTGTGACAGGGGGCTTTGGTTGAGTAGATTCCTAATGCAACCATGAATCAAATCCTTTTTCCACAGTTTATTTAACACTGAAAATGAGTTTTAAAAAATAGTAACAAAAATCTGTTAACATATGTGTGTTAACCAAGCAGTCTTTTTCTGTTTATTTTGGTAGGGTCATTTTTGCCAAGATAGTTGGAGATATGGAGATAGCTATGAGACCTAAGAGTCCAGCCCTTTATCCAGCATTTTGAGTTGTCTTATTTAGTAAGACTGTAGACTACACATCTAGGTGCAAGGGGAAACACACAGCAGCACTGTGGCTCTCTGCAAGTGTGTTGATACACGGCCTCAGATACACTTTATGTTGGCTAAGTGAGCAATATTACAGTTGAATTATCCTGTATTTGCCACATGATCGCACTGATGGACTTCAAGCAAGACTGGGAGTCCACAGTAATAGATAATTTAGAAATAGCTATAGACAATTGATGCCTCCCTCTCTCCCATCATATAATGTTAAATAGACAAAACAGCCAGGAAGGGGGATCATCCTCCCGTTTTAAAGATCAAGAGTGAGTCAAAGTGGCCTGGTATGGGGAATGATCAGTGGACTTCCAAAACTTTTGTGTGCACCAGTCATTTTGACTAACAAAGTTCAGACAGTCAGGAATTTTAGGGAAACACAAATCATAAAATCATCACAGAATGGGCTGGGTTGGAAGGGACCTTAAAGACCATCCAGTTCCAATCCCCCTGAACCCTTTGATTAGACCAGGTTGCTCAGAGCCCCATCCGATCTGGCCTTTAACACTTGCATGGAGCAATGAATGAACTAATGAACTGAGAGAAGGAGCAAGGCAGTAACAGATGATAACGAAGTTTTGATGTGTTGTGTCATGCACATTGGAGGAGACACACTCCTTTGGTCACCTACATTGCAGGCGAACTGTGTGAACCTGAGGGATGGTCCTCTTGTCTCTGTGCCACGTATAGAAAAGATCTTTCCTGCATTGACTCCCCACAGAGTTTACACAGCAATGGAGAAGCGTTTGTATAGTGTCAGCAGCACTACCACTGTGAACGAGCAGGAGGTTCTCCTTAGCAGACTTGTTGAGGATTAAAGGAGAGGAAACATGCACAGCCCAGTCCTTCATGGGTGAAGTGACTGGCTCCAGTGTTTTCTGGGATGCAGTCTTATGCTTTATTCTTAAATGTCTGACTTGTATATTCATTGCATTTTATTTTCTGTGTTTTATGCAGTACATTCAGCTTTTCATTTGATCATGGACAAGCAGTTGTCCCACTGTTGGAGAAGCTGTTAGCATGGCAAGCTGAGGGCCATCATACAGTCCACAAGAGATGGAACTCCCCTTTCCAGAGGGCATAAAACTCACTGATATAGTCCTGTTGCAGAACTCTCAACAGGGTGGCATTATCTGTTCTGATCTCGTTTGATTAACTATTTAATTTAAATTGTCAGGGGCTTGGTGGGGAGTGGAAATGAAATACAAAAAAATATATACTAGGACCACTCCATGCCCTTTTCTTTCAGATTATACCAGTCCTCTCCATCAGGGTTTTCCTATAATTCTGCTTATTTTTGTTGAAAACTAATTGTGAGGTGCCAGAGGATGCAAAAAAGAGGAAAAAAAGGTTCAGTCTGTTCTTCTGTTAGTGACAGGCCAAGACTTTGACATTCAATCCATCTGTAGGGAAACCTGTCTAAAGGCAGAAGGAGGATTCAGAAACTCAGAGAGGCTCCAAAGGCCCAGTGCTGAAAATTAATTTTGTGGTAGGTGTGCTTCTTGGGAGTAAGGTTGTGGGGTGTCAGCTGCTGTGAATACAGGGAAATAAAGTAAAGCAGGATTGGAAGGCAGAATAGCATTCTACCCAAGCCTTGATTAGAACTGAGAGAGATATTTGTAACCAGCTACTTTACCCCTGTTCTTCTGTTGACTTGTTTTAGTACTGCCTGGAATTACAAGCACATGTAAAAGCCAGTCAGTGGTAGGAGTGGAGCCAGGTGAGGTTTTGAGGCCTGGACTGGAGACAAAGAGCTGGCCAGAAGCCAGGGAAGGGGCATGGCTGTCACTGCTCACAGGAGGGACGCCAGCCTGGCACAAAGCAGGGCTTGCACAGAGGTGGTGGTGGGGATTAGTGCTACACCCGGTGCAACACAGTCTTAATAAGCTCTACCCAAAAGCCTGAGCGTATCTTCTGCTCACTGCCTGACTCTCCTCACTGCTTGGATTCCATCCAGGCCATGATGCCGGGCTTGGGGGAAAACAGGCCCATGGTGGAGCAGTTCTGTGACATGAGGAATGCTGTGAGATGTAGCTTCAGAGCCACAGTATATTCCCATGCCTAAGTTCTGTTTTAGACTTTGGTAGGTGACAGTGTGCATGTCTGGGCCCCGGTTGTTACAGCAAAGGCCACTTAGCTCTGAAGAAGAAAGCCCTGAGTATACGGTCACTAACAGAATTGCAGCAGTGACCTGAGGGGTGTTGTCTCTGCTCTGCCCGTCCTGTGCTGAGGATCCCCCTGGCTAAATCCATTCCTTGTCATGTGTCCGTATAGGATGGCTGCTGCAGTACCTTGGCATACATGACTACACACCATGAGGGCACTGCTCAAAACAGCTTTCATCCCAAATAAATCAAAGGTACAGAGCACAACAGCATAATCCCCTACTACTTCTTTTCCCCAAAAGCCCCAACCTGTTCATGTCCAGATGTAATGAGCAATCAAATGTAATACCCATTCAAACATGCAAACTAGAGTTACAATTGTCATTTAGAAAAGTGAAATCTAACACATGCACATTTTCTTGCAGGCGAGGAAGAAAAAATATGGAGCTACTGGCCCAGTGCCAAATAAGGGTTTAAAAATTCATGCCCACCATAAGAATTTATATAACTTTTGAATAATTTATAGGCTGTGCCAATAACAAGGAGCTTAATATCTGATAGAGATTATTTAATCAATGGAAAACAGTGCAGAGAAAAAGCTGTCAAAAAACTAGAGTATGTCAGCCTGGGCCACTTTTAACCTCTTCCCTGCTACATATATGTTCAACCATGTATGTATGGAAGGACATTTTGGAAGTAGAGTGGTAGCATGGAAGGACAATCACCAGGTCTTTTTTCTTCTAGAGGCTTTCTTTGTCAGTCTGTCATTCCAGACAGATCTCTTGCTGATTCACCAGAGCTTTGAAATGCAGTGAGCGTTGGTCTCAGCTGCATTGGTCAAAAGGAGTAGCCAGTTTCTTGTGAGTAATCTGCTGGGATTACTGTGAGATGGTCCAGAGTTCACGTAGGTTGGACAGTGCCTAGCCCATACCTTTTGTAGTGCAGCCACTTCTGTTTGTGTTTGATTCTGTGGCCAAACTTAAGAAGGTTTTACAACTGGGAGCACTAGTAAACAGGACAGAAGAGAACTAAAGGCTTACCTGTCTTTGTGAAGGAGACTCCCACCTGATGTTTTATGTCTTTGTGTGTATCTCTATATAACTGCATTTGGGGTTTGCATCTTGCTGGAATGCCTGGCTGAAATCCTGTATCTTAAAAACTAGCTGGTGGTGCCACATGGATATCTAATTCTGGCATAGTAAAAGCTCTCTGACATCGCCCAGCAGTGTGTGATGGTGCCCAGTGGTACATTCAAACTTGTGTGGAAGACCAACCTACTTGTTTAGCTTTAAGCAAGGCTGTCCTTTATATATGTAAATGTCATACCATTTAATGAAAAAGAAATTGTTAACAGGTTCCCTAGCAGACAGCTAACTGCAAGCACAGATGAACAAACCTTCTATTGCCTGACCAAAACAAGAAGATGAGTGAATTAACTTCCATTCCTAGAGCATTAGAAAAATACTTTGTGTTGCAGCATAAGATTTCATCTAGAGATCTTTCCATTTAACACTTTTATAATAATAAATACATAATTAGTGTAGATGTGAATGTCTTGTAAATTGTCCTGAGAAAACAAGAGCTGCATGCCCACTGATGGGCTGCTGCAGGCAATCCCATCTGGCAAGAACTTTAGTATTTCATACCATTTTTGCTACTGGCTAAAAGACAGCTTTTCTTTCTTTACAGATCATAACTGGTGTGTTTGTTTGGGGTTTTCTTCTTGTTATTTTGCCAGAAATATCTGATAGTGCATATCAGATATCTCTGTGCCAGTTTGTCTTTCTTTAACAGCATTTTTCCAGGCATTGCTCAGACCAGCCTGTTTCTTTAGTTACAGTGCAGATTGGAGATAGCATGTAGCTGCCTTGCCTCAGTGAGGGGCTCTGTGAGTTACTCCTTCCTAGGACTTGGGCAAAGGCAGCTTTTAACAACTCGTAGCATAGTCCACCAGATAGAAAGGGGAAATAATCACGAAAAGTGCCTTTTTTAGCTTTTTTAGGTGATGTCTTCATAAGATTGTCGTGCAACAGTAATCTATCTGGTCATGAGGAAGTCCTTGCTGTGCTGGCACTGGGCAAGAATGGGACAAAACCAGCTTACAGTCCAAAACACAAAGCAACTGTTGTGAAGGGGAAGTCCAAGTTGCTGTCAAGCATCACAGCAAAGACAAGTCTTTAGGGAGGAGCTGAAGAGAAAGGATGATGTAGCTCTGTCAGTAACAATGATGCTCTCCAAGCGTAGAGGGGATGTTGTGAGAGCACAGAATTGTTTGCCTGGATATTTTAAGAAGTGGATGATGGAACCTGGCTTCGAAGGCTGAACAGAGACAGAAGTCAACCACAAAGACCAGGGAAGAGATCCTAGATTGGTTGCAGAAGGAGCTACAAGGGGTCTAGAAATGAAGGAAGCTAGTTAATGTTAGATAGAATATAAAGAAAGGAGAACTACGGAGGCATGGAAAGAGTGGTCAAAGTGGAAAGCTAAGGAAATGATATTTCAGTGGTGGTCTCGTATCTGTTTTGAATCATCAAAACTAGAGCCAGATGCATTTATCAAAGTAAAAGATACGATGATGATGGTGATGAAGATACAAGATATCTAGCTAAAATTAGACATGACATTTTAGCTATATGGATGGATAGGAGAACATTATCTTAGAGGTACAATAAAGACAACATCTAAAAGATACCAGTACAACCAAGGTGTAGGGACCTGAAGAAAGCCTGAGTCAAAGGTAACACCCACACTACAAGCCTGAATAGTAATCAAACAAGCAGTGCTGTCCCTAGGGGTAGAGAAAAAGTGTAAAGAGGTAGTGAGGCTGAGTTTCGTTTTAGACTTGTCATGTTTGAGCTGATGATAGGAGAACAAAAGATGTTACAGATGAATGCCACCATCTTAGTTTATTCCGGAGAAAAGGAAAACACTCTACTGACTTTTTATCTGACTGTTTTAATTTGCAGATGTGAAACTTGTGGGCTGTCACATCTTGTGATGTAGGCAATTTTAGGAGGGGAGACACAGTGCTTTATTGTTAAATTTCTCATCTAAGCTACAGAACAAGCCACAGTCAGCCATGGGAAGGCTACTGTGCATCAGAGAGGTCTGGTTCCTAGTACAGCTGGAACCTGAGGTGCATAAAGGTAGTCTAAAACTACATTTCTCCACATTCATCTTGGCTACTCCATGTCTTTCACATGCAGAAATCATCCCTTCTTTGCTATATTTTTTTATTACTTCTTTACTGTCTTTACTGTTCCAGAAAGAGTAAATAAAATGAACCAAAAAGAAGTCTAGGATTATTCTAAGCTTGTTTTTATAAGCTGCATGCACATCTTTGATATGATATGTAGTGGGTCATTTGAGGTTAGGAACTCAGAATCTTTTCTTGAGAAGGTGGTGATGATGAGATGCAGATGGAAAAATGGCAAAGGGAATAGATAGAATGCTGCTGGATGCAATCTCTCTGGTCCTCTCCAATCAGCAAAATTATTCTTGTATTTAGTGTTCAGCTTCTTTGTTTTTAAAGACCAAAGTCTTGTCTCCTTCAAGCTCTGAAACCTAACTAGAGATTTTCAGTTTCATGTCTTGACTTGTAGCAGGGACATGAGATATTAATGCAAGACATGGACCTTGGTGTCTTTATGAAAGCAAGCTGTGGCCTGTGAAAATATTTGCAACACCTTAGAGAATATATCTAGTGAGGAAAAAAGTACTCCAGACTTTATTTTTGACATACACTTGGCTCCATATTGATTTGCAGAACCCTGATGTTTTCTGGCTATTGCAGTGTCCTAGTAGGCAAAGGGGAAATTGGTAGTGGGGGCAGCATGGAGGAGAAGGCATGAGGGACCACAGGTGCTCATCCTGGCTCTGATACTGGGTGTCTGCAACCCTGGACCAGTCACTCTGCTTTGCAGCTCCCTATCAATAAAGAACAGGAGATTAATGCTTGTTAATACTTGCTTCTGTCATGTGAAATGCAAGAACTAGAAGAGCTGGTGAGTGTCCAGAGCATTCAACGTGTGAGGGCTAAGTGATCTTACAGAGTCTTTTGTCCTAACATAGGTCCTGTCTGTATTATCACAGCATGTAGTGTGCATGCTGCCACCAGAGCCTGGGCCCTTCCTTTCCTTCAGCCTCCTTGCAATGGCTATTACAGAGTAGGTTTTCTTACATTTTTACAATGGGAAGGAAGACTGATGCTGTCAATCTTACACAGACATGATTTAAAAAACTTTCATTCACCAATAAGTTGCTTTTCATCTCTAAATGTAGTAGGATAGAAGTTCTGGTTGCTGTTCTGGGATTTTCAGAATTTTCTTGCTTGCTTAGAATCAATTGGAAAAGTAGTACTATAGTGAAATGAAAACCTGTCATATCTGGGAAAGATAAAAGGGAAGGGAGACTCATGAAAATGCTTCTTAGTGTTTTTCTTCCCTACAGGCTACATGTTATTTACCTTCTCCTAGATCCTCCAAGAGCTGGCATTGGCATACTTCCAATCCTATAGCACTTTGCCAAAGTAAAGGATTTTAGATGCTGATGTAAACTCAGAAGATCTGGGTTCTTTTCTGCGCCATGGATTCAGGAAAGATGTAGTGTATATATGCCTTATTTTCCTGGCCGTGGAAACACTTGGAAATGTTTAAACCCCTCTTATTGACCTGTTTGGAAATAGCAAGTGTACTGCTGCTGTGCCATGCAATGCACCAGCATTACGTTGGTTTGCACAGAGATGGGGGCAGGCGCTGAATTATGCCCTTGTTTAACAGAAGATCTCCTAGTTGGGGGCTGTCCTAAAAAACCCCACATGGTACTAGAGGGAATAGGGCTGGCAGGTGACCAGCTGCAAATCTGAACTCACAAATTCTGTCTGCAGCTTAGCCACGTAGTACTCGTGGAATGATCCCTGCAGCATTTATTCCTTGCACTCAGGCACTGGGGAATGTGTTTGTCGTCCTTCTCACTCATGTCACGCTGGGGGCTTTGTCAGATCAGAATACATCGTCGCTGTGCTTCTCTGTGTCCCTTGACTTGTCATAGGCACAAATCTTTTTCAAACACTCTCCCCTGTTCATTTCCATTATTATATCTGGTGCTTCTCGGTGGCAAGCAAAAAATGAATAACCTTGTAAAAGCTCCCTGTCTTTCAATTTGTTTTATTTTTCATACAACGTGTCAGTGCATTTTTGTTGAGTGTTTTTAATAAGATGAAGTTGATGAAAATAAATTGCTTTGCAGTTCCTGCTGTGGCTGACAGAAATGCTGGGTCTGTATTTTTACAAAACTGTTCATTTGAAACCAGTGTGGAGGGTGTTCTGTATGCCTGTAACTGCAATCATCTTTGTAAGATACCTCCCAGAAAAAGAAAGCAGCTAGCAATTTGAAATATGGGGGCAAGATGCACTGCTGTATCCAGCTTCTGCTGGGCACAGTGAGAAAGCAAGTTGTCAAGAAGAATTTTAGGATTGATTCTGTGCCAAGCTTGGGTCTGCCATATTGAATAGTTAGGCAGATCTGTCTCTAATACAAGAGGGAGAATGAATTATATAGCAAACCTTCCTATGAGATTGTCTGTTAGCCAAGGCTTAGAAAGCAAGGAATTGGGACTTGACAATGTGGACACCCCAGTGCCTGTGGCTACTCTGTACCAGCTTCCTTCTGAGCTTTCAATTACTTCCTCAAAAAATGTAATGTGGATAAACAGTGATCTCCAAATGATCAAGGTGTACTCAGCACACAGACTGGCAGCTACTCATCTGTCTTGGAGAGAAGATAACCCACATATTCCAAATGTGGTTTTCAAGTTAAGATTTTTCTCTTTTGTCACTCATTTTAATGAAAAAAAGGTCAATATTACTATATTTCTTGTGACTGTTCCAACTTTGATCAAAGATGCAAAAGTACAATTTTAATTCGCTAGAGTTTATAATTTTATGTTGTTCACTTTTGTGGTCTTTTAGTACTTATTTAGTTGGCAAGACAATGTTAATATCCATCTCACTGCAGTCTGTGCTGCATTTCTGTAAGGCAGGGAAGTTCTTTCTCTTTCTTTTAACTGGGAACTCACACATGGAAGTTGCACAGGAGATGATGATGGACCAAGAGCTCAAGTCCCCCTTTTGGAACTTCAAGGCTAATGCCATTACCACTGAGCAAGTTTTACTTTCCTCAGAACTGCTTTTAGTCCTTCTACTGTCCTATCTTTTTGGAAACATTGAAAACAGGAATAATTAAGACCCCAAATTTATATTAATCTTCTCCTCTTTCCATTTCAAATTCAGAAATTTCCTCAGAGATTATGCTGCTTGAGGTACAGAAAAGACAGTATCCTGGATTAATTATTCTTCCTTGTCCACTCAAATTTGAAGAGTTGGAATAATGCTGGTAGTAAAACTATCCTGCTGGAAAGCAAAGGATTGAGGGATCATTCTGCACATACAACTCAGCCTGGTCTGCTGCACTGTTGAGAAGCAGGGACTGAGAAGTACACTCAAAATTTGGAAAAACAGTTAATTTTTGTTTGCAAGTTTTCTGGTGATGTCTCACAAATAAACTGCCAAAGGTTTGAATCCCCTTGTTCACCTTTACACTGTTGCTTTGCAGAAACCACTTGTCAGATCACATCCCTTGCATTGCAACCCCGAAACTCACTTCAAAGGCTTTGGGCAGTAAGGGAGAAGTGCAGGTTTCTGTCTCTTTTACAGGGTTTAACCCCGCTAACAGAGCCAAAGAACAAAAGTGATTTTTCAGTAAAAATAAAGGACTTTGTTGTTTATACTGTAATTTCAGATTCTGGGTAAATATCTCACTGCATAATTTCTTCGTTCTGTATTAAAATCGTGTGTGCCAGGCAAAAAAGCAAGGAGACACCAGACCACACAATCACAATAGAGATGAAAAGAGTTTATGGAGGTTTCAAGGAATCTTCTTGCCAATAGAGGTTTATTGCTTAGTCCCTATTATATCTGGCTTGTTTTTGAAGGGTTCAGTTGATGGTGTTCCTGCCACTTCCCTGGAAAAAATATTTTATTCCCACTATTAGGCAAAATTTCCAGAGATTTATTTTGTTTTCCTCTGCTTGGCTGCCTTTCATTAGCCCTACTTTAAACAACAAGATGGTCTATCCATTGGAAACTCTTTCCTTCCAGAAGATTTCACTCTTCACTCTGAGGCTGCCAGGAGTGCTGCATGAGATCTGGAGTTTCCTCTCTTGCTCCTAGGCCCCATTTGTGCCACATTTATTCAGTCGGTGTCACATTTTTCATGTGTGAGTTGCAAGGCCAGGCAGCTATTCCAGCAGATCGCTGCTGTTCAGCAGCAAGAGCTGAAGTTTTTAAGTAGACTGCACACATGTAGTTATTTTTTTTTTCATAAACTACATTGTTCACCTTTTTTTAATTCATTCTAGTTTGTTGACATCTGTCTGGTTCTGTCTGAGTGCAGCTTTGCCACAGCTGTTTTGTAGAAGAATTATCAGCTTAGTTAAAGGACCTGAGGCTTCCTGGTACACAGTCTTACTCCACTGTAGCTTTAAGAGGTGCTGTGGAAGCTTATACCAGATTATTCTCTTCTTCCCCTCCTGGTCTTCTGAGTAATTTTTGGCTTCCTGATTATTGCTCGCTATGATAGTGGACACTGAATCCAACAGTGGCAGCTCTGAAGTTTGCAGAGCCGTTGCTAAAAATATTAATCACTCCTGATTTTAAAATTCTGTTTCTCTTCCACTGTTATTTCTGGAAGTGTTCTCCTTGACTACATATAAACAGAAGTGTTTGTAGATAACTGTGAGTGTGAGTGGGTTGGTGTGATCACGTACTTACAAAATCCTGGCTTTGTTGTTTTCTAGGTATTTGGTGCTAGAACATGTGTCAGGTGGGGAGCTCTTCGACTATCTCGTAAAAAAGGGAAGATTGACACCAAAAGAAGCCAGGAAGTTCTTCCGACAGATCATCTCTGCTTTAGACTTCTGCCATAGTCATTCAATATGGTGAGTACAGCCATTCCCAACAGGAGTTCCCTGCTACGTAAAAGCACATAATACAGGGATCTTATCTTGATACTTTTAAGTAACTGACGATATAAAGCTCTAAAAGCATTGGGTACAGTGCTGATGTATTTTTTAATTCTTGTCCATCTGTGAGTGTACCAGCCAGATAGACTTTTCATGGAGAAGATTGTCTGTCATTTCTCACTGGAGAATTCATTCACAGGGAATGCTTTAAACAGGAAAACCAAAACCACCACGGAAAAACGGTTTCATTCCATAATTTTTGGGGCACTACCAATAACTAAGAATTACATACGCTATATCAGAATGAATCCCTGAAGAAACTTGGGACAATTGTGAATACAGCAAAGTCATTTCATGGTTTCCTTCAGTTTTTGGAAACCTGCTGGCTCTTGGCAACCTTCACTGAGTCCCTTCTGGGCATTTGAGTCACTGTTGCCTTTAATTTCCTTTCCAGTAGGGAAGAATTTTCTTACACTTTCTAACTCCATCATATATTTAGCTATCGAGTGTGGTTTAACCTGTGCTTTCAGGTGGTGCTTTAAATTGGACCGGTTTCTCCTCCATCTTCAACAAGTTTAGATAATTTAAATTATACTGAAATCAAGTTGTTGCAATCAGTCTGAGCACAAGAGTTTCTGTATAGCTACTGACCCATAACTGCCTGCTCATTTCTCATAAACGCAGCTCCTTGCATTTGGATTGGCTGGGGTAGAACATTTACATTATGTCTGCTTGGCTGCATCTCCATAGCCACTGCCAGCCATAGATCCCCCACTCCAGGAGGCCAAGGGCCACTGATAGATACTGCAGTAGCTGGATTTGCATAATCACCGTGTGGTCACTTCTCAGTGGCCAAACAGGGATTTTCTGTACCCCCAGTTCTGTGCTGAAAATTCACAACCCAGATGGCCACAGTGAATATGGATGTTTAAATATTTAACTTGCTCTTCTAGCGCCCTCCCCCTACATCTCTGATTCATTTTAAAAGGAAATAGTAGTCTGAGGGAGAACATATTTCTAATAAATGGAAAGGGAAAGAAGAGCCTTTCCTGAGGATATATTAAGAAGAGTATACTGTAAAAGAAGAGTATAACAGGATACTGTTAGCAGAAGAGGCAGTTCAAAGGTGGTGGATCTGGGTGAGAAGGTCCTGAGTACAATGCCTAGCTGACAAGGGCAGGGTTACAACAGTCAGAGAAATTCCCAGAGAAGCCAAGAACAGGTTGCATGCCCTAACTACAGGATCTAAGTTTTCTCTGTTGGCAGAGACCTCTGACCAGTTTTGTTCTGTGAATTCCACAATTTTTCCTCCCTGCTATTCAACTGCACTGAGTGATTATGACCTTCTTAGAACCAGCATAATCCTTGGTAGGTTGTAGAGCTGTTATTTTTTATGTAGGCTGGGCATTGTAACCACTGGTGGATTGCACAAATACATGTTTCTGTTCCCTACTTGGCTTAATACTTGGAGATCAAATCCAAGAACACTCAAAATGTTTAAGTACAACTGAAGAGAAAGTATTTACTCTTCCGAATGAATATTCCAGAGAAATCTGAATCTCCATTGGGATAGAAGTTTCTACTAAAGCATGCATATATACATAAACATGCTAGTCCTTTGGACTTGTTATGGATACCTCTGGATCTGGCAGACTTTATTAAACTGAGTGAGGATTATGCTGAGGCTGTCAGACAGACAGACAAGAACCTCTGCAGGTTTAAGGAGATGTGAAATCTTCAAGGCAGATGCAAGTTTCTCTTGAGGAATCCATTTTCCTCTGTTAAACATATTGGATTGTGGGCAGTTGTCTAGTTTAGAAGCAAGTCCTGTCTCCTTGCTGACTCCCACTTGACTAGCATCTAGTGCTGAATAAGTTAGCAGTAAATCATAAGCTCTCCCTCCAGGTCACTCTGAGACTTGTGTGGTCTGTGTTATATTAGATTCTGTGTTGTATTCTGGACAGTTATCAGAAAACCAGAGCATGCATAAATATATATGTGACTGTAAAAGTTAATGTGCTTTCCTAAGCAATGAAGCCTGACCTTGTCCTGTCGTGGGGCAGTGAAATGACAAATCATCTCATCAGCCAGGTTATCCAGTTATGACCACACTGAAAAATGAAGGCTTCTGCTTTGGTTAATGACTAAATGTGGGTGCCTCCAGCCTACTGGCAGAGTAGATTGATAGCCTAGTGTCCCCAGCCCCGTATCATAGTCCCATCTTCTTCCTGTACATCCCAAAACACTGTGAAGTACCTGTGGCTTACATTCACGGCAGTATGTAACCACATTTGCTGCTCAAAATGCATTGATACACCAGGATTCCTGAATCAAAGATTCAGAAAGGATTCCCCAATCCTCCTCCCATCAATAAAAGGCTTCTGCTGCTACTGTGTGGAGAGATCAGCTCTGTCTGAGAGGTGTTTTCAAACAAGCAGCTGAAAAAAGGAAGCAGGATAGCTATGGAGCTTGAGTCTGTGTGTTGTTTTAAAAATGTGCTTTCTGTTCTTGTTTTATTTACTGGAAACATTGGGGGAGTATTTGATGTACCTCACTCGGTGGTGCAGTCACTCACAGGGTTCTGTGGTGCAGGTGGCCATGGGGGAACACGTATGGGTAAGGCACTGTAGGGTCCTCTGAGGACTTTTGTGTGTGCATAGCACCACGCCACGCCAGGCACCCACAGGTGACCGAACAGCGCGCAAGCAGCCAGCACCACGCAGGGATATCACGTGGGATCTGTGCTACCTCGCTGCCTCGCCTGAGCTGGCAAGCCAAGCAGTTGGCTCAGTGATGCAGCATTATTGCTTCTCCTTCCAGCTCATCCCTGTGCTCCGAGGGCTCTGCACCGTGCTGCAGTGCCTGCAGCAGACGCGCTTAGTGGTGCGGGGAATGGCAGAGCGACCTGAGGTTCCGTGGGCATCCATGGAAGACCGCCCGAGATTGGGAAGTTTTCTGTGGACATAACTGATGTATTTTTCCTAAGCTGCCATCTACCTAATACTGGGTGTCTGCTCTCCTACATTCAGGGCCTTTAGGCCGTGAGTGCTCCGAATCAATAGCCCCTTTCGAGCGTCCTGCCTCCGTACTGCCGGAGAGCTCTCAGCTAGTTCGGAGCTCGGCTGTATTGTGTGAGCACGCATCGGGCTAGGTCCCAAATCCCAGCTTTCCTCGGGAAGAGTCTCTTCCCTGTGGATGTAGGGAATGCTGCAGCGCCAGCCGGGAGGGAGCGGGCGGGGAGGGCTGGCGGGCGCCTCATTGGCTGGGCGTGACATCACCGGCGGGAGCCGGGATTGGCGCCGCGCATCCTCTGCCCTGGCCTCCCGCTTTGGCCGAGCTCCGGTTTGGTGTCTGTATCTCACAAGCTGACAAATAAAAATATGATTACAGAAAATGCCCCGTGGCAAACCTTATTATGGCTTCAGAGATAACAGATAATGCCAATTACTGCGCAGGGCAGTGGTGACATTGAGAGGAAATCCCCTGCGGTAATGAGCAGTGAGATGATTATTTCATTTTATTTTTATTTTGGTTGCGTTTCATTTTGTGTTTCTTCTTTTTTTTTTTTCCCTGAGCATGCACAAGAGGGGTTAAGGCAGGTTCTTTATGAATATTGATAAATGACAATTATGAGAGCCCTTTCTCCTTTGCCTGGGGCTGTGCTTGTTTGAGTACACACAAGGAAGGCTCTTGGTGAAGAGTGTCTGTGTGTGCATGCGTAGGCATGGGGGTGTGTGACTTACAGGGCTGAGGCAATGAATAAGAGCTTTGTTTGACTTTGTCTTGTGTTCTTCCCTCAGTGCAGGGCGGGGGAAAGGCTCCTCATAAAATAACGCTTCAAGATTTCACAGCAGTAGTGCCAAAATCTCTGGTATATTCCTGCAGGCAGAAGCTGCAGAGCACTGTCAGTAAGGGAAGCATGCTTTTTGGGAGAAATCTGGGGTGTCTCTGAGAAACTGAGAAAGCTGAAGAATGCCAGGTGCCATGTTCTGTCAGATAGTGCCACCCTCCTCATAACTCCTGCTCTGCCCTGCCTCATTAATAAGGAGCGTGCTGGGGTGTTCTGCAGGAAGGGTCTGTCAAATGCTGAAGGCTGCAGCAGATGGACACTTTGAAATCATGACTCAAGAACTCCAAATGTGAAACTGGTCTAGAAATTGTGGCATTTAATAAGATTGGTTGCCTGTTGGGTTTTTTTTTTTTCTGGTGCTTGTGTCTTTAGGTTTTCAAGTTTTCTTTCAGATCATCAGAAGTGAGAAAGGTACATTTTTCCCCTGTTGAAAGCTGATATTTACCAATCCTTATCTAAATCCAGAAGCTTCAGATCTGTGGTCAAGACTCACTGTAAAACAGTGAGGAATTTTCAGATATCCCTTGTACAGGGAACTGGAGAAAACTCATCAGGTGCAGTAGCTGCAATGCCAAAGGCAAAGCTACCAGCTCAGCTAAAGTTAGAGAACATGTATTTTTGTAAGTTTACTTCTTTATATGAGTCACTGGAAACTCAAAAATGGCATAGTCTTATTGGAAGCATAACCAGGTAACATTCTGTGGCAAGTGCAGCAGTGGTGATCAGACCTGACGGACTGTTCTGGCTTTGAAATACATTAATATATGCTTTAAGGAGAGGTTGGTAGGGAGACGCAATACATTTTAATAGATCAATGGAAATAATTGTTAAAAAGCAAGCAATGTTTTATGTATACAAACCCTTCCCTAGGACTCCTGATATGTTTATAGTGTTTTCCTTTTTCCTAACTATAATTATATTTACTTGTACTGCAGAATTCTGTGAAAACTTACTAAATTCGAGCATAGCAACCACAGCTATAAACAGAGAATCTTCTGTAGGTAGATTCAAGTTACATGTTTTGATCTGATTTACAAAAGCAAGAAAAAATAAGATTAAAGGCTTTTTCTGCTCATGAAATTTAAAATAATGCTTCTTATGCTATTAATTGTTACTGATAAATTATTTGCATCACATAGGGCACTTTAAGAGGCATGCTGCAGAACAATTATTTTGTGGTCTGGCCATACTGGGAGTTCGGGGTCAGTAAGAAAAGCATTTGCAAAGTAGCCAACAATTTGATTAGTACAAATGACCTGCAACTACTCCAATTAAGAGGTTTCTTGGGTTAGAAATCTGTGACCTACAACGAGTTGTCATAGAAACTGATATGAACGTTTCAGCTCAAAAATCACTTTAAAATAATGGCTTCGTTTGTCTCTCATGCCAGGTGATATAGCTCTTTTGAATCCAAGATCTAGAGTCTGTCCCTACACCAAAATTATTCTGCCAGCCCAGGGTGACAGGCAGAGTGTGTTACTTCTGCAATTGCTGCAGCACAGATACAGACGGCCTGGAAAAGCAACGGAGGGCACTAAAGGAACTGTCTGAACAGCATCTCTGGCAGTGACTAGAAAGCAAACGTGGCAAGTGTCTAAGTGGGAAGCTGGAACATGTTAATGCATGTATGTGCCTTTTGTGTTCCATGCACCACCTCCAAGAATAGTGCCCATTTTCATGGGACAATTTTTCCAGAGCTCTCTCTGTATCCATCTTACGCTGCAAGGAAATGGTAAAGCCTTTGTTGTACCTTGTAAAAGAGGGATGTTGCAGACTCTGACAGTGTGTGCTTCCCCTGCCATGACTTGCTCAGTGACTCCCGTTCACTCACATTTTCTCCCTTCAAAAGCCTCCTGGATGCCAGCTCCAGAGGCAAACTTCTTGTGCCGTTGTCTTGGCTGAGAAGCTCTTGGAGTCTGTGGCCACTGCAGATCAGGGTTAGAGTGACTTCTTCTGCAGTGCTGCATTTCTCTTTCACATTCTTTGTCAGCATATGCAGGCGTCGATTGGAGAGTCTGCCGTGTTTGTCCGTAAAGAAGCTGCTTTCTTCTCTTCTGGTTTTCAGCCATGTGATGAAGCCCCTACAGCTTTAGAGCCTTTAGAACAAGGAAAGGGTAACGAGTCCTCTGTTCACCTGCAGAGAGAGGAGTTGATGCGATCGTATAAGACATGGAGAGCCAGAGAGATCAGCTGGAATGGAACCAAATTAAATGCATTTACTCTGCACTGTTCCATTAATGCCGAGTAATTACCACATACAGTGGGATTTTTGTTTTGTTTTGTTTTGTTTCATTTTGGCACAAGAGAATTCTTTTCAAATGTGAGTGCATTAGCCAGTCCGGGCTGCTGGGCTCTTAGGTAAATTATAACAAGCCTTTCCTATTCCCATATGTTCTTCTCCCTTCCCCCTGGCATTTGAAAAGCTGGCAATACAAAGATGGGAAATGCAAATGCAGAGAGGAAGTCTCTTTCCCAGTGGCAGTGATGCTGGTTCTGCCACTCTGGTGCAAACTCCTGGCCTGACTTCTATCCCCAGGATGCTGCCTCAGCAAGTTCAAAGAGGTCCAAAGATGGATATCAGAAAAATGTTCCATCTAGAGGAAAATTTTCATCAGGACATTTAATTCTCCTGTGGTTGAATGTGCAAGTACTGCCTGATCCCACTGGCACCCTGATCTCCGAGAGCAGTGCTGCCAAAATACAAAAACACGCTCAGGCTGCCCTGAAATTCCTATGCTAACCATCCATACTGGCCACTAGAGACTGTGTTGAAAAAGGGATGGAGAAAGGTCAGAGAGATACAAAACTGCTGTATCAAAACTGTTCTTGTATTTTAGGGCCCAGGCAGCAATAAATGTAATGATTCTCAACAGAGTCCAGACTCTCCTCTCTGCTCAGTGAAGTGACAATTTATATAGTGCAGAGCTGATAAGCTTTCTTGGTTTTATTTTGATGAGTGTCTGGAGAAAAAGAAAAAAACCACTTTAAGGTCTGTTGCTACTTCAGTTTTCCTTTCACACATAGTATCCCACTCTCACAAATCCCCAGATTCCAACTTAAGGCTTTTCAAATGCTCACTGAGAAGTGGGTCAGCACTTCTGCTTAAAGACCTTCATCAGCCCATGCAGACTGATCATTCATGGGAAATCATTGCACAGCACAGTGAGGTGAAGCTTACTCCATGTTTGGATTGTAGATGGTGGCACCCCCTTTTTTCTCTCTTTCTTGCAGTGGCTCTCCAGCAAAACCCACAGTATGTATGGCACTTCATAGGAATCTCATTTCCCCACTTGATTCTCGCTAAAAATCCAGGCCTAAAACTGTGTTGTGGATCCCAGTTGATGGGAAGACAGGATAAGATGGGGGGAAGGAGACTCCTTTCCATGAGTGAATATTGTACTCATTTTCAAAGGTCTTGTCCCTTCTCTTTCACTGCCTCTCAGTGGACCAAGTGGGACTGGTTCAGGGTTCACATACATTGTGCTCCAGCCAGGGCCTGTGGCTGATCTGCCAAGGCTGGAAGCTTTGAGTCATGGAAGGAGAGCATTTTTGCATTTCCTTTAGCTGCACCATTTTCCTGAAATAAGATGTTTTGTTGTGAGCATACATCCAGGCTTGTGAACATCCTATGCTTAGGTCGTGCTCCACCTTGGTCATTCCTTCAGATTCTCTCTCTTCTCTCTAAATAAGCTACACAATTTTAGGATAAGCAAAGGTTTCCATTTTTAGGTACAAAAGTCACATGTCAGCAGTATGCCTGCTATAGACTGAATATATATATATATATATGAATCATATCATATCATGCAGTGCACAAGCAGTGGAACAGGCACAGGCAGCAGCACCCTCAACGTGTATACCTTATATCTGTTCAGCAGTCAGCCAGGAGCAATTGCCAAGACTGAAAGACAACTCTAACCACTGAAAAACTTGGCACAGTAGAAGGACACACACTCAGCTTGAGCTGTGGGGAGGTTTCTTGTTTCATAGCATCAAACAAGCAGCGCTCACGTTACAGGGAGCTGTTACCTGCCCCTGAGCACTGGTCCTTAGACAAGGGAACTGCAGGACATCTCCCCAGCTGGATAAGGTCTTCCCATTAATGAAAGCAGTTGTAAGATGAGAACTGTCCAGGATGTCTGCTGGAGGAAAGATGAAATCACACACTACTGTCTCATTAGCATCCAGCTTTCCTCACTTGCCTTAGAACTGTGGGCTCTTTACTCCAGCTGGAGCTGGAGTATGTTAAACTTTGGCAGGTGTTGATGATCTTGCCTTTGTCTAGGACTGCTGTCCTTTGATGGCATTCAGGGGTTCTTTTCCTGGCCATTAACTGGTCATTCACTGCGACTGGAACCTTTCCTTGTCACTCATCTCCTGCAGTTTTTGTCAACTAGTTATGGCTATCTTAATGTTTATTATAGAGCTAATATTTGTTCTGTCTCCAGGTACTTCAAACCTTGGATTTCTATAATAAATACAAATTTGATAAAGCACCTTTCGCATTTTCAGATGGAAATATGTGTAAATCTGAGTCATGATGCCCCAGTATCTGGACTTGTTTGCCCCTGGTTAACATGGCCATTTTATCACACAGGGTTCATCATGTTTATACATGACCAGAGAGTAAATTTTAAAAAGCAAGAGGGAAGAAATCGTCGGTCTCAGTGAGCTAAATGACCAGTAACTGCTTTGAACGTGTGCTGTTTTGTTGGGAGTCTCCTTTGAAAATAATTGTTACAGTCCCCAGGTATCCTATTACAATGTGCTGTTGTTTTACATAGGATTTATCTGCATTATTTACAAGTTGTCTCCAACTGATCATTCCAGACTTCTCTTCAGATCAGAGGATCTAATTTCCAAGACATTGTCATGCTGCTCATGTTTCCCTGAGAGGGTAGAGACTGTCCATCTTTACACTGGTATAGGGGTGGAATGTTAGAGAAAGGTTTTAAAAAGGGAAGAGGAAATGGCATGAAGATAAGACTGCCTTCTGTGATGGTTGTCACTTGACTATCCTGACACCCAGTTCCTTTGCTGAGTTCAGTTTCTGGTCAGGGTAGCTGCTTTTAGTTGCAAATTTTTGCAAATGAACGTTGTTTGGCTGACACTCAGTGTTGTTGGATGTCGGTTTCCCACAGGTTTGTGTTCTGCCTGTCCACCAAGGCTGGCAATCCTGCTTGTTTGGGTGCTCCTATTTAGACCTTTTATTATCAGAGCCGTTTTGCCTACTCAAAAGCAAAAACAGGAAAAGTGCCTGCCTTTTGCTTCTCTCATCTGTGTGACTTTCCCAGAGTTTTTATTTAGCAAATTAAAAGAGAAAAAAAGCATAGTCATCACAAATTTTATGCCGGATTTTTGTCTTTGGATATAAAATCAGGTGAATGTTAATAGTTGTACAAAAGCACCTGAGTGCTAAGAAGCAGACATGGGTGTACAGCAATGTTGACTGTGAGCAAGGAGATTAGTAAATTTGTCAATATATGATTTGGAGCAGGAATTGCTGTCCTGAAGATTATGGCTACCTGGCTCTTCCCATCTTGACAATCATAAGAGAATCAAGCTTTGATGGAAAGGAGGGAATCCTCTCTCTCCTTCCCACTGCTGACACTCTCAGTTATAAGCACTTCTGAGTTGAAGGGATTTCTCCATCAGAGCTAATTACCAAAAATTATTTCAAAGTCTTATGCCTGTGTAAACAACTCTCATAGGGGTTTTTTGCAGTAGCATTTACATCAAGAATGTTTTTTTCTCTAGTTATCACTCATTTTGTTTCCTGTTGTTGACAGAATATATTGATGGTGTTGCCTCCTACCGTAAGGAGCTGTCATATGATAGAGTCTATCAGCCCTAATCCAAGCTGAAATTCTTCTCCTACTATTTCCCTCAGTTTCTCCCTCATATTATGTTGGTATCACTGAAAGTTGAAGATGTTCATTTCCTGTCAGGGCACTACAGGTCTTGCATTCATCAGGAGTGGGCATCTGGGATACAGTCTGGAATACTACAAGGATTGGATCTTGGATATGTGTGTTCTCCTGCCTGGGAGAGGAAAACAAATTAAATCAATTCAAGTGTAAGAGGTTGGATGCTACTCTGGATAAGAACAAGTTTTGGAGTGGAAAAGCTGTTGTGGATAATTTAACTCACATTTTGATTCTCTCTTTACAGCCACAGGGACTTAAAACCAGAAAACCTACTGCTGGATGAAAAGAACAACATCCGGATAGCAGACTTTGGGATGGCATCGCTGCAGGTTGGGGACAGCTTGTTAGAAACCAGTTGTGGGTGAGTGTCTCAAAGCATATTGCAAAAATGAGGGACAGATTCCAAACACAGAGGTTGTCTGTAGTAAGGGTTTCAGCAAAGACCTGCAGACCTACAGACTGCATTGGTATTTCCCAGCAAGGCAATACATTTATATGATGCATGTAGTGTAGAAGATAGCTAAAAGAAGGGGGTTAAGTGCTTTACTGTGAAAAGCAGGCCACTGTAGATGTCACATAAAATTAAGATTTGGATTCATCTGCATATGCTAGTGTATGTTTGCATTCACTGGCCATATGATTTTTGGGAACTGAAAGCAGTGACGTTGACTGTTTTAAGAAAAGGCTTTGAAATACTAAGAGGTAAAAAAAATAATTAATCTAGAGGTTCTTAAATGAAATTTGCATGTCCTGTTTAGGTTGTCTGCTTACGTGCAGCTGTTTGTGTTCCTGCTCCACACTGCTTCCCTGAGCTCCCATGCAGGATGGACAGGGAGGAAGCAGGGTCCTTTGCAATTACAAGCAGGGCATGAGTGCAGGTATGAAGGAGACTGCTTGGAAGAATATTGCAGGGGGAATCTAAAGACATTTCTATGGGAATTCAGTTGCCTTGCGGCACCACTGGGCCGTGCCCCCCCACTCCCAGTGCAGTGGTGACTGTGCAGGGGCTGTGGCACTGAGCTGTAGCAAGGGCAGCAGCTGCATTGAGCTGCTGCAGCCTGGCACCACTGCACCAGCTTTTAGCTGTGTCTGAATGTGTTATAACAGCAAGCACAGCAACCAGACAGTACCAGCAGGTTTCCACTTCCTCCCATTGCAGACTGATTCTTCTTGGCCTTTAGTAATGTGAATCTGATGACTTCGGCCCAGGCTCGTCCTCAGCTGGTTAAAGTCCATGTTTTTTCAGAGTGGACATGGAGCCATCGTCATTACCTCTAAAGCCCAGCCACTGCCTCTCAGTCCTAGGCTGTATAACTCTGTTTTCCAAGTCATGAATAATGGATAGCAAAATTATTTGAAGTTCATGATACGATAAAATGCTGGTTGATGAGTAAACTGAGACCTTCCCATTCTTACCTGTCCATGTCAAGTCAAGATTTGAGCTCTTGGCAGCACAGACAAAAAGCAAGGAGCTGTGAAGGCCAAGTACAAGGTCCTGCACCTAGGTCAGGGAAACACCCAGTATCATCAATACAGGCTGGGGGATGAAGGGATTGAGAGCAGTCCTGCTCAGAAAGGCTTGGGGCACTGGTGGATGAAAGGCTGTACATGAGCCAGCAATGTGCACTTGCAGCCCAGAAAGCCAAACGTGTCCTGGGCTGCATCTAAAGCAGTGTGGCTGACAGGGTGAGGGAGGGGATTCTGCCCCTCCACTCTGCTCTGGTGAGACACCCCCTGCAGTGCTGCATCCAGCTCTGGAGTCCCCAGCACAGGAAGGATGTGAATCTGTTAGAGTGGGTCCAGAGGAGGCCATGAAGATGGCTGGAGAGCTGTAACACCTCTCCTTTGAGGACAGACTGAGAGAGTTGGGGTTATTCAGTTTGGAGAGAGAAGGCTCCAGGGAGACCTTATTGCAACCTTTCAGTACTGAAAGAGGGACTGTGAAAAAGATGGGGACAGACTTTTTAGCAGGGCCTTTTGTCATAGGACAAGGAATAATGGTTTTAAATTAGAAAAGGGTCGATGTGGATTAGATACAAGGAAAAAGTTTTTTACACTGAGGATGGTAAAACACTGGAACAAGTTTCCCAGAGAAGTGGTGCATGTCCCATCCCTGGAAACATTCGAGGTCCGGTTGGATGGGGCTCTGAGCAAGTTGAAGATATCCCTTCTCATTGCAGGGGCATTGGACTAGATGAGCTTTAAAGATCTCTTCCAACCCAAACTATTCTGTGATTCTGCACATCTGTTGCTTGCAACTGCTTTCAAACATCCCCTCTAGATCAGGAAATGCAGTCCTCCCTGCAGCTGCCACAAAGTCTCTATACGCTTTAAAGAAAATTGTTCCCCTTCCTTCCATGAAAAAAGAGGAAGTATAAAAACCAACCAAGTCTCAATTGCCCTGTAGGATTTTTCAAACTCTTCAGAAACCTCTCAGTAGGGTTCCTGTTCTTGTTAGCACTAAGCTCTGTCATCCAGATCTGGAGTCTCAAAAGGATGCTTGCTTTCCATAAGCTGTGCTGGAATTCAAGCCTCCATGCTTCAAGCAGATCCAGCCCCCACATTGTGGCCTTAAAATGCACTAATAAAGAAATCAATGGAACGGAAGAGATGTGCCTGTAATAAACAGAACACAGCAGCAACACTATGATCTCCTGCCTTGCAGATGCATTTTAAGTGTGTTGCCAATCACTAGGCCTCCGTGTGAGCTATTACACCACTTCATTAATTTTCCTGGCATGCAGCCCAGCATGGCTGATACTGGTGTCTTGTGATCTCTCTGGTTTGGGGGGTAAAGGGAGGAAGGAAGGAAGGAAGGAATATATAATATTCCACACTGTTCATAGAGAAAGGTAATCCAGTTATGACTCTGTTTCTCTTGGAGCACACGCAGTAACCAACCTCAGAGCTTTTCAAGGCAACAGTTTTACCCACCCATGTAGTTGGTACTTTCAGCCAGCAGGGAAGGGAACAAAACAGAGTGAATCATGGCTGAGATGTTGAGCTTTAATGAGATGCTCCTCCGTGCACCCATAAGTTAATTTTGAAAATGGCTTTATCCATACTGTGAACACTGATAATGAGATGAAGTTGTAACATTTCCATTGACAGTCATGCAAGGAGTCTCCAGGTATTTCAGTCAGTCAGAGTGGGAGGCTCAGATGGGGTTGAGCTGTGTGATACAGATAACTTTGCCAGTTCAGCAAAGCGAGGAGACTGCAGTCAAAAATTCTCTGCTGTCACAAGTGAACTGCTAAATTTAGTCCAAAGTTTGGGTAGTCTTTAGGTCAGCACAGAGCCTTGACTGACCTCATGAAGAGTAGCCTCATGTAGCTGGAAGTATGATGTAATTGCATACCTCAGAGTCAGTCTTTTTTGGGAGTTACTCCTTAGGTCTGCATGGTTTTCTGTAGCACTGATAACTACCTGGAGAAAACAATGCAAGTCCAATCCAGCTGTGTTTGTGTAGGACAGGAAGGTAAACATGGACTTGCTGTTTCATTGACGTAATTTGTCAGTGACAGACTGCACGTTAGGCCTGGATTGTAATGAATCCCCGTTACTAGAAATGTATAGTGCACAAATTCTGCGTATACACAGCACAGAGGAATAAGCCATAGTTTCAAATGTGTGTTCAGACCCTTGAGGGGAAGAGGAGTTGTGTGTAGGATCTGCAGGGCTAATTCTGCTTATGGCAGAAATTGCATAGCAAGGGAGTCTTATGGAGAGATGGTCCTTGAAATGCCAGAATAACACAGTGAGTCTCTTTATTCCTTCAGAAATAGGGAAGGTCTGTCTGCTAACAGCAAACAAGGAAGGAAGAGAAAGATGGGATAGGCTGCTGCTTCTGTTATTTTAGATCTCTTCAGCTCTTCCTCTTTACTCATCCAGGCTGTGGCATGCAGGGACACTCCCCATCTCTTTCAAAGTGATTCTTCCTGGAGCGCTGCCTTGCAGCGTTTCAGAAGTAGATGTTGTCCAATCCATCCTGAATTGTCACTAGGCAAGAAGAGTGAGTACCTTATGGTTAAACCTCGGGACTGAGACCCAGGTTATCTGAGCTTGATTTCTGTCTCTGCTGAAGGCATTCAGGGTGGTCTACGACAAGATGTATTGTCTTCCTCTGCTTCAGTTCTCCATCTTAGCATTACAGTGCCTAAGTTGCTCTGAACATAAAATGCAGTGATTTCTGTAGGAGTCGTGGAAAAGCAGGAAGAATTGGTGCCTTTCCTGGACCTTTTTCCCTTTTCTTGAACTAAGAGGGCTTATGGCTAAAATGAAGGATTGAAAGAGGATACTATTACATTACAATTCCTGGGAATTTGTAAAAATCCTTCCTAATTCAACATTGCTCTTTACAGAAACCTGGCAAAGCAAGTTTTTGCCATGTCTTTAGTTCTCTCAATTTCACTCTTCACAGCTTCAAAGCACTGCTGGATGGAGATTGGTGCGAGCTGCCAGGTGACTGAGAACCCACAGCAGTCTGGTCTCTGTGCTGCCTGTCTCCAATCTCTCTATCCCAACCAAGGGCTAGGACAGAGCTGGCATGTAAACGGCAGAGGCAGTCAGCGTGGAGCCTGACACTGCTGCTGACAGCCCCCCATTAACTGACTGTATGCAACTGTTCCCCCATATTGGTGTCTCCAAAGGAAACCCCTGGCCTGATCCAGGAAGCCAAGTGCGTGTGGGAAGAGCGATGCAGACAATGATTTCATTGAGAGGGAGAAGAAAGCCTTGCAGCTGTTGGTGGCGTAATGGAGGAAAACAGCTACTTCCAACCCCAGCACAGTCAATTCCTCTGCTCTCAGCTCTCCCTAGCAATTCCTAGCAACTCTTTGGAGACCCACAGATTGCTTGGATCTATTAAAAAAAAAAAAAAGCACTTATACTCGTTAGGACTGATTGCTGTCTCTTTTTGAGCTCATGGTATTTACAACAACCAATGCACTGTGTGTTTGGTAGCAACACTAGCAGAGATCATCTACCTCCTGCTCCCCTCACATCTGTATTTGGGGTGTCAGCAGACAATTCAGAGGACAGATACTCCTCAGTATCCAAGCACCATTTCTGATTTTAATTACATGACACGATGCTGCACATATTCTTTCCCCTTATAATAAACGTATACATACGTCTAAAACATATGCAAGTGTCCTACATCCAGTTATTGTTAGGGTTGCAAATTTAAGCTCTTGAATTTAGAAATACCAGAATTAGTACTTTTTACCCTGTCTCGTCAAAATCTTCCATTTCCAGCACTCCATTCCCATCTCCTTCCTGATTTGTACTGTAGTCTTGCTGACTTCTCCCATTCATTTCTGCTCTGTATTTGGCCCCAAATCCCAGAATTTTTCCTCATTTCCACTAGGTTAAAGCTCTAGTTTCCCTTTCCTGGTTGCCCCAGTCAATTGCTGTCAGTCCTAGCTCTATTTCATTAGTTTTGCACTCAGTTTGTTTTGAAGTTTGGTACCTTGTGATAAGCCCAGTCACAGCATCTCATAGTATCAGTTTCATATAAAAAAATTACTCTGTGAAGTATTACCAGAGCAGGTAGAATTTTGATCCTAATGCTGTAGAGAGTTTCTGCTAGTAAATCCAAACTGCAGATTTCTAGTGGAATGCAATATTTCTGTAATATAATTTCTAGAGGATGCAAATAAATACTCAAGTTTTCTCTTGGCAGTTGAGGATACTAGAAATTTTCCTTTCACTTTTTTAACGTGAAAAGCATTTAATTTTAATTAGACTTAGATAATGGACTTATTTCAGCCCATACACAATATGCATTCACACAAATGCATGAAACCAGTCTGAGACAGACAAAAAGCAAGGAAAATTGTTGTTAAATTGATAGTAAGTCTTAAGAACCTAAAATGAGGATTATAAAGGGAAATGCCAGACAACCTTATTAATAACTATTGGTACCAGCATCACCTATAATACATCCCAAGGTATATTAAAAAAGTTTCGAGTCTGCAAAATCAGTCCCTGAGAATTTAAGATGTGCTTTTCTTCAGATTGGCAGTGTAACATTTACTTAGCCTGTGCACATTAGGATATGCCCATTAAGTATGAGCTTGTACAGGTTTTTTTCAGCAAATCTTTGCCTCATTTGATGATTGCATGGTGTGTTTTTTTGAGTAAACAGCTATTTAATGTTTGGGTTTTCCTCATCATTCACTTTATGGATCCATTCATAACTTCTGCTCACTGCATTCAAGCCTTACTATGAATGCTAGGTAGGATTTCATCACTGTGTCTTAGGTTTGCAAATATTAATTATACTGCTTTCATATTATGTTTGCCACATTAATCTGGTTATCTCTGTTTATATGAGGACACATGATTCTGCAAAATGAAACTCAAAATTGTCAACCAGTTTTGAGTGTACAGTTGAATACTGTGGGGCCCAGTACCTCAGGATACTTGGTGCTTGATAACAGTCCTTTAGTTGGAGAGCAGAGTGCCTTCCAACTGCAGCTGCTGCTCCACGTCCTTATAAATACTGGAAATCGAGCTTTGGATGTGTAGCACTGTGATTCTGAAAACTGAGGAACCTGCAACTCATAATGACCTGTGAGCATCTCAGTTGAAGGCACTCGTTCATTTTCTTTCACAGAAGGATTCTGTGTCAGGAACAGAGAGTTTGATTCTCCCGTATGTCAATCAGTGCCATGCTTGGAAGCTTGTCCTTATTGACACTAAAGTTCCCTCACATTGCTACTCACTTTCCAACTTCATCCATAAGTAAAAAAGAGGCACTGGGCACAGCAACACATCCACCTGACTTACTTGCAGAGTACAGTATAACCTCTTCAAGCTTTATTTTACCAGTTCTTAACTTCTGGATACTTAACTTTGTGATCTTTATGCCCTTTTAATACAAGGGTCTAGTTCATTTTTTAAATTAAGATCAACAGCTGTAAGATGGCTGAGGGCTAGTTGCTGAGTTATTTTATATGAAGGTAAATGACTGAATTGAAGCTTTAATGGCAATATAGCACTCAGCCTGAACTGCAGCTACTACCTTAATTACAGCCTTACCTACAGCTCCTGCCTTCACTGCAGCCTTAACTACCCACTGCTACTGGAACCTTTCGTTAGCCTCTCCCTGTCTTTCTTTTCTGTGTGATCTGTGGCTGTGGCTTTCTCTACTCAGAATGCCAGTGTCCTTCTCCTGAATTCCCTTTATCTATTTTGCTACTCCTCTGGTCTTACCCTTCATCTCAGCCCTTTGTTACCCAGCATGGGGGGAAAGCACAGGCAGCCTTTTGCTCTAGTGGGTAACTTCTGCCTCTGAAAGCCAGCTTGGAGAAGGTGACTGAGAGCGGGGAAAGAGGGTCTCTAGCATGGAGCAACAGCAAAACCAGCCAGATGGGTGAGGACTTCAGTGCGGCTGTACAACCTCCTGTATCAAGGTAACTTCATGCATAAGAAAAACTGAGGAAAGAAGACTCCTTGTTCCTCACTCTCTGCAGAAACTCTACCTCTGTCTGTGAGGCCCAAAGAATGACACTCAAAGAAGCTTTTCTTCTTCCCCAGATAGTGCCATATTTAGGCATGGGACCAAAGGACTGAGGCCTGGACACTCATCTTTGATGAGACTTGGGAACCCATCAGTCAGTGTGACATGTCAAACTGTGGAGTAGGATCACACAGCTTTCCCTGTCCTCCTTTATCAACCAGCTGCTTCTCTGTCAAAGCAGTTACTGTGTATTCCCAGATAAACCATATGTGCCCAGCTGATTTGTGTGTGCACAGAGCAGGTCTCTCTTACCTACAAAATGACACCTGTAACTCACAGGCACGTCCCAGCTGCATGGAAGATACGGCCTTGCTTGTCTCACATCTGCTGTAGCTGTGCAATATCTTGATGTGCACAGACCAAGAACTACTTTTTTAGTTTCTCAGATGAAATTCAGGGTAGATATGTCAAGGATATACACATTTCTTTCTGAATGCCTGACTTAACTGTCCAGAGCTGTCCTGGATTTCACCGTTGCTCTCTTGGCTTATTTCCTCTGGTTTAAAACCCACGTAAATGCTTTGCTAAGGTCCGCTAAGATCCTTAAGATTATTGTGTCCTAGAGTCACAGCTGTGAATGACCATTCAGAGAGCCCTTCCTGCCCCAGGCAGACTAGCCTTGGGAAATCCACATCACCCTGGAAATAAACACTGCAAACATCGCTGCTTTTTTTTTAAGCAGTACCCACAGGCAGCAACTGTTTCTTGATCTTGCTGAGCAATATATTTATTTGTTATCAAGGGCAGATTGAGGCTCTTGCTGCACAGAGATGTAGCAGAATGATGAGGAGGTGGCCTAGGGGAAAATAGGGAATGTTGCTCTTGACACATCTATATTGAATAATTAGTGATAAGAGCCAAAGAAATATTCATGACTCTGTAGAAAGATAAATAGATTTTTGATTAAATTTGAGTTTCGTCTTTACAGCAGTTGAAGTTGCTCTGTGATTGGTAGCATAGAAATGAGTTTTTTATGGATTCTGGCTGACTGGAGGATCCCTTTTAAAGCTGTTAGGCAAGATAATGCTCCCGATATCTAGCTAGTGTGTGCTGGCAAGAATTCAGAATGGCAATGCCAGAAACCTGTGCTTTCTGGGCAGTTGCAGTGCAGCTGTTGAATGATCGAATCAATCCAACTTGCTCAAAGGATTTATTATAACATTTTCTCCACCCAATCTCCTAGATTTTTGCAGAATTTCACTGGTGCCTTTTAAGATACATGGCACATTCCACTGCACTTCAGCAGACCTCAGGAAGGTAAATGCTTTAAGGACATTTGCTAGTGGGACACGTAAATACCTATGTACCAATCTTGAGTTCTTCACAACACTTACATTCTTCTTTTCAAGGATGTTAGCACAGGAAGGTTTCAAGGTGGCTGCATTGCTCAGCACCCACAATTAAGAGTTCTGAAATCTTTGTCGGAGTCATAATATACAAATAAAAATTCAGGAACAATGTGCAAATTGAGATACTGACTCTTCCAGTGCACCCCAGTGCCATGGCCACCCCAAAAGGATTGTACTGAAGGGTGTTGCTGGATTGTACAGGATACCATGTAGGATTTGAGAGGTCTGCCTTAAGTTTCGAGCTCAGCCACAGGCACAACCTATAGTAGCCATTTAATGTACTGTGTCTTCATGATTCACATGGAAAAGCAACCATACCTTACAGAAGCTAAAATACATGGAAAACTGAAGAACTCAGACACTTCAAGTGACAGGAGCTCAACAGTTACCTAGATTGTGTCTTCACTCCTTTTAGCCCCCATATATTTTCCAATAAACCTAATGTGACTCAGTTATACAGAACATGTTAGAACAGGCCTTTCTGTTCTGAGGTGACTAAACTGAGCAAATATCCTTGATCTGTGTAAGTCCTGTATTCTTTTTGCTACCATGGTTTTTTTTCCAAATTTCAGTTGCATTAATATGTTCTCTACAGTTCCCACAATGCCCTCCTTCACTAAGCAGTCCAGCACCAGTGAGAGTCGTACTTGTCAGGCCTGGGCTGCAATCCCAGTTGTGGTGCTGCTCCTTACTTGTGATTTGTGTGTGCCTTAGGGATGGCCTGTGCTCTCTACACCGCCGTCCTGATATGAGAAAAAGACGACATCGCTAGTCAAGCATTCTCACAAGAATAATTTGTCTTCTGAAAGCTTGCAAAATCATGCATTAGTCCAGTGTTGTGACCGTTTGTGGTTTAGATTTTGGGGGTTTGAAAAGAATAGGTGTAATGCAGCTTTTGGTTTGCTGTAAAGAGGAAACAATATATTTTAGAGGTTTGGGAATATGTACATAACATTAAGCAATTCAGTGTCTCGCTCTGGCCTCACATTCTCTTTTGTGAGGTGTGAAAGCTCTGGTGGCATTGCTCTTGCTTTAGTCAGAAGAGTGGACTCATGGTGAGGTTCTGGTCACCTTTTCCAGACTGTGGCCAGCTGCAGCTTTTGAAAATGTTAAGTAACCTTGTCCATATTCATGTGGCTGCCAGTGACAGAGCTCCACAGAGAGCCCAGGGAGTCTGTCCTACCCACTAGTCACAAGTCCATTATTTCTGGTATCTCAATGACCAGCTCTAGCCAGCTCTCTAAGGGAAGGCTCTGGTTTTCCTTGTCTGTTTTGACTCTCAAACCGAGGTTTTTAAAATGTGGACTAGACTAAGACACTACTGAGCAGACAGACCTGGTTAGAATACCTGGGAATACCCCATCTCTTAAATGGGTATAGGGGTGGGGTTATATTAAATACTGAACTAAGCTTCTGAATTCCACCTTTCCTAAAATTTGTAAGGGATCAGCTACATTTCTCTCTCCTCACGTAAGCTTTGCTGTCAAGAAAGCTGCACTCCCGAGTGTACCCTGAGTTTATTGTCATGCTCTGCCAAAAGCTGTGATACCAAATCAGGGCATTTCATGCCCATGGGATGATATTTTGGCATAAGATAAGTGTAGTGTGTGTGAAAATTCAATTAATGGGCTGTCTCACTGGGCATTAATATAGCATCCTAGCACAAAGCTAACCTCGCTGCGCTTCTCTTTTGCTCATTACTTTGTGAGACAGGTATTGCCCAGCCATGATTGCATTTGTCACAAGAAACACATGCACAAATGAAGACAGGCTCAGGGACTGCTGGGAGGTGTCAGTATAAACAATAGCATGATTTGCACACAGGTTTCAGATAGTTTGCATCCCTTTTACTTGTCAAGTTACTTTAATGAAGGCTATAAAATAAATAGCCACAGCTATAATCTTTAGGAATTAAAATTATTACCTGGCAAGTTGAAGTAATTAACTCTTCTCAGTCAGGAATCAGACCAGAGATATATGGTAGACGGACGTGAAAAGAATATATTAACTCACTAGATAATAATGCTAGTGTCCATCCTTTTTAGTTTTTTTAAAGAAAAAAATAATCATGGTGAAATCATGTATTGGCAGATTTTGTGACCAGTGGTATAAATGAGAGTCATCAGAAGAGATACACGATGTTGTTTAGGGATGCATCTCTTTGCTCTGAAAATACTGTTCTGTCTTTTTTCCTATACAAAGCTATGCAGCGTGGGCCTTCCTTCTAATTAGATATAAGGCCAAGTTAAAAGGTGGGATTAGACAGCTGGAATTCTATAGTCACAGAATATGTGTGGTCTTCTCTTCATTCCTCACTTTTAAGAAATTCATGGTAGGGCCATAGAGTTTTAAATTCTGCTAGTTCTTTTCTGAGTTTGTTAGAAATGTGTTCTTGTTGAGGTAAGGAAAAACGTGCTGGTTTGCACACTTGTGTTCTGTAAAAGTAAATGAGTCATGAATCTGCTAAGCAAAATGGAAATTCACGTAACCATAAATACCACACTGTTACATGCTCATTTGGCTGTGTTTTGTATTTCAGATCACCACATTATGCTTGTCCTGAAGTCATCCGGGTAAGTTGGCTAATATTAGTGTTCCTAAATATATTTTTTGAAGTGTCACACATGCAAATACACAGATAGACCCTCTGTACAAGACATCTGTCCAAGGCAGACGGCATGGAAGGGACACAAGGAATGTAAATACACTTTTGTTTGTTTGTCTCAGCCCTGAATCAAGGCACATTGACTGTATGAGGGAAATAATTGCGTGTTATTCTCACAGTACCCTTCGTACTATGTGATCAGACAGAAATACAGGAGCCTCGCTTAATTTGATCTTTCTACCCAAGGGATGAAGTCCCCTCTGCTTTCCTGTCTCTGATGTAGCTGTCATTTCAGTAGAAAAGCTGGGGTTGGCTGTCAGTGATGTTGGTTTCCACTGAACAGTATTCTTCCCCTATACTCTCCCTTTGTCCTCTGAAAATAAGTATCCAAGATTTCAGTGGCCCAGATTTCCCTCTACTAAAGCATGTGTTTAATGTAAAGTCAAGCAGGAAGCACATGGGAGAGGCTGTCCAGGCCATACCATGAGTTCGCACATGATGCGGCTGGTGACAAGCTCCCTGAAGAACCAGGGAGCAAAATCACCTTCTTGATGTCCTTAATGCACCCCTGACTCTGTTTAAATGGCGGGTCTGATAATTTGTGAGTTGTCAACCATTCCTGGCCTGCTCCCCACTTCTGAGCCTTTTCTCACAGATCCCAGATCAGACTGTAAATTGATGTTCACAAAAATTCAATTAGCGGGCTCTGTAATGGCCTCCTAGTTGGGAAGGCCACCTTGGGAAGCAGGTAGCTGAGTTGAAACATGGGGTTTCCCGTTCTCCTCTCTCTTCTCTTTCAAGGATAATTAATTCATTTACTAGTGATCAGTCTTTTGAACCTCTTTGTCTTTGCTGCGCAGGGAGAAAAATATGATGGAAGGAAAGCAGACGTCTGGAGCTGCGGAGTCATTTTATTTGCGTTGCTAGTGGTGAGTCATCTTGCTTGCATTAGCCTTTAAAAAGAAAAGAAAAATCTGAAAGTGCTGCTGTATTTAATGGCAATTCTATCGACATCATGTACGGGTGGTTTTTTTTAGTCCTCTATTTTTGTATCTCTCAGTGGCATCCTTTCCTCTTATTTCTACATAAGCCCCAAAGGAGAAGCATGAGGAATATTTCACTGCTTCTTTGAAACACTGCTGCCCTGCACAGGAGAGCACAGACAGACATCAAAAACTTGTCTCCATAGATGCTCTTTGCTGTGTTGTGATATCACACCACGTTTTTTGATGGGAAATGATGTGTAGGGTTACAACTCCAGGATACAGAGAGTGTCGAACAAGTTGTCCTTCACAGGATCAAAATTTGGCAGGGTTTGGGATGTGTTCATTTTTTTCTGCTGTGTGTATATATGTGTTTCAGTAGGTATATGCATACATTAACTACAGTGTTTTTTCAAGAAAAGGTTTGAGTACCACATCTTTGTTTCATGCAAGCAGTGAGCTACATTTTAATTTGGTACACTTGGAAATATAAAACTGAGCCAGTAGTACAAAGTTTAAATTAGTTTCCATCTGGCTCAGTAATACTTCTCGTGTTCAAAATGTGGTATCTTGTAACTTACCCTTCTTTTGATCAGAGTTTCAATTCTCTGTGGAATTTATTCTGAAATGCAGTGCTGTTATAATACTCCTAAACACACAACAACTGGATGTCCAGCTGAAAGCAGTTAGGCTTGGCATTTGTTATCAATTTCCATAGTATAATGTAGGAAAATATAGTTCATGTTAATATAAGCATATACCACATGCAGATAAAATACTCTATATGAATATAGGTTTTATGTGCATGTTAAGTGTTTTATACCAGTAAAAGTTCAGCTGATCATCTATATTTATAAAAGTAACAAACCTGAAGTAAAATTGTGATGTTCTTGTACATTTATCGGTAAACATAATTGCTTCACTTAAATGTTTTAACAAAAGCACTTGTACAGTGTAAAATAAGAGATAGATTCTGCATATTATTTTTGTTTAAAATACTTTAAAATTTGAGAGGATTTTTGTATCAAAAATCTGCTGATTCTTTTTTAATGACTCACTTCAAAATACCTTGAAGTAATCTCAGTATGATGCTTTAATTTCCCCTAACCAATCTTACTCTTTTTTTCTTTTTAGTCATTGCAATTCACTGATATTTTTGAAGTTTTAAGTTTTTTATCTTGATGCTGCATGGGAAGAATTTGAGCTGTCATACTAGATAGCACCTGGTCATCTCTTACTGAGCAGCTACTTTCATAGCTGATAAAATAGAACTGTATAATGAGCTCTTAATATAACTTCTTGAATTTGTAAGAACAGAAGAGAGAATGTGTCAAGATGGTTAAGATTTGTAGGAGCAGGCTTTTCATTTTCAGGGGGATTCTCTGTCAAGATTTGGTGTCTGTTGCTGCATCTTCATCTGTTCCTGCATACACACATGAGCCTGAAAAATGATTGAAATAAGTCTATTATTGATGGAGAGTGCAGAGCTCTCCAGTTAATTATGTCAGGACGAACCCTACAAAAACTCTCAAGATATAATAGCAGGTGCTGGTAATAAAAGAGCTGTAGTTGTTACCTTCACAAAATGCCACAAAGTAGCCTTTCTGACTTCATCATGGCTTACATTGCGTTAGCCAAAGTACTGAACAATCAGAAAAGATTTTCCTTTAAGTCTGGAATGGTTAGGAAAAGTGTAGGTAGCTCAGGAGGTTGGTTATAGAAGGCAGGGAGGCTCAGCCTCCAAGGCCACTTGAATGAACAAACACCAGTAGGTAGGGCCCAGCAGCGTTTGCCATCGGGTGACTTCCCGAGGCTGCTGGAAGTGGAGCTGTTGGTCTCCCTAAACCGTAGACACAGGATTGCTTATACAGATGCACTACTCACTGTAGTAAGAGCAGTGCCAGAGCTGACAACTTAAAGCTTCATTATCACAGCAGCTGACAGCTTGCAGCTTCCCACAAACCATCCTGGAAATCAAGGAAGCTCAGCACCTACTAGAATTAGGCAGTGAAAGAAGGAAGTGAGAATATCTAGGAAGGTGCAGACTTGCTATAAAAGGGTATCAGCTTCAGTCGGTAGAGTTATCCTAAAGATTTCAACTTCTCTTTTTCCTTTTTGTCCTTGCAGCAAGGATAGGTCTTTTACTGCTTTTTGTGGCAAGCTGATGATCTATTCAAAATGTAGTTTCAGCTAAAAAACCTCAAGCCATTCATGTAAGTGAGCTACAGTAGGGAAGCAATAGGAACTGATGACCTGACCACAGCATGGGAACTGGATGGAGTATATTAAACAGGTAGAATGTCTGCTGCTTCCAAAGGCTGACGTTGGTTGGGGTTTCTTTCAGCTGTGTCATTTCAATGCTCCATCAGAAAGAGCATGTTCTTTACTGAAAGTCTCTCAAAAGCTGTTCACCTCCTTTTCAATGTCTGCAATAAATGTGACTCAGGAAGATTAAAAATAAGGAGACGATAAACATTGCTGCTGTGAAAGTATGCCCAGGAGGAATACCAGCAGATCAAAAGCTTGAGCTGAATATAAGTGAATCCATGCATCTTTGGTGAATTTGCCTGGAAAAGCAATTTCATATTTTGTATTTTATTTTATACTGGTAGTCATTTTCTAATTAAAGGTCTAATAAAAAACCAGAGTCCTCGGTTTTGTTTCCTATGTTAGAGGAAATACAGCAGCACTAAGAAACTATTTATATTCAGTGAATAAAATGTTTCTTTCACTTATTATAATAATTCATTATGAGCTGACTTCCTCTTTTCCAATCTCTCCCCATGTTTATCATGGCTTTTCTTCTTTGGCCCTCTCCATTTCTCTCCTACTGACCACTCTGCCCCATCCCTACAGGGTGCCCTGCCTTTCGATGATGACAACTTGCGGCAGCTGCTGGAGAAGGTGAAACGTGGAGTGTTCCACATGCCCCATTTTATCCCCCCCGACTGTCAGAACCTCTTGCGGGGGATGATTGAAGTGGATGCCTCGAAACGTCTCACGGTAAGGAGGCATTTGCTGCCAGTGGTGTGAGCAAGGCTTCATTTCTCACCTTGTTGCAGTTATGGTTTAGCGACTAAGGTAACTTGGTGATTTACTGCGTTCCTGTGTGTTTCCTCCTGAGCAAAGAATAAGTGGAGTTGGTGGAGTCTTCGAAGAGAAGTTGGTTACCTTCTCCTTTGGGTCATGAGGACAGATGGCCTGTGCAGTTTTTCTCTAACCTCATGATTCCCTTTCATACATAGCAGTGGGCATGTAGAAGAAATCCCTCGTAACATCATCACAGAGCTACTGACCCATTTACACATTTTGGATTCCACCTGAGCTGCCTGGTTCTTCTGCCTGATACAGCGGTTTGTTGGGGGCATGATGTAACTGTTTGAAGGTCACAAGTGTTAGGACTGTTGTTTGAAGCTTTGCTATTAAACAAAGTATGATTTTCTTCCATTTCTGACACAAGCGTTGGCCTCTCACTTCACACCACGCAAGCTGCATTGTATTCCATCCTGCATTTGCTCTGCATTATTCTCTAGCAGCCTTCAGAGCAAGTGTCTGCCAGTCTGCTCTTTCATCTTGTGCCCCGTGCTCCTGAGCACTGTTAGGCCCACAGTGTGGAGCTGCTGGCATCCCAGCACTGAGTCTCCATCTAGGATACATCCCATCACTACAGCCGGGACCCTGCAACGGTGAGGACTGTGTAATGATTGTATCCTTCATTAACACTGTGTTAATGTTTTAGGGAATTAAAAAAAGTAGCAATTACAATAATTTTGGGAACTAAGATTGCCTGCTTGTCAGTGAAGGCATCTGCCTTTATGGGTACATTGCCCTTGTAAATCCTATTGTCAGGCCGTGGTGATGATTTTATACAGATTTACTAAGCTCACAGATTCTGAGTGGGAGTATGTATAAAGCAATGTAAATTTAAAACTCCTCCTGGTTCTTCAGTCTGCTAAAATATTTATAAATAAACTCTCAGATCACTGGTTGGCCTCTCTGCTGAGATTGCTAACAACAGCATCAGTCTGTGCCAGCTGTGATGGTGCTTTTGGGAAGGAGACACCTCTCTGCTAAGAAGTTAACAGAAACTCCCTTCAAAACTCTGTTTACAGTATTACCTGACAGCTGGGGTTTTCTTTCATTGATTATGAAACCAGCTCTATTTGGTGACAAAGGTGAAAAGTTCTTCATGTTATTACTAATATCCCTACTTTTGCAAACCCAGTAGCCATCACATTTGCAGTACATAAATAGCACTGATTGAAAAAAAAATTAGGCACTTTAAAAGGCCTTTTAAAAACAGATTTTTAAAGAAATAGATAACATTTTCCCAAGTATTTTCATGGAAAGAACACTGCAGAGGTTAGGGCTATATTCTGAGACATGAGAGAGCTGTTCTTCAGGGCCAAGAAAATCACCAAGTCCCTCTCGAGCTTAGCTTGCTTTCCTTGATGTAAGCATACCAGCTCTTCTCTTGTTTTGTTGTTGGTTTTTTCTCAAAGATATTAGTGCTGATAGGCTGAGCATGCTAGGGAGCAGATCATGAAGTGTTAGATCCTTCTTTAGATTGTTCTGAGTTTTTCCATAGGGCGGAGACAGACCCTAAATGTTTTGAGTTGTGCAATACAGAGAATGTTACATACATAGGAGAGAAAGCAGTTGAGGTAAATCAAGGTCTCAGTGACACCCATCCCCCTGCTTTTCTTGATCAAAATTAGCCTCTTACTTCCTTAGGGAGGAAAAAAACCCCAGATCAGATAGTTATTGGCAAGCACTAACCAGTGAATTATGAATAAGAATTTGAAATAATACATATTAAAGAGCTGAGAGCTAGGAGGAAAAAAGGATAGCTCTTTGTTATTAGCTGCAGTCTTATTATTTGAGGGTCTCTCAGTTTGCTGTCCCTGCTGCTGTCACACTTCTGTGCTGTTAGTGTGCTGCTTGCTTTGATTGCCAGGCAGAAGGGAGCTCTTTGTTTACTGCACAGGAGCTGGGAATATAGAGTTCATTTTGAGGAGAGATCTGAATCCTATTTTAGCTGTGTCCTGTGAAAAAGGGTATAAATATGGGTTTATTTGGAAGCCTCGATTCCTAGAAAATATGTCACTTGAATCAATTTGATATTTATACAAAGATCCGAGCAAAATTGCAGCTTGGGTACAATAAGTACAGATGTAGCTGTTACCATTACTGATCATTTGCTCAGTATCTCACTAGTGAATTCAGCAGAAAAATATAGTGAAAGGTAAGGTCACTAGAATTTTTTTTCTTTCATTTTTTACTTCCCCTCTGCTTTGTTCCTTTTTTTTGATTTGTATCTCTTTTCCTTTTCATCCAACAACATTTCCCTCCCTGCAGTAATTGCCATTTCACAGCACACCCACACCTTCCCCAGTCCATCTGTTAAAATGATCAACAAAAACAGAACCAGCATTCACATTTAACTGTCATCATTTGCTTCAGTGTTGGAGCTTTTGAAAATTAATGGAGGGGAGGGTACTCAGAATTATTGTTGCTGGCCCTTTCCAGCCTTAAGAAATAGGCATTACCTTTCTTTGTATATGGTTCGTTTATGAAAAGAAGACTTTATTATGTCTTAGTGGAATATTGTTCACACTCACTGTGTAATTACATAGCCTCAAATATGGTCCTTGACCACACTAATTTACTGGGCCTGTTTTTCTAAACATGCTTTAAAATAAAATAATCCATGTTTTGCTTTCATTAAACTGCAAAAGTTGATCCTAGCTGCTGGTCCTGGTATTTCTGACCACCTGTATTTATGAAAGAGGAAATGAAACAAAGATTGAGTACTAAGGTGATCAGCATTTGAAAGAGTCTGTCTGAATATTGTGGCCTGAAAGAACTTCAGTTAGTCTACACAAGTGACGTCTACGAAAGGTGGTACTGGTCATCTGTATATTTATTAGAGTTAATTACTAGGTAGAGAAGGATTATTTAAACTAAAGGAAGATACTGGCACAAAAACGAATGTATGTCAAATGGCCCTACAGGAAAGTAGGCTAGAAACTAGAAGAGGCATTTTAGGTATATCCATGGGGTTCTGGGACAGCTTTCTAGTAGGAATAGTGTCAGGAGGGAAAAGGAACTAGTAATAAAGTCTGAGAAGGCTTGTGGAAGGTGTGTTCTGTGTTCCTGAAGTATTGCAGGATGAGGTTTCCATTAGTTATGTGCTCTTCAGAAAGTCAATGGTTTTTTCCTTTGTGGTTTCAAATGAGTCTCTACAGTGGAGAATTACAGCTCCTGTAGTGGAAACCAGTTGCAGTCTCAGCCAATATTTTCTTCTACACAAAGGCAAAGGGCAGAGGCATTTTCCTTTTAAAGATGGATGAGCATTATTGAAACTTTGTCTCTAGAGCAAGGTGGATCAGAGCAGATACTGCAGAATAAGCTATTCCAGTAAAGCTGTTTATTATTATTCTAGTGTTGACGTTTTATACCAGAGCAGAATGACTTGTCTTCCATGGTGGGTGTTCACATAGTCAGAATACCTATCTCTGCATATTACCCAACTTGGATTACACACATTTTCAGATTCTCCTCTCTGCTCTCTGATTTTGTTTTTTCTTGGGTCTAGTGTATGCTTGCTAATGATGAACTACAGCATCTAAAGAATGTTACAAAAATGAACAAGGGAAAACTCACTTGATTCCTTCTTCATTTTCCTGGGTGCCTATTACATCATTTAATTTATCTCACTTCACAGCCTGTAGAATGGAGGTAATTGTCCGGTTGAAGTATTTAGGCTGTAGGCTTTTGGCTGCCGAGGGCCTGTTCATGCACCGTGCTCATAGGACAGTGATACTTGCCCTTGTCAAGGTCCCTGGAGGCTGCTGCAGTACATCTGCTACTGCTGACACAGATAGTGGTTTTACCAGTGCTGTCTGCACTGTCAGCTTGAACCCTCTGGTCAGAAAAAGCCTCTGTCTTGACAGCATACAGTAGGTTTAAAACTCAGACTAGAGGATCTTCTGAATGAAGAAGATTCATTTGAGATGTGGGTTGATTTGGTGCACAGATGGTTTTGAGACTGTTCCCTTTCTGGACAGGGAAGTTTGAAATTTGACATGAGTTCAAGCCCAGAAGCCCTCATGTATATCCACAGACTTTGAGAAAGTTTTTCTTTAGGTCAGAACTTTTTAACTTGGCAACCGCTCTGCTGAGATCAGTGCCGAGGATGTAGACAGAGCTGTCTTGTTTTCCATCTGCCTGTCTGTCTCCATCTGTTGTTCCCTGCCTTAGAACTCAGACGTCAGCTCTTTGTGGGAGGAGACCTCTTTTTCTGATGAGCTCAAACAGCTCTGTAGCACAATGGATTTCTCATCTGCGAGTGGAGCTCCTCAATGCATTTTTACGTAAAACCATGATAAAGGAACTCTCCCTCTCTTTCCACTTCAGCATCTTAGTGTGCAGAAATCTCTTCTCTGACTGTGCATGTGCAGTGGATCTGAGCATGTTTTGTTGTTTCAGATATGATGTCATGAGACAATTGCCTGCAGTGACTAGGAGACATTAGGAAGCAGCATTTTTACAACTTCCATAAAATGGTATTAAACTTGGCAAACTCGTGCAAACAGCAAGAAAAACCCTCTGGGAAGGGTTGTTAAATGCCTTCGTCACTTAAATGCATTTAAACATTGTGTTTAAATGAAGGCAGGAGTGAGATTAGCTCCCACTGTGTATCTCCCTCCCCTGCATTGCACAGTAAAAAGCAAGGAGAGACTTCTCCTTGTCAAAACCAATCGCCCTCCCATAACCCTCCTGTCACTTTAATGCAGACAAAAAGCAACAAAGCATTAATTAATTACCTTTAAAACAGTAGTGAAGATGTTGGCAGCAGCAAGCACACTTGTAATAACATTTCAATGCAATTACGTTTGAATCAGCATAGAAAATGGGTTTGTAGAATACTTTCCATATGTGGGATATCCCAGCATACTTCACAGTTTGATATGGATTGAATGGCAGATGTGTAGGTAAACAGCAGCCATGGGAGCTGTCATACGCCTTCAAATGCATATCAAGGTGCAGTAGGGCTTCTCTTTCAGGAAAATGCTATGGGTTCATTAGCTTGAAGGAGATTGATCAACAGGGATGGGCAGAAGGCATTTCTCATTGTCATCGTCTCTGAAGGAGCCCAGTTCTGTGACTAAGACATGAACTCTTTTCTTTCCCCTCTCTAACTCATAAAGTGCTGTTGTCTGCTTCGCCGTGGCATTTCTGCATACCACAGGCACACAAGAACACTGTGACCCATGGAGACAGAAAATGCAGCAGGAGAAGCAAGCATGAAAGAGGCTTGGACATTGCATAGCTGTATCATCTGCATCTTGTCTGAAATCATTAATCTCTCTAACCCTCCATGTGGTGTATGTGAAATAACGAGTAGATATGGTTTTACCGAGCACAGGAGGCACAGTCCGCTCCTTAGCAGATCCTCACAGAACTACAGACTTGCTAAGTACCAGTGCTAAAATCCTGCCCCGTGGGAACTGTACAAAATAGGCTCTTCTCTAGTTCTGTGTTTGTACCTCAGCTTGCACTGAGCCAGGAGGAAGAGGGCTGCCTCTCGGGGCTGTTAGAGGAACTCCCACAATCACATCTTTATCTCAATGGGAGATGTCAGTGTGTCAGGAATACTCCTCCTTGCTCTTAATAGTGCAGGGATGAAGGACTATCTACTAGTGCAGGGGAATTGTGATAAAGGGGAATTGTTGTGGCAGAGCTGAGGCCACAGCTGGAAGCTGTGCAAGTCTGCCTGCGTTGGTGGATGTGTGTGCTGGGGGCACTGGTGCTGGTTAGATGACAGCTAGATATGGACGTGCCAGCTGCACCTGACTGCAGTGTTGATACAGTCTGGGTTTTAAAGGAGGCTGTTTGTCTCCCACACTGTTGCCTCCAGCCTCCTGTCATGCTTTTCTAAACTGCATTCCGTTGTTTCTTTGTTTTCAGGAAAAGCCCTGTCTCACTTTAAAAAATGATCTCATATAGAGCCAAACTCACATCTTCCTGGTTTCCCAGACATGGAACTGTTGTTCCATAGCACAAAGGTCTCCGATTCCTTGCTCTCCGTGACAAACACCTACTTTATATCTCTGAGATTTTGTTGTTTGCCCATTCCTTTTTGGCTTTTTTCCTCTGATTCTTATTATTCTGGAAATGGAGTGTAATAAGAGCAGGACAGCTGTCACCGTTCTTCCTGGCCATTTTAATGGGTCTGTGATTTCCTCTCATACGAGTTTCCCTCCAGCTCTCTCCTGCCTTTCCCCTGCGTGATGCCCAAATGTGAGCCTGTGTGCAGTGAGTGTGTGTACTCCTCTGTGCCTGCAAAGGTGCTGCATAGTGATGAATATGAAAAACACCGTCCACGTAACAAATAATCCCTGGATGTCTAACAAAAGTTCTTTTCTGCTGTGATGATGATTAAAAAAAAAACATATTAGGAAGGTTCTGCTGTAAGTGTGTCATATGAACCTCCTGTTCTCTCTACTGTTAAGGGCTTCTCTTAGAAAAAGTGTGTTGCTTTCTTTTCCCCATGCTTGTGGGTAAACATGTCATCGTGTACTGTTTGCTGGGATCTGCCTTCCATGGGTGGACAAGGCCACTGTTCAGCTTTAATCAGTCCTTCATTGCATAGTAAAATTCTCATGTGTGAAACAGGAAAGAGGGAAGTAAAATAAACTTGTGATCTGGTGTTCAGATGCAGAATTAGTAAATTACATACTTATTCTACTTGGTCCTTAGATATTCTACTTGGTCCTTAGATTTTAGTGATAAATGTGAAGCCAATCTAGAATGGGTCCTGTGACCAGGAAGGTCACACCACAGATGCGCAAATTATCTTATTACCTGTTTGAACCTATTTTCTTCTTTCTCCCTCTCTCTTTTTCTCCAAAACAAAACTAGAAATGAACTTTAAGGATCAGCTATTATGCACATGCAGAAAGGAGCAGTTTCTTAGCTTGAATTAGATTATAGAGGGAAGGACTTGGGAAGGGAAAAACCTGAATTGCCAGAACACTTGTCTGTGAAGCCTTACCCATTGCATTTTCTCGGGATTGGCTCCTGACTGATCCATTATGTCTGGACTTAAAGTCTCGTTTCCAGTGAGATGGGTTATGATAAGCAGCTCTTTCTGCAGAATAAAGTTCCTGTTTTATACACAGATATTTCTGAAATGTTGGACTTACTTGAATAAGTCATTAATAAGGCTGTCTTGTGGAGTTACCTTTTCTATTTTACATCACTAATTCTTTGTTTTCTTTTCCTTTACAGCTAGAACATATTCAGAAACACATATGGTATATGTAAGTAAGATTTTTTAAACTCATTTTTGCATGCATTCATTATTGATTCTGATATTCTAGTGATTTCTGAAGAGTGGGACTGGAGTTTGACAGCAGTTTTCACACAGCTGGAAAAAGGAGCAGAGGACAGAAAGACATCTAGTTTGGTTTTTTTTACCCTTTACTACTCTTATAATTTCACCTATCTTTACCAGCGCAGGAACTTTTTTGTACAGTGGCTGACGACTGTTTGAAATAAGACATTCCGTCCAGCAATTTGCTGTGTTAAAGAGATATCTGCAGGTGATCAGCAAAACACCACACCCAGCAGCCATGTTTAGTTTGCTATCCCAGTGCTCCACACAATCCCTTGTAATACCTTCTTGACAAGGAAGCTTTCATTTGTTCCTTCTTGGCATCTTGGCTTTTCTCTGAAGTAGAAACAAAAATGGTGATATTGGTAAGTAAGCCCCTGTGAGCAAGAGTTTTTCTGTCTCATAATCCCCACTCCTCCTTCATAGCAAGCTAAGAGGCTACTTCTGACCTTGTAACCTGTTGATGAGAGGGTAGTGCTGTGACTTGATTAAAAGCAGCAGTCTTGACAGTGAAACAGGAGGTCTGTGAGAAAAGTACACACCTGTCTGGTGGTTTGGGTATAAGGAAGATTGATGGCTTTTAGAAGTGACCTTGCACTTTGTGTAGCCTTAGTAGTATTTCAAGAAACCTAAGTAAATAAACTTTCTATACTGATGATATCCTAACCGAATTAAGGAGAACATTTGATGTACTAAACAAGAAAATGATGCTTGGTTGTGTTTCTCAGGGTCAGTATTTCCCACATGGGTGACAAGGAGAATCCTACCTTCATAATCCTATCATTGCTCTTGAGAAGTACTCAAGGATGATATGAACTGATATATAAGCCTGTCACCATGAAAAAAACCCACTTTTTTTATTTGTTTCATTTTCTCTAATACATATGGGCAGTGTTCACCTCTGGATTTATCTGACTTCAGTAGGACCTGAGGGCATTCAACAGTTTGTTGAATAACTAAGAAAAAACTTTGAACTAAGAAAAAACTTAATTCACCTGAAACAGTGGCAGCACTCTGCCCATGGCTTTTTCATGCTCTCTTCAGTGACCAGACATGGCACCTTTTTAAACCAAAGAAGGAGCAGTGTTGTTTGCTGCAGGTACTTTTAAAAAAAATTCTCATGGATAAATGTAGAAGAAGTGAAGGGTGAAAATCTCTAACTGTAATCTCTGAAATCCCTCCTATAATGTCTTACTAGCAATTCCAGAAGTAAATGCTGTTTACATCAGATTGGACAGCTGATCCCCTCTATTTCTTCATGGAGTGAAATCAGCTGACTCTCTTTGTGTTTTGATCAGTACTGGATCAGGAAATAAAATGAAAAGTCATTGATCACTTACATTATTATTGTTACCCTGTTCAAGATTTTTGCCTGGAACTTTTCCCTTGTTGAAGGACTGTTGTCCCAGGCTCACATACACAATCTCTCCAGTGTTATTTCATTATTTTATTCTATATTTGGAATTTGAAGATTTTTTTCTTTGGAGACTTAAGCATTTGAACATTTTCATGTACTTCTCAGTGAAGGTCAGGCTGATGATTGACACAGTAAACTGCATCTGAGGCTGTTTTCAGGAGTAGAAACTGAGTTTTGCAAAAGCTAATCTCCTCTAGACTCTCAGTGTAGTCAGTGCAGAAGGGCTTTTCCAGATGTCTTTCAGATTGCCTAAAAAGAAGTTTCTGCTCAAAATAGCTTTTTTAATGAGTCTCTTTCTCATTTTCTCTGTACTGGCCATGGATTGACCTCAGGAGGTTAACCTCCTGTGGCTAATTTTAGTCAGTGAATAACCTTGCCGCCTCCAAAACTCAACTACTTTCATCTGGTAATGTTTCACAGCCTCTTTGCATTCATTTTGCCTGGAAATACTGATACTGACAGAGAAGAAGGGGTTATAGTGTTTTATTCTATGGCTCTTTTGCTCACCTCTTTAATTTTTTTATTTTATCTACTATTTTATGTAAAATCTTCGTCCTTTGTCATACATAGGTTACTGACCTGAAAGTTATACTCAGAACATAGAAGTGATTTCACTTAATTCTTCAAATAAATATTGAGGCTACTGTAAAACCAAAGAAAAGATTTAATTGCAGACTAAGGCAGGCAGAGAAAGAGGTCTTGAAAGTTGAAATCATGATTCACAAGACTAAAAAAGGAAAAAAGAAACTTAAGTGAAACCTTTCGTCAGCAACCTCCAGTTCTTCTTGCTCTCCCACCCAAATTAATTCAGTGAGGTTTTTCAAGCCTTTTTAATTGAAATAATGTATTTTTACCTCAAATGCAGGTTATCATAAACCAGAAAATAAACAGCAGTTATTTTCACATTTTTTTAATAAATTAAGAGGGCAAATATAATTACCTCTTACAGTAAATACATACTCCTGTAACACTGAGTTATTGCCCTAATTGTGAAGGTACCACATTTGCAAAAACAAGAAAAAGAAAAAGTGTTCTGGTTCTGCTTTGCTTTGCACTGATGCAAATGGGTATCTTAGTGTGAGATTCATGAGAGAATTTCATGGAGAGACTGAAAAAGTTCACCCTGATCAGGAATCACAGCCATTGTATGCACCAATCCTCACAAAAGAGGGTGGGTTTTAAAGCTGCAATTACATTCATGTGGGCCTTTAAAAAAATATATGTGATTTTCAGTAGTCACTGTGTGACATTGTTTGATGCCTATGTGGGCTGCAATGCAAGAAATTTGTCACTCTGCTAGACTGGGAATGGAACAGGCATTGCAGTCATGCCAATCACAGCCCAGACCCGGTGATTTTCGTTTCCTGAAGCACTGAATTGCGCTGCCAAATGACGAGACGCCTCTCTGCAGATTTTACTTGTACCTGATGAGGAGGTGTGAAAATTCCTGACTCTGTCTGAGGCTGACCAGGTGCAGGGCATAAGGAAATGCCACTCTTGAGTGCACTGAGGATGGCAAGCTGTGCTCTCTAGAAATGGCTCCCGTGCTGATTGATACAAAAGAAACTTGTAAATTCTGTTCTGCTATAGACTAGGGCGACTAGTAGGAAACCTGGGTTTCCTGGAAATTTTCAAAGACAATAATTCTTTTTAATCTCTTTAAATTACCTTAAGGACATCTGCTTGTAACATGAATGATTAATTAAGTCAATACTTTCCAGAAGTGAGCAGTACATCATTAAAAACCAAAACCACTCAGATGCTGTTCAAAGGTCTCTCCTGCAAGAATTTATCTTCATGACAAGGTCATTACTGGCTTTAATAGCTCAAGGTTATGATCTAATCATTGCTTATGACCTACTGAAAGCTAAAACTTGATCCTAAAGGTAGAAGTAGTGACCTCTTAGAAGGCGTAAGATGTTTCTTGAGTTGAACAAGGAATTTTGAGTTTAGCCCTCAGATTCAGGACCATGGTGGCAAAAGACACAGACACTTCTGTGAGACTCAAAGGGGGCATCAGAAGCTGTGTTTTAGTGGTTTGACACACAAGAATAAATCACCAGGAGCAGATTCTTTCTGTGTCCTGTATGTTTACTTCCAGTCCAATAAATGGAATAAAACTGAGCAGGGTATGTGTGAGTGCTCCTTGTAAGAGAAGTGGGATCTGACCCATCTTGTCATGACCCATGTAATGAACACCAGAGTCTGATTCCGTGACATGTATCCAGGTAGGGCTGACACAGTTCCACTGCTTCAAGAGAAGGTAAAATGGAAATTTCCAAGGAGTCTTTCTGCAAGTGATGTCCCACAAACAGTTAACAGAGCAGATGCCTCACAATTGCATTTCAACTTGCTTAAAAATAAATGGCAAGTAGCACTCAGCCATCTCCTGTGATTGTCCCAGCATGTAAGTGTCCTATCCTGGATACACTGACTTAGTATTGTCTTCTTACCTTGGAGGAGATAATCTGCATTGGCTTTTTTTATGGTGCATTGGCTCTCTTTTTGGTACACTGGCTGAGACCTTGAGCTCATATATATGATCCTACCAGAGCTACTTTCTCACTTGCACAAGAAAAATTAAGGACATTTGAATTGGAACTCTTTTTTCTGTGTAGCTGGATAGCCTACATCTGAGTCAGGAACATTTTAAGCTGTGTGACTAACTTCACGAGTTGTGTCCACCTTACTTCTTCCAGCATCAAAAGGAAGACTCTCTAGTCCAAACACAGCCCCATAAACAGCAAATGGTGACTTCTGACACAGTTTAAATATTCCTGATTCGTGTTGCCCATGCTGAAAGCCTGGACCCAACAGTCACACATTTACATCACATAAAGGAAAGGGGAGACCTCACCCTCGGAGCAGGGAAACTTCAACATTGCACAAAGCATCCAATGAGAAATAGCAAAGATTCAGAGTAGACGGTTTCTCCAACAAAAACTCCAGCACTACCACCAAACCCATCTCTTTGGGTGGATAGAGTTTACATAAATTGCTCACTGCCTACCAAAACAAAATCAAAGGATATTCAGGATGTCTGCAATATATATCATTAGTGGATTATAAATACCCTGACACCTTGACCTGTTTCTTACAGTCAGGGCCTTTAATTGCAACAAGTAATCAATATTTCCTGCTCCTGGTGAATGGGATGAGATAATTGTGCAGAAAGCCTATGTTAACTACATTTGAAAGAGTAATATGTTGTACTGCTAATGGTGTGTTCCGAGGTCTGCCACTGACCTCGGGCATAGCACGTGAGCCAAAATTTTCAAATTTGCATGTCTTAAGAGAAGCAGAGATTGTCATATTTGGGCGTGTAATTAAGCAGCCTGGTTTCCCCAAAATCCCTTTAAAGTGTGTCAAGTGGGAACCTGAGCACTGAGGTCTCTTAATCACACTGGAAGCATTAACAAATCTGCTGCAATACCAGTTGTAATCAGAATTGATAAAAAATAATGATGGTTTGTTCAGAACTCCTTCTTCAAAAGGGAATCATTCAGCTTGCACTTTTCAGCCTCACAGTCTGAGGTTTGGCCTGCTGATGAGACAGCATCTCTAAATACACGTAGTGTTTTATAAATGTTTGGCATTAGGATGCTGAACAGCTGCTTCTATTACAAGGGCACTGGTAAGTGAAGTTCCTACTGCCTTGCTGACTGAACAGACATTTCTCGTTAAAGACCCAAATCCACAAGCTGCTGGTCAATCTTAGCCTTCATGACAGTTTCTTATGAGAAGAATATCTGTCTGGTTGGAAGCTCTGGTCTCTCAGTGGGAATTTAGCAAGCTATTTCCATCTGTTGCTGCAGGCTGTGTTTCAGAGTATGGGTTCATTTGTGACTCATGTTTCTTTTCTCTCCTTCTTTCCCTCCCCCTTTCTCTCTCTCATCTTCTTTCCTCTGCAGAGGGGGTAAGAATGAGCCAGAACCAGAGCAACCAATCCCTCGAAAGGTGCAGATTCGTTCTCTGCCTTCCTTGGAGGATATTGATCCAGACGTGTTAGATAGCATGCACTCGTTAGGCTGCTTCCGTGACCGAAATAAACTCTTACAGGACTTGTTGTCGGAAGAGTAAGCACTTGCTCAGTCTTCATATCAGCTGGGTGTCCAGGGGCTGGGATGCTTATGAACCTGGGGACAGGCAGAGAGCACTTTAACTGATGTCTCTCTCTCTGAGTGACTAGTAGCAACCCCTCACCCTCTGGCTCCCCGTTTGCTGGTGAGGTGTTGGGAGCAACACTGAGCCTTTCTTGCTCCATGGGTCAGAAACTCATAGCCTGACCAGCAATGGAGGCACGGTGCTGTCTCTTCCCTGGCTGCCAGGCTGGGTCACTTCATTAAAAGATGGGCTGTATAGTCCACGTGGGGAGGCATCACTGCTGTTATTTGTGTTGGATATGCCTTTGTTGGCAAATTTTTACTTATTTCAAGCCTGTGCCTAAGAGCTGGTGTATTTCCTGAGGTGTTAAGAGGAAAATATAGTAGAAAGAGCACTTAGAGGCTCAGAAGACCTGTCTTGCTGCCATTCTTGGTTTGGGCTTCCCATGGACACTTTACCTCAACTGTCCTGTGCCTCTGTTCTGTGTGTGTAACATGGAAATTGTATTTCCTTTCCCCACTAGCTGCTTGTTGGAGACAGCAAGGGTCTGAAAAGCTCTGTGGGTTGTGTATCTAGCTGACAGGTATATGACCATTTCCACCTTATTTAGAATAACTGTAACTGTTTGGATGAGAAGGGTTTATCTGCATGTTGACCTTTTTTTCTTTCCAAATTTAAAGGTTTTTTTTTCTTTTTTTTCAGAGAAAACCAAGAAAAAATGATTTATTTTCTTCTGCTTGACCGGAAGGAGAGGTATCCTAGTCATGAAGATGAGGATCTTCCCCCTAGAAATGAAATAGGTACTACAGATATGACCTCAGTCATCATGAACCCATCTGAACTAATTCTTCTTCACCTATTTTTATTTTAATTTGATTTTAATTTAAACCCAAACCCTAGCATCGCTGTTACCTTCCCACTGGAACGGAGTATAGCACTGGTGAGAGTCCTCAGCCTGGGGCAGGCAGGTTTACCTTGAAGGCTTCATGTTTCAGGACATGTCTGTCTCATGGTGTAGAAACATCCAAGTAGGTCTTGAGTGAGATCTTTAAACATATGCTGTGAACCCACAAGCTGGCTCTGTGCAGGCAGACGAGGTTCAGAAGCAGTATAATGTAGTGGCAGAATTTTCTAGTTGCTGATCTAGGTGCAGTCTTGCAGAAGGGCTGCTCATGGACTTCAGCTAGTAAGAAGCTGTGTAGCTTTTCATCCCTATGCAATTATGTATGTACACATTCTCTTTTCCCTAAGTGAATGCACACGCTGTTGAAAGTATGAATCAAATAACTTAGCTGTTTATAGTACATAAATCAAACTCCCATGTTTTTAGACTGAGAAAGATTTTAAAAGCTTAATGCACAATAAGATTATGTATCTTCTAAAGCTCTTGTGATACCTCTTTATTCCTATTTATTCACTGGTATTTTAGGGTGCTGCTGATCAGCAAGGGCTTCACTAATCTAGACAACAAGAAAAATGCTTCCCAAGGAACTAACTATATAAGTGACTCTTGGCATGCAAAGTGACAAAAGTTTAAGAAAGAATTAGTCACTTTTAGCAATGATCTGAAATAGAATTTTTGCATAGAAGTGTTGTGATTTTCAGGTATTGGACTTCAGCGCTTTGAAGACTAGAAGCAAAGTGCTCTTTATTTTCACTGGAGAGCCTGGAATCTCACATGCCTACAGGGCAGTGCTATATTATGCTGTAAGGTTGTTAGTGCTCCATTGAATTATTATCTTATCCAAGTTCCAGGCTCCAGGGCCCATAATTTTGCAGGGAAATGTCTTCCTTGGGAGAAGAGATGAAAATTCTTAGTTAACACAGCAATTTTTAAACTCCGACTTGGATGGAGCTACAGAGAGCATGTTAGCAGGGATCCTGATGAAGATGGGTAGGTGTGCCAGCTGCAGGTCCTGTGGTCAAAAGCCCCTTGCTCACTGCAGTTTGTCATCTAGCAGTTTGCTAATCAGCTTTTGAGTCAAACAGATTATTCTGCCATGTAAGGACAGCATCATCTTGTTTTAGAAATGCTTTTGTCATAAGAAAAGAAGCAAGGTGACCCTAGAATCTTCACTTCCAGCATGTAAGTGAATATGTATCTATGCCCTAAATACATCATATATCTCTTCCACATGCCAAAGTATTTTCATGGTTTCAACTGATGTATTATATACCACTCTTGTATTATTTTGTACAGGGAGTGAAAGTGTTTCCTAACAGGGCAACACTACTTTAAATATATCATTGTGTCTCACCAGCACATTTGAACATTATTCTTTGGGTATTTGTATGTTGTATTTCCTCTTCCACAGGGGGTTTCTGTGTCCTCTATTCCCAGCGGTGTCTCTGAGAACACGGGGCAAGGTTTAATTAGGAGCAGTCATGTGTCTGATGAATATCATTAGCCATTAGCAATGGCCTTACACAAACAAAGAAAAGCAGAGAAAAAATAGCAGTTTAATAATAGCAGCTTGAAGAAACCATGTTCATGAGAGCTGTGCATTGTCTGAGCTTTTGCAAAAAAAAAAGCATCTGAGAGTATTTTGCTTTTTCCTCTTTCTTGCCATATTAAATCTCAGAAAGGATGGATACAGATAGAAATATGGCCAGCTACAGTTTGCCCTCTCTTCTGGTGTCCCTTTTGTCTGTTTCAGCTGTGTGAAGTTTCTTCAAAGGGCCAGGAAAGGGTCACTTCCAACATCTTTCGTGTGCAGCTCGATTTTCTTTACTTGAAAACATAGGAATGAGAAGCTTCTCAGTGAAACAAATCAATGTCAACTAATGTCTCCTTGAGGAAAAGGCTTTTGTGGGGTGAAGTTTCTTAATAAACCAGAGAACAAGAGATTGGGCCAGAACAGATATACAGGATATAGCTGCCTCATCCAAACTCAGAAGAAGAACCTTTATTTTCCGCCTTCCATGAAAAGGTGGATTTAAAATTGGATCATTACCTATATGATTCTATCTTCCTATGTAAGAATCCTTATGAAAGGCTTCACTCTTCTGATATGGAATAAAAGGAAAATGCATCCTCAGTACTACCACAGATCTGGACTATGACTTGACTTTTTTTGCCATGTGGAATATTTCCAGAGACTCAAGAAGAGAAGGGCAAATACTGGATATTTTCTTCTTTTTAATTCCTGTGCTTCTACAAAAGCTTCTACAGCTTTTGTGTGACACCACTTTAATTGCTATGGCAGGATGGATGTGTATTTAACTATTTCTTTAGTAGCTTAGGCTTGACAGGGATGGGGCCCTGTCATTTCTTAATCAGACCCTTCCAAAATGTATGTACAGTACTTGCTACTATCAGCCTACTATATTGTAGGATTGTAGCCAATTTTAAAGAGGCATCAAATACCTTTATTAGAAGCTCAACCGTATTCATGCAAGCTTCTGGATGTATTTTCCATATACCTTTTGTGAATTGCTGTTCCTGAGTCTGTAGGTGTTTTCACCACCTGCTCTTTTTGTTTATTCTCTCTCTTTGATAGTTTAAAATACAGATTGGAAATCAATATCTTCCAGCATCTTAAGCAGCAAGGACTGGTATAAAAGAATCATTTAGCTTGTTAGCGACTTCCTTCTCCTCCTTAATTGTTCTGTTGATTCCCTTGTGGCCCCTCTGGCTAATGTCCTTCTCTCAAGCTTTCTTTTTCTGATGGCTGTACAAAATACTGTCGTTCAAGTTTTTAGCTAATTCCTCTTCAGATTTCTTCTTTGCTGTCTTTTAAAGTCCACCTTTTATTTGGCCTGTCACTTTTGTAAATGTCACTTGGCTGAATTTCCGTTTGCTAAAGTCTTCTGTTTTGAACATGCATGGATCAAGTTGACTTTTAAAATATCTGTTCATAAAATATTTTTCTTGCCTTTTTCCATCTTTCTTGTTTAGCCTCGATTGTTTGAGCTTATTCATCTCCATTCTTTTGACATTAGATACTTTCTTCATCTTCCTTCTTCTTCCTTTGTTTTAAGCAGAACTATTTTACCTTCCTTTTCAAAGTCTGATATCCTGCTGCAAAACTTGTATCAATTTTGTGTTATATATACTGACAGCATTGTCATTATGTGTGTTACTCTGCTCTAGATGTACTTCTGAGCCAGCAGTTGTTCTGTGGCATGAATGCTTTCTTATATTTTGAACTTGCTTGAAGAAGCAGGAGTTTGAAATATCTAAACCTAGTCTCAGCTTTGACCACTTACATGTGTGCAACTGAAGTCACACAGTATAAATTCTTTATTTGGTTTTCTCCCTTTGTTTTTCCATCAGTTTTATGCATTCTTTATTTTTCTTATCTGGAGGTCGTTGCCCCTACCAATTTCTACTATCTTTTTATTACTGGACAGTTTGAAATGGAGTGAGATATAACTGCACTTTTTTTCTAATTAATTTTTAACAGAAGCATTATTACTGCTAACACAAAGGATACTTGGGTTATACCATAATGGGGTCAGTTGTTATCACTCATGCATTTGCATTTGAACTGTCTTTGCTTATGCTCATTGTTTCAAGAATAAGCTCTTGCTGTAAAGAGATCTTGTTCTAAAAAACCTGACGTGAGAGAGAGAGAGAGAGAAGAAGTGAGCACGTGGGGGGTGTGAGGAGGGCAGGATAACAAAGACTAGGCAGTAGAGGTAGAATTGTCCAATGTGGTATTGCTGGTTTTGCAAGGAAATCCTGGCAGAAGAAGAAGCCTTAAGGACTGTGCACTGTGAGCTTCTTTCTAACAGCAGGGGTCAAGGATGCCTTCTTTTACAAGTGGTTACTCTCCACTAAAATTTAAAATGTGTCTATAAATAGAGTCAGACAACTGAAACAGACCAACCAAAGAAAAGAAAATTCTTCTGTATTTTTTTATGCCTTTCTCCTTTACACTGCTATGATGCCCTGAGATGTGTTAGTAATAAAACATCTCAGCAGGTCTGCATCTGATTCCCTGCTTTGCTGTGAAGGTGTGTATGGTTTGGCAAGTCACCTTCTGCAATGCATTTTGGTATCCAAAGACACTTTCAAAACAATTTAAGTGCTCCTCAGAACCTCAGTAAATGTTTGTCAGCATCTTTAGGAATGAATTGCATTTAAATATCTCATTCTTATACCTCAGTTTTCACTCTGCAAAGCTGAAGTAACACTTTGATACCTCATAGAATTTTTACACAATAAAAAGTGCAAAGCATTTCATTTACTGTAATAGTAAAAGCTATATGCTGTGGCTCTCATTGAAGATTCATCTCAGGTAGACAAGCATGTTTAATTTGTAATGCTGAAGGAGGAAAAATATAAATCAGCAGGAAAAACCTGAAATCTAATCTTAACGATGCAAAAAAAGGGCAGAAAGCAATTTTGAATCTAGAGTGTACTCATGTCCCTGTGTCACAGTTAATCTAGCTGTCAGGGACATGGAAGGCAAGCTCTAGCAACCTGAGTACATGTACAGGATGCCTAGATGTCTTATGCTCTGCCTAGCAGCTTGTGCTGTAGCCAATGCTGTCATCTTGTATCACCTTGTTATTACTGTTATCAGCTTTGTAAGCTAATTTCTGCAAGCTATGGTATAGTTGTACCTTTATTTTACAGTGCTCATAATACCTTCGGGGCAGTGGCAGGGCTCCTTCTCTGTGTAGATGGATTGCAAGTTATGTCGTAGTGCTTGCAAGTTTGGGAGAAGGGAGAGACTGCAAATGTTCGTCTCCATCATGAAGATCTCTGTGGGGGAAGTGTGAGAGTGAAATTGTTGAGAGAGGATTTAACCAACCTGTGTGAGGTAAGTCACAACTAAATTCAGCTGACAGTGTTTTCTTTCCATAAAGATCCCCCCAGGAAGCGTGTGGACTCCCCAATGCTGAACAGGCATGGGAAGCGGCGGCCAGAGAGGAAGTCGATGGAGGTTCTCAGCGTGACAGACGGCGGATCCCCAGTTCCTGCTCGCAGAGCTATTGAAATGGCACAACATGGACAGAGGTGGGTCTCTGCTTCACCCAGGAGTCCTGCCTGCCTGGGTCTGCTACCTCCTTTTATGTTATACATACAAAGGAGCTGTGGAGCTTTTCTGTTCGCACCAGCACTCATTGCAACTTCCGAGCACATTTGCGACATGATCTGGCAGCCAGCACTGCTTGTGCACACAGGACCAGAAGTCCTGCCAGGGGCTTAAGGGTTCTATTTGCTTGCAGCTATTCCTCAGAAAACCACCATGTCCTCTGGGCAAGACTTATCTCACCTCTTTTTAACCATTGAGGACGTAGGCATTCAATCTAAGCTTGTGGTACAGGCTGGCTGGGCCATGGGGACAGATGAGGGCTTTGGGAGGTCTCAGATACCTATGTCCTGTCAAACGGGATAAATTACACTCTGCTTGTTCTTCCCTGTCTCCATAGCCTACAACAGGAATCTATGTGACTATCTTTGAAGTTAAATGAGATGAACCCCACCCTCCATGTCATCAGAACAACTTGAATCAGGAAAGCCCTGTCTAGGCATCTATAGATGTCTCTAAAATGTGCTGTCAGAGCCAGCGTGCATCTGACCCACATAAATTACCACATGCTTGTAAAGTGATGGAATATGTATAATTTGCCTCTTTTCTATCAAAGAAAGTGTCAGTCTTGTGGAGCAAGAGCAGAGGAAAATGGTGTCTCCTCAAGGCAAGTTCTGGGAGAGTAAGTGAACTGTGGAAATTCGCTAACCTGAACCATGGAAGTCGTTTCCTCAGTCCCTGTGACTAGCCTAGGGGAAGCACATGCATTTGGTTTCACACTTGCATAAATCAATCAATATAAAAGAACACTTTGCATATACGGATGATGATGCTGTAACTTGTGTTTCAGCTTTGACATGGTTTTTTATTTGTTCAGCTCTTAAAATCTGTTCAAAAAAAGCCTGCTATGCCCAGAAGCTCCCTTTACTGACTGAAAACTGGGTGAAGAACATTAAATAATTTCATAGATATTCCAGAGGCCACTAGAATTGCTGGAAAGTTTTGCTGGCAATTGTTCTATCTACAGTGAAGAAAATGTGGTCATTTCCAGAATCTGCTAGGAGTTATTTCAGAGTGGATACGTGGCCTTGAGACTGTCATAAAGACTTTTTGTCATAGCGTAGGTTGGAAACCTGTCTTGAATATGTGATTTGCTTTGGTGTGAGGTCTGGGTGAAGGAAGTGTTCAGGACAGGGTGTGCTCAGTGTTCCTCATAGGCCTCAAAGGAGTAAGGATGAGCACAACACTGACTCCTTGTTCAGCCTGTATTGTTTACTCTGGTACCTGAGAGCTGCGTGGGCCTGGAGGCTCCCAGAGCCAGGCAGAGGCAAGTCACTGCCCCCACCACAAGGCTGCCTGTGAGTCACAGAATTCTGCAGCTCTTTACAGAGAGTGTCCAACTGGACGGAACAAACAGGAGGTGTTAGATGGATCACAGCGTTTTCTGAGAGCTGAAACCTTTTCTTCCAGCTCTCAACTTTGACTTGGGATTCAAAAGCCTGAAGAGGCAATGCTGTGTCTTGCTATACAAAGTATTTCTTTTGCTTTTACATGTCTTACTTGATTCTGCACATGAGGAAACAGGTGAAGTCAAAAGGTCTGGGATGAGTCCAGAGCAGAGACACATCTGGGCTACATATCAGTCAAGAAGGGCTTTGGCTTAATGAGGAAGCAAAACCTGCCAGGCACAAAAGAGATATGGGGCAATGCATACCACAGCTCAGAGATAGACATAAAAGTGTGATTAAGGGTGGAGAAAGGGGTGTAATAACACCATGATTGATGATGATGGGCGTGACAGAGCTTGTTTTCGAAGGGGTTAAAGGGAGGATGTTATTTTACTCCACGTGTGAGCTTCCATAATTCATCCCATCCACATGCACAGATGACAACGGCGCATTTCGTGTTGCTGGCAGCACAGTCGTTTATAACACGAACTGGCTTCATTAACAAACCCCACTGCATGGGGAGTGTCTGGGGACGATGCATTGCTGATGGGGCACCATCTGTCAGAACAGTCAGTAACAAAGTGACAAGTGCCTTCCACCAAGAATGGGGATTTTTAATGGCTAGTTGCATATTATATTCCATGAAATGGCCCACTGACAGTGGATTTTGCAGCAGTAGGGTTTAAATCCCAGAAGTGGGTGGGTTTTTAAGAATGACTTTTTTTTTAGTCTCAAGAGATGACTACTGAATGCTTTTATCCTACAATACTAGGAAGGTGCACCATGGAAACAGGTCTCCTGTTTAGACACAGATGACTTGCGTAAACACCAGGAGACACAGAGCCATTGCTTCTTTCTTGAGCTGGCAAAGATACACTTCTAACCAGTGGGCAAAACACACCCAAGTGTCTTGTGATTTATTCCTACTGTCCTCTTTCCCAGTAGTAAGCAGATGTTTGCTTGCATAAAGAGGATTTTATGTTACAACCTCTGGTTTACATGTCTGTGTCATGAACTGTGCTTTCAGTAACCATGTGGGGGCCCTACAAGTGTCTGGTCTTCACTTGTTTAGGGCATATCTTTCCACTGAAATTTGAAACTTGGCAGCCTTCGACGCTACAGGCTGAGAAAGTATTAAGTGAAAAACATAGTCCTTCAGTGACTTAGTTTTGAATAATGGACGAGGAGAGCTCAGCACAAAGGCTGCTTGCGGAGCTTACAGGCTCCTTGAAATGCTGGTGCCGGCCTCTCCAAGTGTTCTCCATTGGGTCTTTGTATAAGGCAAAGTTAGTATGCACAAACTCTAGCCACCCTAAAACTGGTGACTAAGTTTCGTTAATTCTTAGACTTTGCTGCTAGCTGTCAATGGAACAGGTTCATAATTATATCTTAATTACTTATTCTGTTCTGATATCCCCATCTCTCAGACTATCTGGTATTTCATTGAAATGTCAAAAGAAAAGAGGTAGGTTCTGAGCTTAGTTTAACACCAGCTAATTTGTCCCTTGTGCTAAAATCACTCAGACTAGGAAGAATTCCATGGGAGCTAGAATCTGGCAGGGATATGCCAGAAATTTTCAGCAGCTTTGCTGTGAGAGTCCAAAAACCATTCTAAAATGGGCTTCATTAACTATTCATTTTCTTCTAGTTTTTGAAGTGGAGAGCTTGCATGAGAGATCAGCTAACATTAGGAAGCAGTGTTCTGTGAAACAGTGAAGCATATTACCAGTGAAATATATTACAGAGAGCTGCCCTTTTAGCAAAGCACAGGGAATTTTGCTTCTAAGCTGCTGGGATTCAGACCCAAGATGAAAAAGAAGGGCATTTCTCTATACACTGAGTATAGGGAAGAGAGCTGGGAGTTAAGTGGTAATGGACCCTATGAATTAGAATACAAAATGGATTACTGTTCTTCTAAGAGGCTCCATGATCAGATTTTAACCTCTTCCGAGAGTGTGCTTAGTGTTAAGGTCTTCTAGAAGAGTCTTGAGTATTGAATGCATTGCAATTAATACCTTCAGGCATGTTCTGTTTTGCCTGGACAGTGTGACAAAGTAGATGGTACCTGGGTTTTAAATTGGATAAAGGAGAGCAGGGTTTGCAAGTGTGCATGGGGGAAGTCCTCTTTGACCTCGGAAGTCAGGGGAAGATAATGAACTTGAGCACTGTGTAGGCATGAGCCATAACTGTAACATAAAGAACGATTTTTCAGAGCATTGCTTAAAAAGGGGAGGCTGGGTTGGGGGGCTGGGTGTCCAGCATTGCTAGAGGTGACTCTCTTTTATAAAAATGTCCACACTAGTAACTGTGTTTTCTCGCTTTGTTCCTGCCATAGTAAAACAATGTTCAGTAAAAGCCTGGATATCTCTGAAGCCAATCCCAAATTCAACAAAGAAGAAAGGTATAAACACTGACAATATGTTCCTCTCCTCTACCTCACTGCTGAGACCTTAAAGATGCAGTACTTACCTTCTCCTTGTGGGGACAGAGCTGTTCTCTCTTGGGAGAGAAGCAAAGAGGGTGGGATATTTACAGCCCCACACTATGTACGTTTTTGTACAGTACCATTCACTTGAGGCTATCCCCAGTGCAGCCTGGGACTGTACCAATGATTTCCCCACTAAAATTTCATCCTACTGCTGTTTCTGGTTCTGTTCTGCCATGAGTAGAAGTTTTGCCCAGGGTAGAAGATGTATTTGCTAAGACTTCTTTGGGAAGTATTGGAATATAAAACACTAGGAAAGGCAAGGGTGCTCCACTTCCACCACTAGGAAGAGCAGCAGAAATGAGTCAGGGACAAAAGTGATAGGAAACTTTGGGAATTCAGTCTGATAGAGCAAAATACTAACCATCTCTAGGTAAGAGACAAACTCCTTAGGACTACCCAGAGGACACAAGAGAAAAATGTGAGTGAAGATAGGGTTTTGAAGGATGATTCTAATCTAGCAGTTGGAGTGACAGATGGTGAAGGATAACAAAAAGGGTAACTCCTGACTATCAGTAGAGGCACAATGGAAGACGGGCAGGCCACCATGTTTACAGAGTTTAAGTGCGGCCTTGAACACAAAAAAAGTGTTCCTAGACTTTTGGGAAGGTTTTCAGTGGACATGGTGTTCCTAAAACTTTGATCTCAGAGAAAGAGAATTTTTCTCTGTGTTGAAAGCTGGCATCCCAATGAATAACTCTTCATCAAAATATAATCCTTACACATTTTGAACAAACACTTAGCTTACCCAAAGTTTAGGAGTGTGGTATATAATTCAAAAAGAGAGAAGCAATGGCTTCCTTAAAGGAGCCAACCAACTTGACAAACCATAATTATTTCCATTTCCCCTTTTCATAATTATCTTTCTATTTAAAGATAAGTGTGACCTTTAAAACTCAGCAGGCTTGCAGGATGTGTGAGGGTCAGCCCCTGTTTTGGCCTTTTGCAGTCTGTGACAGTCTTTTGTGGGCAGTGTTTCAAGTCCTGAACCTGCCACAGTGAAGAACATCGTGCACCTGCAGGAGAGATTGTGCCTCACATGGTGTGTAAGATGCCAAAATACCAATAAGCATTGGACCTGAACTGTTAGCAACCTCTTAGTTCCACAGTCTTGAAGAAGTAGTGATTATACAGCCTTTAGTGGCTGGGCTTTCCTGGACTGTTAACACATACATGGAAATTCCTGTTCCTTTCTCTGATACCCCCTATATGTAAGTTCTGTTCTTGAACATGTGGCACTTCTTGCATTAAAAGTTAGTTTGAAGTTACTCCAAAGATGAGCTTTTTCACAGTAATTAGAAATCAGGTCCAGGAAGAAAGATGCAGAAAATATATCTGTGACAGGAGAGGGGTCTTTTGGCAGATGCTGCTAGCACCATTCCTGGTCCCTCTGTTCTTTGCTGGCAACTTGCTACAGCTGTACTAGGAGGAGAAGAAATGCCCCTTCAGTAACTTCTGTGGGAATTTCTTAAATCCACGTAGGCATTATGTGTTCCCTTGAAAGGTGGTATTTTTCAGACAGCAGGAGGAGAAGGTTAGAGCACTGCACAAGGATCACCCACAGTCCTGCTCATTCAAGGACCAGGCTGATTTTTTGAGGATCACATTTGCTGTGGTCTTCCCTCCCTCCCACTTCTAAGCGTTAGAGTGAAGGACCTCAGTAGTGGGAATGTGAGAGAACCTGGATTCTAGATCTGTGCACAACCACAAAAAAGGAAGGGATAGGCAGCAAAGAGAACCCCAGCAAAATGGGGTCTGATAATCAGGCCATTAAATTTTTGGCCAGTGTTTAATCGTCCAATTTTATGATACCTTTTTTAAAGGAATACTGCATCTTTAAGGGTCCCTTCCCTCTAGATGCACATGGTTGTCTTAGTAGCTGAGGCCACTGTCCCTTTCTTTTTCTTTTTCTTTCTTTCTGACTTTCTTTCACCCCCTCTTTCAGTGCTTCTCTTCTTCTGTATCTGGGTTGCTGCAGCTCCGTAGTTCACTTGCTTCAGTATTACAGGGAATGCACATGTCTGCGCTTCTGGGTCTATTGTGTCCTGGGATTGTTCATTTCTTTTTAAACCTCATTTCCCTTTTTCTTTACCCTATTGTCGATTTGCTTTCCATTCTCTTTGTTAACCTCTTCAGTGCCTTCCCTGTTGGGAAAATGACTTGAAAGAAACATTATTGAGCCTTCTTGCACCCATTCTATTTACATTTTACTATTCTGCATGTGTGACTATGGGTGTATTTTCTGTATAAATATACACACAGGTTCCAGTATACAATGGGTGTCAATTTGCTCTTCTCAGTTACATCAGATAGATTTGTACAGGTACAATTGAGGACAGCATTTGTTCCTAAATATATACATATATTTGTATATATATGAATTAGATCTTACCCAAATTTGCACTCCAGGCTGCAATATAAATGGAGTGTCACTCAAACACATGAAAAACAACTTACTGTAATGCTTCTTTCCACTTCTCTATCAATGGGTAGCACAACAGCTTTTTCGTCCTATTCTAACTGTGTTTTCATTTTAACTGTTCTCAAAACTGCCTTGGTTGCCCAGCCCAGCACTTGCAATGTTGATGTAACTGGAGGCATGGCTAGTTGCACTGAGCAGTAAACTGTGAAATCTACTGGGCATATATTAAATTTGGCATTTCTGTCTTGTGGAGAATGGATTTTCCTCACCCAGCCAGAGGTAGCTCTGGCAGCTTGGGAGCCTCTTATTGAAAATGGAGAGAATGAGAGAGAGAAAGTGACAAAGAGGAAAAAAAGCACTGCATCCAACTTGAAAATAATTCGGCTTAATAACAGCAAACTGGTTTTTTTATTTCTAATTTAATCTTTGTTAAGGTGGTGACACTTTCCTGAGTTTGCTTACCTGCACCCCTGAAAACCTAATAACCTGACTATTCTTTTCCATTTTGACTGCTTTGTAGATAAAAATTAAGAATACTGAAGTTTTCAATTGTCGCTAGCCTTCAAAGTCAACGTGCCAGAGATTCAGTCTGCTTTTAGAACTGCTTTTTCAGACTCTTTTCAGCACAGCATTGATTTATTCTCCATTCATATTTGAAAGATTTCCTTTGCAACCTACAGACCCAGAGACTGAATTTATTTTAAATGAAAAATGAGATCCTGGAGCACAAGATGGCATCCACAGAGATAAGTGCTGGGTTGCTGAGCTGGTACGTTCTAGCTGATCTGAATTCCTGACTATAAGACCATCATGACTAATAAGGCAGTATCAAAGCAGATTCACAGCTTGAGCTACAATCTTGTACCCTGGGCTCCCAAGCTGGCTCAGAAATGCATGCTTTAATAACCAATACGTTTCACAGTTCATTCGTGGCAAAGAAAAAGTACTTCTTACCAGGCCAGCTTGGGGGACAGAGGGACACTGCACTGAACAAACTGGGAACAAAAAGAACAATTTCCTTGATAACAGTGTGATATAACTGTGCCTTATGTAAAAGGCAGAAAAGAAATGCAGCATGAAATATGAACCCCATTGCTCTGCTGACTGCTTTAATTGGGATTTGGCTGGGAATTTTTTTTTTACAGCCTTAGTATGTGCCTCTCCATATTCCCCAGTGCCAAAGTTGGATGTGTCTGCAATATTGCAAGTGGGACAAAAGTTATTTTCTGGGAAATGAAACTGTCCCCCTAGTGTTCCTGGTCTCTGGAAAGACATAGGCACCTGTGGCAATGATTACGACCGTTCCGTTCTCCGAACAGTATTTCACTCTGCTTTTCCTACTCTTCTCTCCACCTGCCTCCACACCCCTCTCTCTTTCTTTCTCTCTCTCCCTCTCTCTTCATTTTCCCTTTCCGAGGATGGCGAGTGCTGATCCGTTGGGGTAAGCTCTAGTTTTGGATTATTCCTGTTGCGGGACCTGTTGTAACTTGTAGAGGAACTTTTCATTTGCAATTTCCAAATACAATACAGGCTGATACACTTCAGTGAGTGAGGCTTTACAGCAGGGAGAGAGAGAGAGAGATGTGGCAAGAAGCATTTTTGGTGCTTTTGTGTGTGTCTGTGTGCTTTTATGTTGGAGTCACACTCCATATAATTTACTTTTGGGGGTTTTTTTTGTTCTCTTATTTTTTCCTCTATTTCAATGTCTGTGGGCACAGAAAACTATGCTCAGACACTGTGCAGATACCAGGACACCTTCTGAGAATGAAACCCCCTTCTCCGTTTAGCGCTTTTGTATCTGTTCAGTATCTTCCAGTTAATTTTGATCCTAATTTATCCAGTTTTCTTCTTTTTTTTTTTTAATGAAGCTGAATCCCATCCATGTTATTAAAAAAATGCTGGGTATTCCCTCTGTTTTTAGAATATATTTTCTTAAGAGCTGAACAGATGGCCCTAGAGACAGATATATCTTCAATGCTCTTTATTTTCAATAAAGACAATATAGGTACAACTAAGAATGCAATCATGGTTCAAATTAAAGTTCCATTTATACATACTTAAGAGAAGGAGACTATTATATTAATAAATGATTTAATGAAACCATTGTAATAGATCATTACAGACTACAGTTAAAGCTTCATGAGAGGGTACATATTGAGAGAGCTAATTAGCACCAGTAACATTTACTTCTCGTGTTTGCAGCATGCTTTACTATTTACTGATGCTTTCTAAACCATTTATAAATGGAACTTTAGTATAATTGGCCAGTTAAGGAGGGTGGTGCTGTTCAACATCACCCTCTGTATGGGCTGAAAGGAAGTGGAGGTATGTTACCAATAGCTGCACTCCTTCCTCTGCACTCTTTGTAAGGCTTCATCTTACAAGTGGTTGTTACCATGAGCAGACCTTCTGACTTGAGCATAAGTATTCCCAGTAAGAGCTGTCACAGTGTTATTTGCACGGCTGGGACTGTAAGACAGTGGAACATCAAAGGTATTCTGTACATATTCCCTGAATCAGGGAGTGAGAAAACACAGTTTGTACCTCTTAGACACTCAAGAGTAATAGTGATAAAATATGGCATAGCCTGACTGCTCATCTATTGCATAATAATTCAGGTCACTTTCAGGGGTCTCATACCCTGAAATTCAGTTTAGATTTTTTTGGCTTTGAGTAGCAAGGAAAGAGGAGTATCAAATTCCACCCAATTTATGCTTGAAGCAATTAAGAGGTTGGCTGGATATTTTCTGGAATGACTTTCAAAACTACACATGGAATCAAACCAATTCAAAATTTCTAAGGCATTTCACCCAGGGACACAAGTCTAATGCATCACTGCACGCTGCATGCATGCCACAGGCTCCCCTTCTTGGAAGCATGGCTCCAGCTTGACCAGCTAAGAGGCTGTATTCAGCATCCTGGTAAAACTGTGCTATGAAAGCAAGTTCTGCTGGGACTGCAACAAGGGACCAAACTCCTCTTTGACTGTAAGAAAAAATTCTAGGAGATGGTTATTCAAAGAAACAAATGCCAAATCTGACCTAAATATTAAACTCGGGTGGTGAAGCCTTTATGCTCTACTGGTGTGTCCTAGCAGGGGCACTGTTTAAAGCACTTGAAAACTCATCTGAGGGAAGGGCTGTGTAGAGATGCTCTGTACATGTGCTATATGTGTAGGACGGTTACCAGGTCAGCTGCACTCTTCTGTCTCGTGTTTCTCTCCGTCTACACCTCAGCAGTGTCAGGCTTCAGCCCTTCACCTCTCAAGAAATTCCGCAGTTTTCTGAAACCAGCTGGAAACTGGATTCCAGCCCTCAGTTTCTGCAGTAAGAGAACACTGGTCTGACATGAATTGGGCCTCACACAGCTTCCTCTTTGACAGCAGCTGGCTAAAATGAGTTAAAAAATTACCTTAAAATGAAGGACATTTTAACTTTGATACTTTGAAGTATCAAATAGATTGAATAAGGTATAAAATCATCACAGCTACAAACTACAGCCCACACATGCACATTTCATTTCAGTCCTTTGCCTCTCTCTTTCATAGCTCAGATGTGTCCAGATTACTGTCAGTGTATAGAATGGGAGGAATAGCCTGCAATGATCTCAGTGTCCACCATATGTTTAGAGTGCCCTCTGCATCTTCTCCCTCCTAAACCTTGAGTCTACTTCCCTTATGTTTTGAGGTTTTGAATTCCTCCATCCAGGCTTGGCAAAACAACTATGTCACTTTGGAAGGGACTAAAGAGTCTCTTCTTGGTTCTCCAAATCTGGTAATTGTGTTGGAGGAAATGCTCTTTATCTGAGCAACCACACTGACTTTTCTGCTTGTTTTTTGAACAACATTTTGATGACTTCCATTGACTTAGTTCTCAACCATACAGCAATGCAAAGCACAGAGCAAAATGAGTCACACACAATGTTCACAGTTTCCTAGATTGTTGCATTTGGTATTAAGTTATGGGAATATTTATAGATTTAATACTTCCAGTAACATTTAATGCCTGTAAAGACTCTTAGGAGGTTACTCACTAATAGATATTTCCCACTAAATAAATTGAGTTCATAGCCGTGGAGATAAGATGATGATGTATTTTTCTCCTCTTTCCACACATAAGGTATAAGAGTCTGCCATACTATGTGCTGCCTGTAAGGCCTCAAACATTCATTTTCTGGTGAGAGGGCTAAAAATTTAAAATCCTGTTCTTTTGTTGCAGCATTTCAGCATAATGCAAAGTTTTCATTATTTTCTTTTGGCCCTGTCCCAGTTCTGTCCACCTGACTCTGAGATACAGGAGCAGTACATGTGGTTGTTTTTTTTACAAATTGAATTACAGCATTACTCAGCCAAGATGATCTTGATGAGAGGGACAAATATGTCATTTTTGCTTGTTAGCATTTTTGCACTGGAGTATGGAGTCACATGGTTAGGCCAGGTACTGAGTTTTTATAACCAGCTTGAGAACCATGGCCCATTGTAAAGGTAAATTACGGGCGATTTGTTAAATTGAAGAAGATGCAAGGAAGATCTCCTCAGTCTGGGTATGATATCCCATACTACCACTTTCTGGTAATGGTGGAAAAGTTTTGAAAAGGTACAGCTCTGTTTTCACCCCGACATTTAAATTGAACACGGGCTTCTTTAAACTGTTTCCACTGCTCCTATATACAATTTCCAGTGTGGACAAACTGAAACTTGCTATAGGGCCTACTTTACTTCTTATGTATTTTGCATGTAAATCAGCAGCAGAAATGAAGCTTGTTCAGTAGCAATGATGTGGATACTGAATGCATTTCCAGGAGGATTTCATACTAACTCTCTCTTATATCCCCTGCCTCAGGCTCCTAGGCTGGATGAAAACACAGTACACAACAACAATTTTTCAAATATTGCTTCCAATAAAGAACTGGGAGTTGGGAGGTGGGGACTGCAATATTCTGCCCTCCACGTGTGTGATTGTTTTTGTAAACAAAATAAGAGGCAATGGGGTTGGGAAGGGAGAATTCAGGACTGTTGGAAACACCTGATTGCAAAAACGAAATAGCAGAGTGGAACTTTTTATCAAGTATCCTGGAATTCAGGTGAGTGTCAGAGAGGACTTTCCCACCACAATTAAGAGTTGGTGGGAACATCTGCTTTAAGATGGTGTTTAATTGCATCTCTGGGCACCTGAACGCCTTCCACATTTGTCCAAGATAATCTATAGGTTCCTCTTGTAATTTATTGTTTGGAAGAAGCTTCCCCTGATGATTCATGCGAGGAAGACTTTAACTAAATGGACTTCCCATCTGCACGACACATCTGTGGTGCAGTCAGCTACTTCAGTTATAGGAACGGCACATACAGTAGTCTTTCAAAAGTGAAGCAGACAGTTCTCCCCTTAAAATTACTTTGCATAAACCTTTATGAGTGCCCCAGATTTTGATGGTATGAATTTAGGCTTAATCTAGTGCAAAAGAATGCCAAGAGTGAGCCTTTAGTTTTTACTGCTGCACTATGATTGGCAGATTGCAGCAGGGTACAAGAAAAAACCTAAGTGGAGATTTTCTGCATAGAACGAGTACCCCAGATTTTCATGGTGCCAATTTAGGTTTAATCTGGCCAAAAAGGCATGCTGTGACTGGGCTTCTGGGTTTCACCTACTTAATGTGATTAACAAACTGCAATGAGATACAAAGAAAACACTCAGGGCAGAGGATACAAAGAGAGAAAACAGAGCCTGCCATTATGTTCCGTTGTAGCTTGCTATTTCCTTGGAAATATTTCCTCTTTTGCAGGTCACATATCTTTTAAGAATTCTACTACTCAAATTTATTTAATAATACCTGTCTGGGAGACAATTTTAGACACAATTTTTTTTGTTTTATTCTATAGCAGCAGAAGAGAGTAAACTGACACAGTTTATGGTCTAAATTTGTTTTATATTCTTGTCTATAAGCTGACATCAATTATCTGACCTATATCAACTTTTAATATATATGTGTGTCCACACAGATAGACACATATTGAGACACACACATCCATACACTCTGTTTTCCAAGCATCTACAGGAGTTTCACCTTTTCATGTTTGTAACCTGAAGGCAAGTAATTGCTTTCATGGCTCTTATTATAGGTGAAACATTGGTAGGTTTGCTGTATTGACATATTGCTGCATGGTGGTTGTTGAACAACTATGTTCTTAGCCACGTCCTCTCCTATAAGATGTTTCAGCCTTCAAGACAGCTTTCTTTCTATTTAAAAAGGGTAGAAAGCAGCTGCCTCAGGGACTCACTCATGTACAGTCACAGGGTGTGGGTTTTTTCTGCTGGGCAGCCCTCCTCCCAGAAACTTCTTCTGCTGAAATGTTTGTGTAGTTTGGCCTATCTGCTCTTCCTCCATGTTTAGCATAGCACATTTGCACATTTTATTGTCTGCAGCTGACATTTTTCATAGGTGGCCTTTGCTGGAGAGCATAAGAGCATTACAGTATAGGTGGCCTTGTCAGCAAATAGGAGTTTGCTCTCTCTCTTGACTGGCAGACTCTCTCCCTCTTTCTGAGGGCACCTGAGCTGTTATTTTGATATTAGTAAAGTCATCAACAAAAGCAGAACTTGTTATCCATAGAGAAGACCTGGCTTGTCCAAAGCAGCAGCAGGAAGTCTCCCTGGAGAGCAAAGATGTGAAGTCCATCGGTGAGAAGCTGGAAAGGTTTAAGCCAATGTGATCTTTGATTTCAGTGGGAAGTCAGAAAACGTAGAAAACGACTGTGTGCCTGGGTCAAGTAGACTTGTTTTTTTAAGTATTATCTGGGAGAATCCCCTACCTTTGTGCCTTGTACACATGGTGCTTTTCCATGTTGCTTGTGACAGAGAAAGTCTCATTTTGTGACCACTAGCACTGTGCAAAACAGAATTCTCAGCAGCAATGAGTGTCTTCACCGTCCTTTTGAATTCAGCCATTCAACTTGTGCAGAGCAGACCTAGCTTCCATGTGCTTGATGACCACAAAGAAAGTAGCAACTGCCTTATTCGAAGGGGATTATAGTATCCTCCCTGAGCATTTCTTTGATTTGACGGGGGGACAACTGAAAAATGTGACAATAGTGAAAGGAAAGGAAAGAGTTACGTGCTTTTCCAGTGACAGCCTCCCTCCTCCTCCTCACTTCATGCCTGTGCCTGTGGTGGCTGGTGTTCAGGGTTATTACTTTTCTGAGTTTTCTGAGGGATGTTTTCCTTGTTGTGTCCATTCAGGTCTCGGTCAATCAGCGGAGCATCGTCTGGGCTCTCCACCAGTCCTCTCAGCAGTCCAAGGGTAAGTGGTGCTGCTTCAAGATCTGTTGGTCCAATTCACTCACACATGCTTGATGCTTCTCGACATCTGTTGCTCCAGAGCGGTGGCTCTTAGCTGGGATGTTTTGTTTTACCTTGGCAGCTTGTAAATTTTCATGGTGGTGAGGGAAATGTTATTTACAAATGCAAGCAGAGAATTTCTCATACATGTTCCGTGCACTGTTAGCAGGGATCTCACTGTGCCCCTGCCCTTTTTCAGTCTCATAAGCACACAGAATAACACTGCTATGACTAAACACTCCATCTCCAGCTGAGGTCTGCACACAGCCTGGTTTCAGACCAAATAATCAGGAACCATTTCACATCTGCCTTCAATTAGGTCACAGTAGAGCACCAAACCATGCTGGTTATCTTCTGTTTGCCTCAGAATACCTTGTATTAGGAACTCAGAGAAAATAAATTGTACAAATTTGAGGGCTAGCTAATTTAAAAGGAAAGTAAGAAGTTGACTGACTAGGATGAGTAAAGAACATCCAAACCCCTCTAAGGTACATTCAGATGCCCTTTGTAAACATACAGTCAATTAAGTACAGATAACTAATACTGATGCTCAGCCAGTACAGCACATGCTTGATAGGGCATTTGTAGAAAGTTGTTACAGTTTCTAAGTGCAATGACAGAGGCCTTCATCTTCTCCTTAACTTCTGTAGGGATAAAAGTGAGTATTCCTAGTGCCTGACAAGGTCACATAAGTCACTTTAAGACTGCAGTGCGTAAAAAGGCCTGGACCTCACCAAAAAAGTCTGTAGGGCTGTGGCAGTGCACGTTGCCTATTTGTCTGGCCCAGAGTCTTTGGAGGAATTCTACATACTTTTCATGACTTCATGGGGAGATGCTATCCCCCATTGAAAATGGATATATTCCATGTGTTAGGGTATGAATACACCTTTGGGTACACTCTTAGTTATATGTGGATAACATCAGTATTCCAAGTACTTGAAATTGTAACTTCCCCTGAACATTCTGTATAAAGACACACTGTTAGGTGTAAGTTTATAGACTAGTAATGCTTCCAACACTTTGCTTGATTGAATTATTTTCTGAAATGTATTCTGAGTTCCTGTCAATTGACACCCTGTTTTGCAACTGGCATAAGTGTTTTTGTGGTCTCCTCTGTGTCTTTAAAGTGCTAGGAACCATGAAGATCCATTTCCTTCTTCCTTTTCTTCTTCCTGGTTGTTAGGGGAGTGAAGCAGAGGTCTGAGAACTCTTATGCCACTGCAAAATGTGCTGGGAAAGGGCACAGAAACAGTTTCGTGCACAAAGTAGGCATCCAGTGCAACAAACCTAAATCAAGATTCTTTTAATTGATCTCTTGGGGTTGATTTCTGACATCTCAGTAGGACTACATCAAAAAATAAGGCTGACAAGATCTGTCCCATAGTTGCTGTATCTTACCATTATTACTTAATAGGCAGTTGATTAAATAGTCTTCAAAGGGATTTAGCAACCAGGTGGCATTTTCAGCAGATCATAATGATATTAAGGCAGGTCACATTTGAGGCTTAAAAGGAAATGTTAGAATAAAAAGTCGTGTTTTTTTAAACATCCTTACCAATACTTCTGATAGCACCTTAGATTATTGAAAGAGAACATACTTTAAAAAGCAAATACGTATTCCACTTTTTGCACTGCTTAGATTCAGTTCTATGAGGAATTGAATTCAGCAGCTCTAAAAGTACTCAAATTTCACAAGAACTTGTTAATGGTGTTCCACATTGCTCCAGCTGAAAAAGAGACCTAATCTTGTTCTTCATTTCATTATTAAAAATATGGTAATTAAGGGTGCTTCTTCAGGTTCTTAGTGTCTGAAGTGGGAATTGAATTTGACTTTATTTCTTTCAGATCTGTTACTCAAACCATCACACACATAAGATAGGAAAATTTCAAGGAAACATTTGCAATCAACAGTCTGAGTTTTATCCATTGGTGTCATTTGCAGATGGTTAATAGTCAGATGTTGATAGTGATTTCCACAAGTTAACCACTTTCCTCATCTTTTCCCCTTCCTTTCTCATTGACAATCAGAATTTAGCAACCTTGCAGACGTTAGTTTAACTTTACAATCCCAATAATAATACAAATGTTTTGATGTAATTTTCCTTCTATTTTGGTGACCTAACCCTAAGATCTTTGAAGTAATTACAAAACTTTGATGCAAATGATTTTAGGACTTAAGTCTTAAATACATTTCTACAATTTTTTTAATAAGGCAACACTGTGCTAATCCGTCACACCCAGGAAGTAAACTCCCTAGTGAGTGTGTTTACCTAGGACTGAGATTTGAGGCAAGGTTACATGTACATGATATATCTGGGTGGTTCTTGATTACATCTTAAGGTGTTACGAATGGATAATAATAATAGTGATGTGTAATTTTTCATAGGTAATAATTCATAGAAATCAGAATCTAAGTGTAGACCAAAGCTCAATATCTTGAGTAGTGATTTCTATTTTTACAGTTATTCCAGTACTTGTAACCTAAGGTGTTAACAGCAATGTTTTGTAAGGACATATGTTTTGTTTTCAATGTGATTTTTAGCTTGCTAATATCCCTTAAAAGGCTTCTACCCTTCCAAGTCTGTCTATTACTGTTTGCTGTCAACGTATGAATGGTTTCCCAAAATGCCTCTTAACATGTGTAAATGTTCCTGTTTGGGAAAAAGAAAATCATAATCCCATTTTGATACCTCAGTGATGGATTATGAACTTTGCCTGTCTTTTTTTCTTTTTAAACTGTCTTACAAAACAATGGCTCCCCCCACCCTCTTCTTAGACTTGGGAATTAATGGCAAATTTTGATGAGACTTTATGACAGATATTCTGGTTATCAAGGTGTCCTTCAATGCAATGAGGGATGTTGCAGGAGAAGATAAGTCTGATGGAAATATCATCTCTTCCCAGATAAATAAATTTGCCAGGCCTCACGGAAGTTTTTGCTGTAGCAGTTTACAAATCAAACACCAATCTGAGTTCATATATTTCTCATGGTGTTGTGTGCTCTGAAGCTTCCAAGTGAATGCTGAGCAATTTAACCTTCAGGTCAGGGGAGGAGAGTGGGTGCCCAGGTGGCATCATTCTCCCTTTCCCCCCTCTTTCTGCAGTGGGTGGCTGCAACTCAGGTGTGCGTTACCCAGTCAGGGGAAAAGAGGAAGGAAAGAGGTTCTGACTGGGGTGTGCAGTAACTGTGTGTATCCCCTGCCACTCCGTATGTATCACACACCTGTTCTGAGTTTCATCTCTCTACTGGGTTTGCATATGGGCACATGGAGCTGAAAGAGGTGGTCCTGTTCTTGGCACATCTCAATTTGTCTGTGGCTTGAGTGGTTCTTCCCCTTCCTCACCTCCCTACAGCATCGTGCTTCTCTCACTGCAGGGCAATCAGAACAATCCCAGAGAGATGGCATTTCTCTCTTCTTTTTTTCTTGGTTACTTTCTTTCTTTCTTTTGTTTTTCTTTTTTTTTTTTTCTTGTTCCTTTGTTGTACTTTTCTTTCTGTTGTTTTCCTTTGCTGACACGTGGTTGGTTAATATGATGAAGCCTGTTATGACACTGTTGTTCTTGCTGCTGCCGCTGCTGCTGTTGTTGATTATGCTGTGTTCCCAGCTAACTGCATGTCTTTTTTTTGTTTTTTGTTTGTTTGTTTGTTTTCGTTTCTTTGCAAAATCCCTCCCCCCCACTACCCCTTCACCTCCATCTCCTGTGTCTCCTTGTGACATGGTGCATCTTTGTGACTCGGATGGATTTTATTCTGACTTTCCTTTCTCTGCTCGCCCGCTCTATGCGTATTTCACTGTTTTTGGTGTGCATGGACACTCTGCGTCTGTCTCGTAGCCTATCAGAAAGTTCTTCATCCCCCCTCAGACCTCCGACCTCCCTTTCTCTCCCCGACCCCAAGTCTCCTTGGACCCTGATGCTTGTAGGAACGCCTCCAGGCCTGGACATGTACTCCAACCAAAGCCAGCACTTCAGCCCAACCCAAAGACGCAGACTTTGCCATCCAAGAGCAAATTGGCTGAAAAACCACTCCAGTCTACTAAATCGAACCCACTCCCTGCCAGCAATGCCAGCGCCCCCTCTTCCCAGAACAACCCTGTGCAGAATGCTCAGGGCCGCTCGCCTGCTGCCGGCTTTAACCCACAGCTGGCTGTTCCTAAAGTGCAGACCAACCCTATGTCTCCTGTTAGATTGCTCCCTTCTAGTACTGACCCAAGCACCAAATCTATCCCCATCATACAGGTCACCCCTCACCCCTCTCCAAGGGGAAGTCCCCTCCCTACCCCCAAGGGGACACCTGTTCATACGCCAAAGGAGAGCCCAGCAGGCACACCCAACCCAACACCACCATCCAGCCCCAGCATTGGAGGAATGCCATGGAGGACACGGCTCAACTCCATCAAGAATAGTTTCCTGGGGTCTCCTCGCTTCCATCGTCGGAAATTGCAAGGTGAGTGCTCACCCAAAGATACAGATTGGTTCTGATTTGGGCGGACGTTCGGCAGGAGGTTGATACCTCTCTGTGGCTCTGCAAATTCCATGTGCCGAGGACTGAATTTTGGTATGGAAAATGAGAGTGATAGCACCAGTCAAGCCCTGACCCTCATGTGAGCAGGCTCTGTCATGCTACTGCACCTGCTCCAACAGCATCTCCTGAGACCTTTTCACACTCCAGCCATAAAGGTGTTACTATCCCTGCTATGGCTCCTAGACCATAAGAAAAGTTTGTCTTCAGTTTCTTCACTTGTTTTGTCAGTGAACCTAGAGCTCTGCCGCTTCCCCCGTGGCTGTGCTCCGCTGCCTCTCCACAGCCACAGGCTGAGCCTTCTGCTGGAAAAAAGGAGAGCCAGAGGCAATAGGCTGAAACTGTCCTTCTGAAGCACAGCTTTTTTTGATCTTAGTTAATGCTTTTTTTACCTCCTTCGGTAATTGGTGCAAAAATCTCCTTAACACAATCAGAGGTTTCATATCTGCTGGCCTACTTCAGTTTTCAGAGTCTCTAGAGTGTTAAGATGTGCAAAATTTTCTTCCTCAAGCTCCAGGTGGCTTTTTGCATGCAGGCAAAGGGCACCCAAAGTCACATGCATTATCCTTGGACGTCAGCAGCAGCTATTCCCAACACCCTGTGGTTTTACAGGGTACTGGGATGTGATCCCTTGGGAAAGGAGGATTACAGCCATGGAGTAGTTAGATTTTGAACTGTGATGGTCAGCGACATTGCCTCTGAGGTGGTCAGAGAACTGCAGAGAATTGCAGCAGTGACTGAACTGCATCCAGCTGGGCTTTGAGGCAACTGCAAAGCAATTGCATTGGCACAGTGTTTGGGTCTGAACCAGAAACCACTGAAGCCAGTGTAAGACTACATAATGATTTAAGGAAGGGTAGCGTGAGTTTTGAAATGCAGCCTTGATTAGATGAAGTGATCTAGACACATATGACCAGTGTTCAAATGTCAGAACTAGTCTACAGAGGCAGTGGGCAAATGCAAGTGGGTGCAATGCTAGAATTGTTTCATTGGTATACAAGCAGAAAATGGAAGGTGTACTGAATCATCAAATTTCTTTTCTCCCTCCTTTTCTTCGGCTGTGCGTGCACGGGCAGTACCTACACCAGAAGAGATGTCTAATTTAACCCCAGAATCATCCCCAGAGTAAGTAGTTTGCCAGTACACTGCCTTTTTTTCACCACGTGCCATTGTCGTTTCCTTGCCTGAATGTCATAAGGTGACATATTTCTGTTCTGGATCAGTATCTGTTTGTAACCCGCTATCCTGTGGGTGGCATGGAGATGTGAAACGATTTTTCTGATAAAGACCTGCATAAAATCTATACCTCAGTAATGGCAGTGGGGTCAAGAGGTGATGTTGAAGTCTCCCAGTAACCACCTCATTTTCTCATGGCGTGCTGATTTACTGGGCTTGTAACATGTTCCCTCTCTCTTCTTTCATTTGGTTGTTAAGTAGGTCACTCTTTGGGAGTGGAGAGGCTAATCACTGGCTTATACTGGCACTGACTATGCACCAAGAAGTCTTCCTTTTAGTACAGGAGAGTTTGCATCCTCAGGATAACATGCGGAAGCCTCTGCTAGGATAATTCAGAGGAATATTTGGCTGCGATAGTAAGCGCAGTGTTAGTTCTAGGCAGCAGCACTGGGACTTGGAGAAGCTGTTTCGTATTCACCAGGCTCATTCCTAAAAGTCAGTGTACATTTCAACCATTTCACTGCACAAATGTGCGTCACTGCATGGCGGGTTTGGAAGTCCCTGCCAGAGTGCTGCTCCAAACACTTCCTAATATGCAACAGATGCCAAATTATTCCTTTTTATTTTCACAGCTTGTGTTTGTGCACCCAATGCCCATAGACCTAGCCTGCCAACCAAGGCAATTTGGCCTCCTGTTAAGATACTTGTATGAAATATTCATGAGTCTTGAATGGGAATTTTGGGCTTCAAGTTTTGTAATTGGTGACAATGGTATTGTCTTAACAACTTTCCCCAGACCTGGCATTTATCTGGTGTAAGATGGGCACTCTGTGTGTAATGCTGCAGAATGGAGAGGGAGAAGGACTTCAGGAAAGGGAGAAGCAGGGATCAGTTAAGGTATTCAGGAAGAAAAATGAAATATATTGTGTTTTCAACACTTCCAAGCATTCACTAATAGAGAGGCATGAGAGAATTTCATAAAATTAGCACGTCATCATCAAAGAAATATAAAATACTCTCATCACACATTTTTTTAAAGCCATTAAAACAGAAAACCTGTAGAGTTAAATTTCCTCTCTTCAGTGTATGTATGTTGGTGGAAGTTTTTCTGTTAATTTATTGCCTTCCCTGCTTCCCACTCACTCTTTAAAAGCTGGTGTAGAGAAGTAGTGCCTGTCATTTGAGGCAGTTTGGATGCAAGTCAAAGCCTAAGGCCCTCTTTTCTTTTTCTGTATAATTGCCAAATTAATGAGTTCAATTGGGCTGCACCCTGCAGTAAACATAATAAAAGTCATAAAAAATAATGAACTGGATTATATTTTAATGATAGATGTCTGTTGCTCAGTGCCCGCTTCCACATGTCTTATTTTTTCTAGTATTTTCTTCTTTTCTGTAAGAAATAGGATATTGTTATGAAGAGCTGTATTGACCACATGGGTTGAGTGATAAATACATGTCCTTGCTCTGTCTGGTGCAGCAATGACTGCCCTTCTTTTAACAAACCTGATGATTAGGTAATACACTTTGACATGCCTGAGTAATGCTGTTCTTTCTCTTGTGAAAAACTCCTAGAAAATGTGTTAGGGATGACATTTAAAGAGACTTAGCTCCAGCTGCTTTAAACCTGCAGAGCTCCGTTTGCTGGAGTAGAAATGCTGTTATTTCTGCCAAGCAGGTAAATCCCTGGAGGTTACTGATCCATGTGCTCAGGGATAGAGAGGGAACACAAAAAGGCGACATGGTCAGACACTCCAAAAGTAGGAAAAGGAACAACATTATAGCAGTGAGAAATTTCAGTGTGGAGTAATAAAGCACCAGCCTCCATTTTCATGCTAATTTTTTTGCTTTTTCATCAACTGGACACCTGATTAGATTCCCTAGTGTAATCTACATACCCAGCCTCCCCCACATATCTCCTATCTCACTCTGCCTTTAAGAGGTTTGCCACGATAAGAGAAGATTCTTAATTCTAAGCACATTTTGTACTGCTTACAGCGTGATCTTGAGAGCATCTCATTCAGGGTGCTGAGGATCATTGATTCATACACATTTTAACCCGAGTTAGTAGCACTTAATGCCCCCTAATAGGAGAAAAACCTTTATTGTATAATTTTACTCCAAAGCTGTCCCCTCTTCTTCAGTGGGCCTCTTCTCCAGGTATTTGAGTACAGCTGGTTCTGCCAGTTTGGGGGAGAAAAGCCAGTGCATGTGTGCTGTGTCTTGATTCTGTTCGTTACAGAAACAGGAGAGGCCACTGGCATCTATTCCATCTTACGCCACACCAGCAAAATTGTTTTAGTGAATTCCAATGATTTACAAGCTGGAGCGTAGCCCAGGCTATCAGTGAATCTTCCAGACTCAGTATTACTGGTGATAACCTTGCTGAGGAGAAGAGTCCAGATGGATTCTGGAGACTCCAGACCATATTGAACAGGAAAAAACCTCCCCATTTTCTGGGGCTCTTGTTACCTATGCTTGTTAAGAGACCTATAAATGAAGGACCAAGAAAACCATTAATGAAAATACAAAAATGAAAAGCCATATTTTAAGATGGCAGATCTGCAATTAAATATGCACACTTTTCCAGGCCCATGCTTCCACTGGGCCCCTGGAGTCCATATAGCTCCCTGGTTCAGATTATGATACATCCAAGCCTAAGAGAGGCAGCCGTTTTAGATGGATAACCAGGTGCTAATTTACTAATGAGCATAGACCCTTTACATGCAGGGAGCTATTGCCCCTGCTCTCCAGGGGCTTGCGGAGTTGTTGTGGTGTGTGAGAGACACAGGAGCTAATTAGTATGTAATTTTCTTTCACACTCTAACCCTGGCTCCTTAACGACCATTTAAATGAGAGGCCCTTTCTCTTTACTGCTCCCTATGCTAATCCCTGGCTCACTGGCTTAGTTACAGCTGCCTATGAAATTTTAGGGAGTGACAGTTTTCCAGCCCACTTTAATTGAGTGGGGGGCACTGGTTTACCAAATTGCAAGTGAATCTTTCTGGGCTCTTATTTTTGGTTCCCTGCAATAAATGAAGCAAATTATTTTTTGCCCAGCTGAGTGGTCTTCCAGTTGTGGTCTTTCTACTGTGTGCATTAAATGGGCAGTGATTGGACAGCTGCACAATTCATGGAGCACTCTGGGATTGGGAAAGAGTGCAAAGTGCTGGGCACTGCTGAGGTCAAGCTTTGTTCTTTATCCTGAAGGCCTGGACTTCAAATTAGTTTCCTAGTTTGCTTCTCACTCTCCTAGTCTCTGTCCTTCCTCCTTATGCCTCAGTCTGAATCTTTGCCACAGAAACTGCAAACTGGACTTGGCATTAAAGTATGCTATAGAGGGGAAAAAAAGACAGTCTCTTGGTGGCAAGTCTTTTAATTTCTGACATTTTCATGCTAAATTCTTCCCTACTAAAATATGGCTGATTTAAGTGTGGTTTTCCCTGGATTTAGCTTCGTCCAGCTTTGACTGGACGTCTTTGACTGTGTCTCCTGGCTGACAGCCACGTTTCTCCCTTCAGAACCACACCTGTCAGAGATGCTACTTTCAAGTTCTGTACAGTGTCTCCCATTAACATTCATGTCCCTGCATTCTTCCTTTAGCCTGTTTAACTTAAATGGTAATGTCAACACAGTCCATAAAACAAAACAATAAGCAAAATCAAACATCTGCTGATATGATCAGTGTGAAAAAACTGAGCAATTTCATTTTATGATGAAACCACCATCTGATGCTGAAAGAAACTCAGAGGCTGGACTGCTGTCAGTGGAAAGCCTGAACTGTGTTTTGCATGGTGTTGGTATCTCCTTTCTTAATATTGAAAATTCTTTCCTTTGTAGGATGACCAAGGTTCACTCACTTTACAGACACCCTGAACGGGACAAATGAATGGGACAGTATTTGTCCTGCCCCCTGCATAATAATGGATTCTACTCACTGACAGATTGGAGCTCTGGTGAAATCTACAGCTTGCTTTAAAAAGCAAGATCTTGTGGTTGTACCATCAGCCCAACAGGACACCTTCAGAAAAGGAACTTTCTAAGTCCTCTAACACCAAAGGAGTTGAAATTGGGTGGGAAGGAACTTAAACCTCTGTGTTGCCAGGATCTGTATATTATCACAAGAAATGGAGAGGTCCCTGGAGACAAACCAGAAATGTGTCGCCTGGTTTATATGTATTTTATATATGTAGTATTAATTGGTATATTGGCTCCGTCAAAAGAGTTACCATTGCTCCTGATTTTTCACTGTTGGTGACACATGCTGTCAGACTAAAACTGTGTGGTCCATCATTTTATCAGTTTTCACTAAGTAAAATGTTGTTCTGGGTGTTCTCTGACACTACTTCCCACTTACTATTAGTAATACATCACATCTGGAGTGTCATTCTCATGTGTTTTTTTTAATATTTTTTCTAGGTAGGGGTGTGTAAGAAATAAGAAGTAGTGCTCAATATTCTAAACATCTCTTTCTTTTCATCTCATCAGGCTTGCCAAAAAATCCTGGTTCGGTAACTTCATCAACTTGGAGAAAGAAGAACAGATTTTTGTGGTCATTAAGGACAAACCACTAAGCTCCATTAAGGCTGATATAGTCCACGCTTTCCTCTCGGTAAGTCCCCCCAGCTGCCCCTTGGAGGCATCACTCACTGGTCAGCGCCAGGACTCCTTGTGCCATATGGCACTGGACAGGGGCTCTGCTCCTTCAGATCCATTCTCCAAGGATTTCATTTACATGGCCTCCACTGGCCTGTGTGTGAGTTACTGACTGTAGAAAATCCTCTCTAAGGTGAGAAAAGATTTCAGCCTTCTTGGCAAGATCTCCAGGTTGCCAGAGTTTGGAATACCATGGCAGTAGAGCACACTGCTGGCGCAGTATCAAGACAGTGATTTGCTGCTTTGTCAAATTAACCTTACAGTCACCATCTGGGCAGCAGATTGGGTCTCCCTGTGCTGGGTATGCCCTCCACCACTTCAGTCAGTCAAAATTCCTGTCTTATATCTACGTTTGCTACTTCAAATCTCTACTTCAGTGCTATATGGCAGAAAGAAGGGTGATTTCTTCTGGTGTCCGGAGCATCAGTTCTTGCAGATGTGTTTTATATGCGGTCTAAGAAAGCAGAGGGAAGTTGTCATTTTTTCTTTAGAAAGTTCTTATTCTTGTTATCTAGAGATACCAGTGAAGAAGAATTTCTTCCAAGAAATCAGCCATAACCCTTGTAACTGTACAAGCACATAAGGAGTGTAGTAGCATGCATGAGACACTGGTGTCCATCTCGGGTTGGTTTAAAGTAGACATGTTACTATATCAATTTCATGCATTTAGCTGTGCTTCTGGATTTATATTGTGGTGTGGTGTGCACTGCTGTCTATATTGGTGATCCTGTGCATACCCCACATGTGTGGGTTTAGGTGTGATGTAGGGATTTGCAAGCAAAACCAGTGAATTGTCTCTTACAGCAACCTCCAAACTTAAATGCATTGTCATGGCCTGCGAATCAAGCCCTTAAAGTCAGCTTCTCAAAGAACTCATCTTCATTAGAGACCAGGTTTCCAATTAATTTGGTTGGGTTTTTTTTTTAATCTGGTCCTTTATGAAGTAATAAATAGAATGTGAGTATCTTGTTAAATTTTGGCAGAAAGTGTGAATGGTAACTCCTTGAAAATTATGAAGTTTCTCCATGAGCCTGAAGATACAGATGTTGGATGATATCACAAAACTTCTCAGAGTTCTCTTACATGTTGATAGGAGTTGTGGTTTGGGTGAGTTATTCACAGGCATGCTTTCCCTGTGGGTATCCCAGGCACTTCAAGTGTCTGGTCTGTGTCCTGATGTCTGTTTGACATGATAGAATCAATAACCAATTGAAGTTGGAAAGTTCTTCAGGAGGTCTTCTGCTCAAAACAAGATCAGCTCTGAGATGAGCCCAGGCTACTTAGGTACTTTTTATATCCAGTCTTATATCCCACTGAATTTTCTGCAAACTCCCTTAAAATCAGTTTTTACTCAGCAAAAGGCATTTCTCAAAACTGGTAGATGAGTAGGAAAAGAAAGACCGAGTGATGAAGTTGAGCAACTTGTGTAAATTTATGAGCGTGTTGAGCATTCCACCAATATTCAACCTTTAAATTCAGGTCAGTCCTGCAAGCAGCAGTGCATTCTTCTGTGGTGCCTAGCAACCTACACTCTTACTGATTTCACAAGAACACTGTACATTACATATTCAAGACCAGAAGCAAATCTAGCAAATGTTACTCGCTCTGGAAATGTGTGTTGTTATAAACAGAATTTTGCAACTTTTTTTTTCCCTTTATGCGCTGGTTCTACTATCACCTTCTATCAACCTCTTTCAGATTCCAAGTCTCAGTCACAGTGTCATCTCACAGACAAGTTTCCGTGCAGAATATAAGTCCACAGGAGGTCCTGCTGTCTTCCAGAAGCCAGTGAAGTTCCAGGTGGACATAACATACACAGAAGGGGGAGAGGCGCAGAAGGAGAACGGGATCTACTCTGTCACTTTCACACTCTTATCAGGTAACCATGGCAAAGCTGTAAAATGGGTGCAAGCTGGCTTTGTCCTTGCTGATGATAGAGGCCTGCAAATTGCTCTGCTGCAGAATAGAACTGGCTTAACCTCAGGGGAAAATTCAGTCAGGAGCAAGGAGGACATCAGGAATAAAACTGGTGTTGGTAGTGAGGGAAATGCAGGGAGGGAAAGAGATTCCCAAAGAGGTGAAGTTGGCACTGCCATGACTAGTGCTAAAATGGCTGTTCTGTGCACCAGGTTTGGAGTATCTCACGGTACTGTCTTCTTGTTGCACTCAGAAGCCCCAGAGTCTCAGCTGGGCGCTGTGAGGCCATAGTTTCTTCCTTCAGACAGAAACATGCACTCACCCTGTTCTTCTGGGTGGCCACATGCCCTGCACAGGGGTTACAACACACAGACAGACCCCCCTGCCTTTTCTGCCTGCATAGAAGGAGCCCAGAAGCCATCCCTCCTCCTGAGTCCAGCACACCACAGTGTCTTTGGCTGAAGGGCAGACACAGAGTCAGTACACTCCTGGGGACAAACTGAAGGGAAGATGCTTGTGGTCCTTCCCCTGCAGCCTGGGTTGTGCGTGGACTCGGCTCCCATTCCTCTCACAGCCGTTTGTGCCTCTCCTCTCCTCACAGGTCCGAGCCGTCGCTTTAAGAGGGTAGTAGAAACCATTCAGGCACAGTTGTTAAGCACACATGACCAGCCTTCAGTGCAGCAGTTATCAGGTAAGTGGTTTCTACTGTCCAGCACCTCCAGCAGGGACAGGAAGGTGAAATGCCTCTCTTTGCAGGAGGCTGAGGGAGGCCATCCCTCTGATTACAGCAGAGAACGAGCTCCATCCAGACAGAGCAGTAACTCCCTGCACCCACCCTACTCCTCCCTTTCTCATTCCCACTCCAGTGCTCCCAGCGCATTCCCCAGTTGAACAGCTTCTGCCCTCCGCCCGCCCAAAGAGCCATTTGCCCACTTCTCCATCAAAAGCTGCATCATCAGTAGATCTTCCAGATTTTCTCCAGCTCCAAAATCTCCCAGAGTAGGGACATGCGGTAGAAGATACTTTATTTTCAAACCCTTCAGGAATGCTTTAGAAACCTTCAACTTCAGAGTGTCCCAGAACAAACTTGAGAGCTACTTTTAACATGTTGGTTGGAAGGTGGCTAATAGTTTCCAATAGTGTGATCAAATTCTCAATACTGTGGTAGGACAAATTCTATACTCAGGTTCTGCAGAAGCTATATTTTATCTCTTTGAAAAGTAAATTTCAATTCCTCATGGTGGTAGAGAAAGCCTTATGTGTGTGACCCTGTGCAATGACATCAATCTGGATGTGCAGGCAGCCTGAATTGATAATACAGAAACTGGCCTCATCCCACCATTATGTAGCAAGTGTTCACTCTGAACACACCCACACAGAATATGTCTTAACTCTTCTATCCTTTAAAAGGACAGAACAAAAAGGTGAAAATTGAAAACTGAAGGCAGATAAGCTATTGGGAATGCATCAAGGAAGGAAAATAGGGAAAAGCAGAAAGAATGAGCAGATACTGGGAATAAATAGGAGCAAGGTAGAGAGCAGAGTCTGCAGAAGAAGACAATGAGGCAGGAGGAGTGGGAGATGAAAAGGAAGTAAAGAAATATTATACTTTAGAGCCAAATTCTGTTCTTGACCCTTGTGTGAGCAAGCCAGGACAAAAGTGGGGGAGTTAAGTTGGCATTGCATCCTGCAATTAAATCCCAGGTATCCTTGGCTCATTGCACATATGGGTTACATCCTTCTGGTCTAACAGTGTGGCTTCAGCAGCTGAAGGTAAAATAACTCTGTCTAGAAGTGTGTATGCTTAGTACCTGACACAGAAGTATTCTCAGTTCAGTGTCCACTTTGCTTTTGGCCTCCAGCACTGCCTGACCTTCTGCATGTTGGAATGCAATGGTGCCCAGCACGTGGGTTATTCTGTTCAGAAACAGGGAAGAGGAGGATCCTATAATTACGGTTGATTCGGAGTTTTGCTGTTTGGACTTTGAAAATTAAATCAAACTCAAGGAAACAGCCAGAATTTTCTGCCAGCCCTTCCTCTTGGGAAATGCTAGGGCTAAGTGGGAGTGAGGGGAATTAGATAGAAAAGTATTCTTTAAATGTATTTCATATTACTCCTGACGTTTGAACAATATTCAAGCATTCCTTGTTTCATAGGGCATGAAGAGTCCCCTTATTTTCCTGTAGGAAAAAATTGTTTTAAAAGTAAATAACTTGATGATCTTTCTTAACTTCTTCACCCTAACATGTGCCAGCTACTGAGGCTTTATAGAAAGACTTGAACCCTCTTGCACACTTGCATGTGAAGCAGGATATCTCCCCCTAAGAAAGTCATATTATAGCAGGAATAAAAACCATTCATCTGACCAAGGCTCAGGGAGATGTTGTGGGCAAACTGTGCTGTGAGAAATGTATCTGACTTACAGTTCTGCTCTGGTTCTGGAATGGAAAAATCATATTTTTTCTACTGCCTGAAGCTACAGGAGAGCATGTTGTTCTAGCAGGGAAAACCCAGCCTGACCTCTAATGCCAGAATGAAACAAGTAACTCCACATGGAACAAAACCAAAATTCATGGTCTCTTGAAATTTAAAAATGAGAATTCCTTTGGCTGAGGACTTACCCAGGCAAGACAGCTCACGAGACAGGGTGCCAGACTATTCTGTATCACACCACCTGAACTGCTCAGGAATATGCAAGTCTTGAAAATGAGATAAATCAACCTGAGAATTTTAGATTGGAGCAGAGTACAAGAAAAAGAGAAAAGGAAGGGAGGAGAAATAAAAGGATTGTTACCAAAAAAAGAGAAAACCTGTGCATCAAAGTAAGGTGGCCCAGTAGTTCACGTCCTCAGCCAGTGAGAGTAAGGGAAAATAAAGGGATAAAGGGACAGCAGAGTTCACATTCAGCACCTTACTAAGCTGAGTGTCTGTGGTCTGAAACATGTATGCAAGAGCTTCCTAGAAATTGTCATGGATTTAATCAGCTTTTCTCTCTAGAAATAAGTCAGATTCTTCTCTGTTCCTCTTTTCCTCCCATACTCCCAGCACTGAGCACTGCACAGGAATTGTGGTGGTTGGGCTTCTGTTCAGGTTGACAGTTTGAGGATACTCTGTTGGCAATCCGCTGTTGCAACAGCTTGAGCTCACCTTCCCTTAGACTCTCCTCCTCCATGGCTCTGAGCATGCTGCTGTCTCTCACCAGCAACACTGGTGCAGCACTGGAGAGTTACCCAGCCCGTTGTGCAAAGACAGATCGTACATGTGGTTGTCTCTCCTGCCTTTTAGTTCAGGTACCTTTACAGGTGGGATGATGAAAACCAGCTGTGAAAGGTGCATGCATGTAAAGGGAAACCTACAGAAGGGGAACATTCAGTGAACTCAGTATAAAGCAGAACAGCAAGGCCTGATAAGCATATGGCATGAGAGTCATCCCCTCTCCTGCCCCTTGGATCTGCTGTGCAGCATGCCAGCCCCCTGAGCCGGCCTGCCTGGGTTTCAGAACACACCTTCCTCTTTTTCATTCCTCCAGCTCACAACAGTGTTTGTAGATGTCATGTTGCCCACGCATCTCTGTGTGTATGTGAGCCTGTTACGTACCTGATTTAGGCAGATGTGTTCCTGTGTCACACCTGAGCACCTTATAATCTCCCTTCCTCTGTATATCCCTTCATTCACACTTCCATTTTTCCTTTCTAAGACTGGCTGTGCGTATTTCTTGTGGCATACTCTGAAGCAGGAAAATAGATTCCCTCCCTTACCCTAATAAATGTGTAAATAAATGAAATCCATTGCAAAAGTTAATGTAATACTTCTAAAATGCACTGTCTAGATGGCCAAATTTAGTGCAACATATCAGCTTTTTATCTGAATGTTTCAGGACCTCTGTGCTATAACTGCTGAGACAATACCACTCAGTCTGCTACTCATGACTGGCATAGAACAAGTAGAGAGGGATTGATTGTTCATTTCTTCTTCCCAATGAAAGAAAGGAGAGGCCATCATATGATAGGGGAAGACAAGTACCAAAAAAAACTATTGGAAAGCCTGTCTTCATGGAATTTAAGACGTGTGGAACTCCTCGCTGAAGCAGATTCTGAATGTGAGGAGTTTACAGATACTCATCTTCCTCTGAGTACTTCTTACTTACAGGGAGGCTGGATAACTCCCTGGCGGAAAAATCTTTATGGGATTGCTAAACAGAGGAAGCACAGCAGACAGGAAACCTCTGACCTGACAGTGGTGAGTGAGGCAGGGGTAGGAGGAGGAAGTGTTCTGTATGCTTGGCCTGCTGTTTCACTCCTGCACGTGTGTGTGGCTGCTGATGGGGACAGAGCACCAGATCACAGATCACAGCATATTCTGAGCTGAAAGGGGCCCACAAAGATCATCAAGTCCAACTCTTCGATAGTTTTGGCCTTTGGTCTGAACTGGAATAGCTGTCCCTGTGTACTTGTTACTGGTATCACAAAAGCCGTTACACCCAGCGAGACCATGAAAGGACAGTCCTGTCCCCTTGGGATCGAGCAGGGGTCTCACCGTCTGTGAGAGCAGTCAGCCTTGTCTCTTCTCCATGTCTGGCTCCATCCAGGGGCCTTATACTCAGAATCCTTATTTAGGTAGTCCCTGGGCAGCCTGCCCTTTGCTGGGATAAAAGGATCTGTCTCCATGGAGGACAATACAGCAGATTTTTTCCTTTGTTTCGGCCCAATACTCTTTCCATTAAATCATAATCTGTTTTTCTCTGATGCCTTTGCACAACAGAGTAATAGTAGCAGCTGGTAAATAGGGACATGAAAAAGCCATCTGTGATTGTTCACAGGGTATCAGTTTCTATTTCCCTAATATTTTTTTGCTTCTTTGAGCTTAGGTTTTAAGTGTGGGGTGCTACATATTCTTATGTTTTCCCATTTCCCCATGTTCTGGGCAATCAGCAATGTTGAAATAGCCTTTATATCTTCTCTGTAAAAGATTTTCTGTTTCCTTATTGTATTTCTTCATACCAGATTTTAACCATTGGCATATGAAAGTTCAGAGCATCTCAGTGTTACTGCTAGAAGTGCCTTTCATCAGCATAAACAAATGTTTAAGAGACCTTACCCAGCTTCAAAACAGGGCAGTGCAAATTCTTGCTAAAGCACTGATCTGTGAATTCTAGGTATTTTATGGCTCACAAGAGCTGTAGGCTGGCTAAATTACTCCAAAAAAAGTAGTAAGAAACCTACAGTTTCCAAATGTGCAAAGGATTTTATCATCAAAGTGGAAAAGGGAGTAAGGAATAAATGAAGTCCAAAAAAGGACTCTGCAAATACCAGTTTGAAATCGGATTTCAGGTCAGTTTTTCTGGGGTTCACTAGGGTCCCGAGTTTCTCTTGTTTCCTGCAATCTTGTGTGGCCCATTATGTCTTACCACTCTTGTAGTGTCCAGAGTAATTACTTCACCTTGCTGTCATGGGTCCCACCTACGAAAGGTGCCCCGTAATGCCTGGTTGGATTGGCAGAGCACTAAACAGCTTTAGTATTTTTACTGAACAGCCTCCATTGAAATTAACTGAAATTGTTACTGGTGGTCCTGAAATAAAGCATGTAGATAAAAGTCCAAGCTCTCCAGAGTTTTGATAGGAGAACAGAGAATTTCAAATAAGCATGAAAACACTGGGGAGTTCCAATCTGTGTGATAACTGCCTTGGACCAGAGGAACTGGTGGCTCCCTTGACATCATCTCCCTTAATGGAAATGTTTATTGAGGACTATAAGCATCTGGCAGGAGATGCTCAGTGCTTTCTGGGATCCAGCCCTGGATTTGGAGATCTCAGAGGAGCAGCTGTTTGGGTGAGATTTCCTGGGCTGGAACAAGTCTCAGACTCGGAGATAGCAGAAGCATCACAAACCAGGCAGTTTCATTGTGAAATTTATGTAGGGTAGAAACAGAGAAATTAAAGAATAAAGAAAATCAGGAAAGAAAATTCAACAGAACACTAGCAAATTTTAATGGATTCAGAGCTTGTTTGGCCTTTCGAAGGAAGGTCTTACTTTAACCAAAGCATTTGCCGTTTATAATGATCTGAACTGGATGTCATTTATGAAAGAGTCTTGGTCAAATCCAAAGTGTGAGTGACTGCCAGCAATTTCTATGAAATAAGGAATTGCCTTATTATCAGAAGGATTGAGATCTGACACTGACACTTCAATTAAAAAATTAAACGGGACACATTAAAAATGCAGTTACATGACCCATCAGTGCTTCTCAGACAGTTAAAAGCCTTTGGACACTGGCTTTATTCACTTCACATAACACCTGGATCCCACAGTCACTGGATTATGGATTACTATCCATGAGCAGAAATTGACTGCCAAGAACCTAAGACTTTCTAATTAGAATGAAAATTCTACTTTAAAATGATGGAATACTTCATCATATAGAGTATTTACTAAAGCAGATGTTACAATATGATGGAAATGAGAGAAGTATTAAAGTAATTATTCTAAAAGAGAAGCTGAAGACACATTAACACTGGTAGTCTTTCAAGTGATGCAGTATGAGCTACTGTTCCTGGTGTGCTCATGCTGGCTATGCCTTAGGTATAGGGGAAAACCAACCTGATCAGGTGTTGGAAAGACATTACAAATAAAAATAAATTCCTGTGCAGTTTCTAGGACTAGCCCTGGAAATATATTCAAGAATTCAAATTATAGTTGTGCATAAAAGTTTTAAGAAAGACAAATTAGAGGTTTTATTAGTGTTCCTCTGATTTTATTTCCATGGTCTCATATTTCAAAAAACTTTCCCTGTCCATCCAAACTAATTCCATAACATGCAAATTTACTTCTTTAGGAACAAAATGGAGTACAGAGCCTGAGATACTATGCTGTCAAAAAGCCTCTGTTACAATCCTTTTCTTGAGTGTAGATCTGTGAGTTTGTATTCCAATCACACAATTAATGTATGTAGACCTGTGACACAGTTAGCTCTAAATACTAAAGAGTGCTATGCTGACTGCAAATGACTTAGGAAAATGACAGTATTAACTTAAGAAGACATGATTACTTTTTAATTTGTTAAAATTCAGAATGAAACAGAAAAAAACAGTGCCAGGAGACTCGTAGTAACCAGCCACAATGTTTGCCTGCTCTCACATCACCCGAATACCACCTTTTTTTGCTTCCAGTCTGTGAGTTACTGTGTGGCCAGTCAGTCTGGACATACTTGAGGGGAAAATTCCAGGTGGTGAAGTTTGGAGTCAGAAACAGTCTTTTGGTCATATTTGAGACTTTCTTTGCCATTACGTGTTCTTTCAAAGCTCAGTTCTGCAAATGGTTGGGTGAATGCTCTGAGCTCTACCACTACAGATCTGCATCACAGCAAGGCTCTGTAGTGGACTCTCAGGGGGCTGGACAGGAACCACTAAAAGACAACAAACTTCTCCAAGTGATTAAAGAAAAAAAAGGATAGAGACCCATGAGTGTGACTTCTGGTCATTGACTCAATCAGCAACTGAAGGCACTTCTCAAACCTGCTAGGCATCTTCAGGGAGAAATGTCTTTTGGGAGCTTAGCCTGCCTTCATTCCGCCAGACCAGCCAAAGAATTTCAAAGGCAGGTAACTCCTGGCCTCTCTGACACGTCTGATACATTGTTCCAGTTCTTGAATGCTCTCTGCTCCTTCACACTAATCGTTTTCCTCTTTCAGTCTTGTGCCTTTCTGAGAACTTCCGTGGGTATCATCTCCCACTGACCTCTGCCAGCCCACCTCTAGCCTTGGGGATGGAGAGCTTACAGCTGCTGCTTAGATGCTTTGTCCAGTGTCATTGGACCAAGCACCTGCCCTCTCTACTCCATGCTTTCCCAGATGATCTATGCAGCACAAGCCTGGCTGCATCAGAAGAAATTCATATACATGGTCTTCTAGCATGAGTTCAGCTTACCCAAGCATATCCAGCACCCGTATCCGCTCTTATGAAATTGCTTTTCTCAATATTTATGGGGAGGAATGCTGAGAAATTATCTTTCCCTCTGTCCTGCAGACTTTATAGCGAGTAGGGAGTAGTTAGAGCTTCCTGGCAATTATAGATTTTCAGCATATGTGTGCGTGTTTCCAAGTCTATTTCTTGAATACCCAAGTGTTCATCATGAGCCCAGGCAAGAGGAGACCTGAGACTGAACTGAGTGCTTTAACTCTTAGCCACTTGCTCAGCAGTGAGTACTCCACATTGCCCATGAACACAATGATTTAGATCCCAAAAGCAAGGGAATCCTGGCTGACAGCAACAGATCTGGCTTGCCAGCAGGTTCCACGTGAAAGTGTCCTGCTGGGCTGGTCCTTTCTGGTTTAAAGCTGACTTGTAGAGCTCTTTCTGCTTTTTGCACCTGAGTAAGAAGCACCCAGCAGCTCTGACACTGGGAGTTATACACAAAGTGAATAAACCAGTAATGTTTTAGGGCCAGATTCTGCCACCCTTTCCAGAAGTACTTCTGTTGCCTGTGAATAGTGGCCTTGAAAGCAAGGGAAATAAGAGACTACACTTGAATGAGAGAGACAGTGTTAGGTTGGAACTCTGACATTACCTTTGGGGTTTAAAAGATGTTTTTCAGCTGTACAAGTAGCCTCGTTCCACGTCCAATAGCACAGTGCTGGATTTCTACCCTCTCTCCAGGTTTTTGATGTAGATGTATCATCTGGCTGAACATTTCCTGGCTGTTGCAGGCTAACTTGCGAAGCTAGCCAGGTGAAACACTGTATCCAAGGCTTTTAGTGTGCTAGTGTTGTGGCAGAGTATTTCCCCCATGTACAAATACCTCTAGCGATGGTAAAGGGGTGAGTAGAGGCACCCTTACTGAAGCAGCATCCACGCTCAGTCACAGGGCCAGGTTTGCTCTGGCATACAGTGGGTGGCAGAATTTGGCCTGGGTTGTGTAAACACCAAGATGTGTATATGTTTCCTGCTTCAGGTAATAATGTGCTAAGTTACTACTTTATGCACAGAGGTATGGAAACCTTTTTTTATGTTTTTCCCTCCCTCCCTCCTCTTTCCGTTCTATGATCCAGACACCACTAACTGTATGGAGTTGATGACTGGCAGACTTTCCAAATGTGGTAAGAACTTCCTTCCCTTCTGCCTTTTCACCTTCCCCAGCCCCTGCTGAGCAACATAATAATGCGCCGTCCTGTCCCTTCCACCTCTTCCCCTTCCCTATCCCTGCTCTCCCACGCTCTTTTCGAGACTACCCACCCTGTAACAACCCACTATGTCTTTCACTCCCCTGGAGGACACAAGCATATCCCCTTTTTCTGTTCCTCCCCATCCATGCACAGATGCACAGGCTCCACCACAGCTTTCCCCTTCATAGCACAAATGTGTGGTGTTACACTTGAGATACCCTCTCTCACTGTAACCCAGGCCAGTGATTTTCTTTTTCTTTCCTGATTTATTTTCCTCTTTTCTTTACTTGCTGTCGTTGACTCATGATTCTTCAGTCCCTTTTCTGCAGTGAAGCTGAATGCTGCCCTGCTAGCTGCTGTCTCCCTTGGTTTCCTGCTATTTTTTGAGACAGGAATGCTATGTTATTTAATTCCACTGTGCATCCACCCCCTTCTTCCCTAGATGTCCTTGGGGTATGGCCCTTTTAAATCCTTTATAAGACACACTGCATATTATGTCAGACACTTAGCTAGTGTAAATTTTTGTAGTTCCAGTCTGGTCTTGGGGAAGAATGTTGTGTCTCTAGCTGGAGGAGTAGTGAACCTACTGAAGATTTGGAATTTTGTTAGGAATAAGAAAAAGTTTCCTGAAAAACTTGCAGCTCAGCTTGCTGGGGTTACATGAATTTTGATTAACTTATCCCTAGCCTTCCCTCACCACTCTGTCCACACATGGACTGTATTCTTTCTTTCATTACCTGTGCCCCTCCAAATACTATAGTGGAAATATCCAAATACTATGAGAGATGTTTTTGTCTTAATATTTATATCTTGTACAGAAAGATTCTGTACAAGAGAACTCCATTCTCTTTAGATTTCCATCCTGATATCTAGGCTGAATTCAGATATCTCTGTGAAAGGGAAGACAAGATACTGACGAATGATCACTGAGCTGGTGCTGCTCTCCAGCTGGACTTGCAACTCCTGCACCATCCCTTCGTAAACCAAAGAAAGTTGTTCTGGAGTTGTTCTGGAGTCTGTAACCACAAAGAGAAGTTGTCATGGTGGAGATAATATTAGATTTATTCTTGTGTAACTGGGGCAGAATTTGGCCAGTTTCTTGTGTTTCAGACAATCTCTTTCCCTTAAGTTGCAGCTTTGCTGGTGGGAGATTTTCTTTTTCTCTGAAAGGGGCTCATTTGATTTCTTAGGTGACTTTTCTGATCTCCTTGTGAAGTCTCATTTCAGTTGTAGGCAGATCTTCAGCTTCTTGAAGGTGTCAGACAGCAAATTCCTCTCTTTCCTCAAGACTTTGTTTCTTGCCTGGGTCTGGCATTCACATTATACAGAAGTATTGCAATGCTGATTCTGCTGATTGTGTGCAAGTTAATTGAGCTACAGAGATAACCAGCCAGTACTCTGCATTCTCTAGATAGAGAGCATCACTGCTTGCTCACAGTTCATGCAGGCCCTCCAGCTGTCACCATGTCAGCAGCAATCCAAGAAGGGTCGAAGAGGACGAGATGAAGGCCCGCAGGGAGCCTGTTTTGTGGCACCTACAGCACAGACAGAACACACAGAGAGAGAAAGGATGGCTTACAGGAGTTTAATGGAGCTACTTCCTTTAAATCACATTTGGGGTACTCTCAAACGACATAAGCAGTGGTGACTGCACCATGCTAATTCCACCCTCCTGCACGGGTGAAGAGCTGTTTCACGTGCTGGAGCTCACCCATGGTTTAGACAGGGGAGTGAATGAGAATGATGTGGGCATGTAGCCGATTTTTGGCACACTGTCCTCTGTGATTCTGAATATCAGAAACCACCGTGTTGTTGACACAATGCTCATCTAGTAATAACAAATAGTGTATGAAAAACTGTATTCTGTGGGGTTTTTGACCTCACTGTTGTTCTGTATACTGAGAGTGAGCACAGGAGGCCACTGTTGCAAAAGGAGTTAACACTGGAGCAGGAAGAGCTAATCAAATGCTTTATGCCTGGCTCAGCCATGTGAAAGCTCTGGTGGGAATGAGGAACATCTTTTCACCCACTATAAACCACTGAATGTTGTAATTAACAGCAAGGCAAATTTGTTTAGTCCTTTAAATGTTGTCTCATCGTCTGCTAGCAGTGCTCATCAGTCTGAGAAGTGATTTTGCATCCATCCACTGGCATTGAAAAACAAGCTAATGTTGAACAGCCGAGGTATGTCACAGGAGCTGCCAATACCCAAATGACACAACTGCTGCTGTATCAGCCCTACCTGTGCAAACTAGAAAACTGCTGCCAAGTCGTAGTATTTCACAAGAGAAGAAAAGAATTTGGCTCCTTATAAAGTTGAAATGAATGTTGGCATGAAATATTTTATTTTATGTTTCCACCCATCTCAGTAGGGGAATGGGCTATTGACAATTGCTATTGTCAGAAAGACTAAACTGGTTTCCATGAAGTCTGTTCATAAGATTATATTTACCTTGTAGAAATTAAGATATTTACATATAAAATGCAGCTGTAACATGAAAAATGTCTACAGGAGTGATACTTTAGCTGATCTATTCCTGTGTGTATTCCAAGCCAAATCAGTTTAGTGACAAATAAGCTTTACTACTTTATGTACTGCCATTAAGCCTTATAAAATCATCACAGCTATAAAAGAACAAGCTGGATTCTGTTTCTTTTGAAGCAGGATTGAGAGCACTGTTTATTACCATCTAATCTGGTATTTATGTCTATCTCACTGAAAAATAGGTTGTATAATTAAGGTTCTAATAGGTTCTGCAGAGCCTTTACATTAAAAATAAAAATCAAGATAATATATAAACTGAAAAGCCCTCCAGCTTCAACCACAAAGCTGGGAATTAGAAAGTAAGTATCATTCATTGTAGATTGAACACATTGGATCTGGAGCCATCAACATACACCACACAGAAGTCCACGATGCCTTTCCAGTAGTCCTTATTCAGAAAAGAGTCTGTCTTCACAAACTTTAGTGACTTGAACTGAGGATTTCTTTGGGTGGTTGATTCCATAGTAGAGCTGGTGTATAGCCTTTGATAGCTCCCCTTCCCAGCCATTACCAGTTTTTTGGAGTCCTTAGTAAGTATGTTTTGCTGAGGTGCTGGCTGCTGACAGGAAGCTCTGAAAAGCCTACCTTATCCTCCACTTTGCCTTCTGAAATACCCTAGGAAGCCTGTAGACTTTCCAGTCTCCACACTGCAACTATCTGAGGATGAATTTTACTTCCAAGTAAAGGAATCTTTGGTTGTTGTTTTCCATCTCTGATGATTCTCAGGAAAGTCTTCAGTTGCTTCAGTGGCACTTCCGTGTAAAGTGGGTGATGATAAGAGGAGGAGAAGGTCAGTGTGTACAACTAGGGCAGCTCCAGTCAAGTCATGCTGTCATGGTGGGCACTGCACAATCATACATTCCTGCAAAATCTCACAAAGACCACAACCCTGTGCGGGCTGGGAAGAAGACCTCATGTTTACTTTTAAGTATTTATCTTGTATTGCTGCTTACAATTCAAAACCTTGATTCCTGGCACCAGAGTTAAACAAAAAGCTTTTTGGTTCCTTACGTGTACCAGTGGCTATCAGCAAAATGATCTGATCAAAGCAGAAGCACAGCAAGTGCACTTGCCTTTCATATCTCTCCAATGTATCTTGCTCAGATCTCCTGCTTCCAGTGTTTAGGATTTGACATTTCCTATTCAGAGCCATCTGATCTTGCTGCCCATGGCCAACCATTCTCAGTGCACACAGAGAACTGCACTGCAGTAAAGACTTCTCTTTGTAGCTCCTTGCAATCACAGTTTGATTCATACAGATACAAGCCCATGTCAATTGCATCCCAAGGTACTTGAGAAGTTACAAAACGTTTTGTAATTTTAAACTGGTTACTTCACATTTGGGTTGCAATTGCTGCCTGTGTCTTTGTGAGTGCAAATTTAGAGACTGTTGTGGTTAGTAGCAGCAGCAAATACCTGGACTTGGTGCTCTTGGAAGTGATCCTGACCCATATTTGCATCCAATACAGTAATCCTGCTTCTCACAAAAGTAGCTGTTTGATGGAAGAGGAGGTTGGTGATTTACATTCAAAAAGTTGTAACTGATGGCAGAAATGCTGGTGCTGAAACCTGCAGAAAAAAGCTTATGCTGCCTTCCCAGCTGAAAGACTCTTCTCTCCACTGTCACGCCATGAGATGGTCAGAACAAAGGGTTTTTATTAGCATTCCTGAAAAATGTGCTGGCTACTGGTCTTTCTGAGCATGGCTGACTCTTCTGTTTAAATTGTGACCCAAATGAGAGACAAAAGGAAGAAGACTCACCTGAGGGATTGCGTGTTCGTTCATAATGGGTGGACTGCAATAAGTGAAATAAGTCAGTTGTTCTAAAGAGTTCAAGCCAGTTTTACCAGTTATCCTGGCCCATTCTGCCAGTGTCCATTGCTGTCCAAATGAATGGCTGACTCCCTACATCCTGTAGTTGCATGTCGTCAGTCTAATGCTGTGTTGGGGAGATGTTTCTTTTCCAATTCATTCCTCGTGTATTTGCACTGTAGAAGAAGGTAGCCACAGAAAAGGCAACTCGGCACTAAAAATGAATCCAAATATATTGAACTATTTGGTTCATGTCAGATCCTGTTTTGACAGCTATAGTGAGATTTTTACTGTTCGATATAAGAATGTTTCCTCTTTCTGTGTGATATTATCTGACACAGATATCTCACTCTTCATTAAGATCACAGGGCTTTATTTATGATAGCCAGTGTTTCAGGAAACTGCATGGAGATATTTGCTTGCTGTACTAAGCTAAGTTTGAGATGGCATTCCCGGTAGACTGAATCATATTTTGAAGTGATTTTTTCCATGGAAATGAGGAAGCAACATTTTACCAGCATACATGGGTCGTCTCTCTCCTTAGGAACAGGTCAGAGAACTTAAAACTCATAACATAATACATGAACATCCATCTGTCAGGAAAGAACAAAATCATATTATTAAGTGCCAGTACATTTCTGACATTTTTATAGCGAAAATTGGAATAAAGCAGCAGAGAATGGGTAGCAACAATACTGTCATTTGCTGTGGCTTCACGAGTGAGGGTCATCAGCTTCCCCTCTCAGCACACACTGGTGCAGGCAGATCTTTGTAAAAGGACAGCCAGAGACAAAATTTCTTTGGCTTAGACCCTTACAATCCAATTTGCCAGAACAGCATGATTCCACAACAGAATCTAGCATCTCTTCATCCCACCACTATCCTTGCCTGCTCTTCCAGTGCCACCAGCTGTCCAAACAAATGTATGATTCCCTCCTCTCCATCATCATGTCTCCTTTTTAGAATGTTCTGTGGTGGTGCTGGATTGGCCAGAGCTATTCGTCAGTAACAAATACATTTGATTTCTGATTCCTTACTCGTGCCTTAGCCCTGCAGAAGGTAACAGCAAGGAAATAGGCCTTATCTCTTCAGGGCTTCGCTGCCTGTGTTCACCATTCTCTAACTCATTACCCAAGAGCTACCTGTCTCTAATGCTATCTGTGAGGAGAGGCTGAACTGAATCCTGGCTTCTCTGTGTCTTTATGAGAGTGAGAGAAAAAATGTGCAAGACGTCTTGTCAAAAGTGCAAGAGTCAGAATGGCCACCTGGATGCCTCTGGCTAGTCACAGATACTGGGCCACCCTCCTGCAGAGGAGATGGGATGCTTTAGGGGAGTAAGAACAAGGATGGGGTATAGAGCATTTAAATGTCAGGTTGGTTGTTCAGGTCTGCCCAGGTGTGTAGCAATTGAAAGGTCCCCTCTGCTGGTAGCACAACACCTGTGCCAATGCTGTGTGATAACCTGAGCAGTTCCTCAGTTCTGCAGTAGTTCTGCAGTTTGTTTCTGCAAACAGTTTCCAGTCGGCATTTTTACTGGCAGAGTCTAAGGACTCTGGAAAGTAAGTCACCTTTCCCAGTTGCAATTCAGGTTTCCTGCCAAGAAACTGGAGTTGTTCCGTGCACTGTCTGTCGGTAGTCAGTGACCTTGCTGAGGCATCTGTGTGATTTGTATTTGTACAGTGCCTAGGCTAGGGGCTCTTCAGTCTGGAGGGACACTCCTACATGATACTACAACTAAAGAGGAATGGGCCACTTCATCTTTCTGTCAACCTTTCACTGCATATACTCTTGGAGTGAGTTCTATATTTTAAGTCATTTGATTTTGAAGACAGAAGGGACTCTGCCAACAGAAACATAGCAAACAGGCAAAAATATGCCTAGTCTTAACAAGGAGGGCTAGAATTCTATAAAAGTAGCAGAATGAATTTGAGAGGAAATTAATTATCACCCATTAAGAGAGTGTTTTAATGCTTTGTGTAAAAGGAGTTGAATTTTTGTTACATGATTCACTGAAACCACAGCTGCTGTCAAAGTACAGAGCAACCTAGGGATGCAAAAGACAAGGGGTGAAAGGTAAGGAATGAGTAGTAGAGTAGCAGCAGTAGCAGAGGCAGGCAGAAGACAGTCAGGAACCTGCCATGTGAAAGCAACAAGGCAAGGAATAAGGGAAGTCAGGTTATCAAAAAGTGTCTCTGTTCCTAATGGAGATCTATGTTTTCTGAATCACTTTCTCCCAAAGCCCAAGCTAAATATGCAGAAACCCAAAATATCTCAGGCTATACAGAAAGAAAAGGCAGGGGATAATCACACAAATAGTATATTTGTTTTGTGCAACTTTTGTGTTCAGCACCACAAGAATTAGTCATTAAAAATACATAGATTTCAGAGAGATGATTTCACTGGAGAAGGAAGTGCCTCAGGGTTTGCTTCCGTGAAGTCAATTGGAATGTTGCTCTTAGCTTCAATGAAAAGAGAATCAAGTCCTTATCTGACTGTCTTAAAAATGTTACAAAACAGCAGTCTAATCAGTAACTGAAGCCTCCAGGTTTCTCCTGAAGCTGCTTGTTCACCACCTCCTGTTATGTTCTGTGGAGGGTCTTTACAAGGTTAGAGCAGGGTCTTTGTAAGGTGCATCTTTTCCTGGTGTCACTTGTGGTGTCTGGAGTGATTCACCTCATTTTCTCCTTCCTCTCTTACCTGGGTGCTCCACTTCCACTTGGCTTTTCATAGCAGTGACACCACTGGGGCTAGGTCAATGTCAGGCAGACCTCCTAAGACCAGCAGATGAAATATACTGAGGACTGTGAGGGTTCATACAAACTGCCTGTCTTGCTTCCTTCTACACTTTTGTGTCTATCTCTAGCCCTGTTTCTTCTTTTAGTACTTGTATTCAAATGCATTGACAGTTTTGACTTCCGTCATGATATTTGGCCGTGACAGTGCTGCACACAAGTGCCACAAACCAGTGCCTTCTCCATAAGTATATTTCTCTCAGCACCCCTTCGATATGTGACCCTTTCATAAGTTTCAGTGCTTGTTTTCAAACCCATTCCCCTTCCCCATCTTGCAGCATAAAGCTCCTTGGCCTAACTCAAAATTGCACACATCCATCTCCTCCTAATAGACATGAAACTAATGCTCTGAATCTCCCCTCCTGCCTCTGATCCTTCTCACGGTTTGTCACCCTTGCTACCCTTCACACCTTCTTTGCTCTGTGCTGATGAACATTTGCTCTCAAGGGGAAAGAAGACCTTAATCTGTGCATGAAACACCAGGGGTGTTCTGAAGAATCACTGAGCCAAACCTTCATCCCTGTCCAGAGGAAATGGGATGTCATCTCACTTTCTGAAATAAGAAATACGGCCTTTTTGAGGCCCTCTGATGGACTTTGAGGTCCATCATGACACATTTTGCACTGAATGCTAGGTGTGGAAGATTGCTGAAAAACCTGTTCTAATCCATCATCACCTGCATTTTCAAGTCTTGTTTTACCGGATTTATAATCTCAAAGGGAACTGAGAACTAAGAGGAGCAACACCACACACCATTTTCATGCTTCCAGCATAGCTGGCCCATTCTTACGTATATCCAGAGAAAAAGTGAGGACTCCTTGTCTATCCAAAGAGCAGTGTGCAGACCAGCCCAAGAGGAGGCTAACAAGCAGTCACATAGACAACATCAGTGCAGGGGTTGTCTGTATTGCTCGGTGCAGGATCAGTTTTTCCTTGACTGTCAGGACAGGGGAGCGTTATTATCTACTATTTAAATACAAGTACAAAAGGCAAAGGAAGGAAAGGGTTAGGGAAATGGCCTATTTAGTTTTCAGTAGCTCTCTTTAAACATCCCTAAGGATTTTCTTAACTCCCATTAAAATTTTAGCTGAAAATGCTGATTGTAAGGAATTCAGTAGTGATACTGAAAAGAAGACTGGCAAAGAAGGCAAAGAAAAGCAGACTGTTAAATACTTTTGCTGCAAAAAATCTGCAGGCACTTGAAAGCCGGTCAGCCATGGGGAGGAGAAAGGGTGGATGAAACATGGGCTGCATTTTTCAGAAGGATGACCAAAAGTCCTGTATCAGGACTCGGCAGATACAAGATGTGTAATTCCTAAAGTGTTTTATTGCTCCCTACTTGGTAGTTGTACTTTTGTCATTGTTCCTGTCCACATGAAAACAAAAAAATTCCCCAATTCCTGCAGAGCCCTGCTTACTCTGCCCTCCTCTTTCCCTCTAAGCTTGTTAAATAATCTGCTCAGCTGAATAACTAGAGATACTCCCCTACTCTTTTCTCCCAACCAAGCAGTCTTTTCTTCTCCAGCATTTTTTTCAGTGCTCTTTTTCATTCTCTCTGCTGACTCCATTTGCTTATGAAGATGAGGGGTCCAAAGCCACCTAAGAACCAGATCTGCCCACATTCCTGCATTCAAGGCTGAGTGTTTGCTTTCTCTTTTCTCTTTTTATTGAAAAATGGTATCCACCTAAGAGAAGTAGAAATGAGTCTGCGTAGACTGGGTAGAACCATTAAAATGGTTCTGTGCAGAGCGTGTGCCCACAAACCTAAAACAGTTATAGGGAGGCTTAGGGAAATCTCTGCCATAGTAGTCATAGATGTGGAACAGATAGCCCCTTTCCCAAGCACTTGCATGCATATGGAAAGGAGCAGGTGGAGCTCATGGAGGTCTGACCCGAAGTGACTGAGTTTAGTGGCAGAGCCTTTCTCTTCTTAGCCAGGAACTGAAGTATGTGCTTTGCATGGTTGGTTGCCCATCACTAAGGCTTCAGTCAGTCGGGTGAATGATGCTCTTCCAGAAACTCACAGCCTCTTGCTTGTTGCATTACTGTAACTGAATGTCAGAAACAGGGCAAACAGAAAATTAACCACAAAGCAGCAGGCACAGGAAGACAAGGAGTCAATTAGATTAATAAGATTAGGATCCTTCACTGTATTTGCCAGCCATTTTGATTTTTTTCAATGCCAGTTAACAAGCAGAAGAAAGCACCAACTACCTGGTTAGCACGGGGCAGGAAAAAAAGAACAACACATTCAGTTTTGCAGAGCACTAATACTGTGTATTTGCTCTTTCTTTATGTAAGAACAGCTGATGTCTAGCAGTTTCCATTAGAGAATAAGAAAGTACTCAACAAGCTCTCCAGTTGAATTGCTGTGCACAGAAAATACTTGCCTGCTGTAGTTACTGGGTTGCTTATGTTTGGAATGAAAGCAAAGGGAAATACAATATTACCAAGCCACCAGTGCCCACCAGTCTCTGCTATGAGGAAGCCCTTTGCTCCTGACCAAATGTTCCCATCTTGGGGATGAAAGGTACCACTTTTCACAGCATTCCACTGCCTTGGAAGGCAGATAGAAGGAGACCATTTCCTTCTGGGTGCTGGAGATAAAAATGATTTGAATTTGATAGAACAGTAGGGTAAACAGTCCCAATATTGAGAAACCCTTCATGGGGTTTTAATGATCACCAACAGGAGTCATGTCCATGCTGTATGTTAGACAAAAAACACCTTCAATATCCATGTTCAAAGAGTTTAGTGTGACCCCTTCTGTGTTTGGTAAGGATTAAGTCCCCCAATCCAAGAAAATTAAAAAGAACTAGAAATTCCCCAAAAAGGCTACCTTTCTATTAGTAGCTGGTCCCTTTCCCTCGGTAGCACCCCCGGGCCTTTCCTCAGGTATGGCCTTCCACACATGCTCTGACACAGGATGAGATTAACAGCAGATTAACAGCAGATTAACAGCAGCCCTGTTGTCTGGAGGTCCAAATGGCATGAAAGGTTGTATTCACGTGCCCCATGCCCAACCCGTGGTAACACTGCAGCCTGATCTAGGGGCTGGCTTAAGGAGATGCCTGTTCTACTAGCACACAATCCTACACCCCTCTCTGGCTCCTAACTCCACTGGAATGCATGTCAGTGTCATGGACGCTGTGTTGTAGAGAGAACATAAATTCAGGACAGTGAGGCAGTAGGTTTTGACCCTGCCAGGTCCCAGAAATAGATACATTAACAGCCTGCTTCCACGATGCATTCAGCATCTTCCTTTCTGGGTTGTTGTAGGGAGGATCTGAAAGTGCTTAGAAGCCTGTGAGTACAAACCACAGACCACAAGTGCAGATGGCAATGCTCATCGCAGCTGTAGCTCAGTTTTCAAATGCTGTTTCCCTAGGACCACTCAGGTGCTTCAGGCTTAGTGATGGCAGGCTGGCAAGGAGATACTGCGAATGAAATAAAATGCAAGCAAAGAAACCCTAATGCCTGGTGTGGAAGGAGAGCTTAGCAAGGCTGCAAAGCAAAGCATCAGTTGACAGCCACATGGAGATACCCCGTGTTTGTAACAGCAGCAGTAGGATGGGATTTGCCCATATCCAGCATTACATTCAGTGACGTTTCCATGCGGAGTGGCCAAGTGACTCCAAGTAATGGGCTGACCTATTTCCGTCACACGGTACTGTGTTGTCCTGGTAGGTGAGACAGCAATACTTCCCCACTCAGGAAAACACTAGGAACCTACCCCCTAGGTGCTTTATGCTCCCAGGCTCTTTATTTCTGTAGGTGTCCCATCCTAAACACTCTTCCTCCTCCTGCTCATTGTCTTCATCCCCCACACACCCCCACGCACGTGGCTCTGGATCTCCTCATCATGTTCTTCTCGTTAAAAACCCCATTGTTCATTTGTTTGTTTGTTCTCTCTCTTTCTCTCCTCTTTTTCTCTCTCTTTCCCTCTCGTTTTTTTTTTTTCCTTCTTTCTTTCTTTCTTTTTTTGTCTCCTCTGTTTTGTGTACCCAGGCAGCCCATTGAGTAACTTCTTTGACGTAATTAAACAACTTTTTTCAGACGAGAAGAACGGGCAGGTGAGCCATCCCCCCGGCACGCCAACCAAGCATAGCGCAAACAGCAAGCGGAGCGATTCCGGTTCTAATGACTATGGGTCTAGAGGAGACAATAAGTACCCCGCTGGCAAAGACAAGGCAAAGATGGTCTCATCAGTCGGCCTACAAGACCAACCTTAAATAAACACATAAAAAATTAAATAACTTAGAAAAAACAAAACAAAACAAAAAGAAAAAAAGCAAGAAAGAATGAAAGAGTATTCCTTAGCAAGCTAGCCTCTAAACTAGAAGGATGTATATACCTTGCCACAACAGTACAAAACTGTCTATAGACAAATTTTGTATGAAGGAATGACTGTATATATATACATATATATATTTATATATGATATATAATATATATCTCAGAAACAAACACAAAAACAAACGAATGAAAGAATGAAAAGAAAAGAAAGAAAAGAAAAGGTAGCACAGATGACAAACCCAGTTCACCAGATCTTGGGTTGTGGTTTTTTCCGATAGTTTTTTTTTTCCTCCCTTTTTTTGAATGTTTTGCTTTTTTTCTCCTTCCTGATTTTTTGGGTTTTTTATTATTATTTTTTGTTTTCTTTTGTTTTGTTTCTTGTTCTGTTCATGCTCTCTCTGTGTTTCTGACGACACCACTTGTTTCCGCTCTGCTACCAGGAATTATCCCGAAAAGTTAACATGTCAGCCACGGCTTCACCTTCTGTGCTCTGCGGACACTTGTTGACGGAAGGCAACCGATGTAGACTGTCCAAGGACCAGTCCTGTTTGAGGTTCCCAGCCTCCCCTCTCCCTTCAGGAAGTGGGTTTCTCCCCCACTTCTCCCCAAACACCTCCCCAGTGCACGCCTGGTTTTTTTTCTCCCCACTCTTTTTCTTTTTTGATGCTCCACAAGAGAGATCTGCTCAGTTACGGGATTGCAGAGTCTGGGCTCAAAGGAGTTTGCAAATTGTTGGAGTGAAATATTTACCCTTGGCAACTTCTGTCCGCGCAGGTGAACACAGCCCGGAGAGGGAGGGTGTGGGGAAGGAGACGGGTGTAGCGGGAGCGCAGTGTTCCATGAATCCAGAGCACGTTCTCATCAGAAACCAGCCAGGAGCAACTCAAAACTAAGCGTTGAACCAAGACAATATTGGGGAGCTTCATCATGGGATTTCTTATCTTTTTTTTTCCTCCCCACCACCTTTTCCTTTTCTTTTGCCCCCTTTTTTATATATACATGTATATATGTGTGTATATTTATATATAAATATACATACATATATATATATATATATACACAAAATAATTGATTTTTTTATACTGTATCATTTTGCTTTTTAACCTGCTGGAAGGGGAAAGGAGTACACTTAGGAGGGAGAGGGGGTTCAATGAATAAACACATACAAACAAAACATTAAAACTTAGGGAAAAGGCAACTTCTGGTAGCAAAGAAGAGGGACAAGACTCTGCCAAGGACTGTCTCTCCCGTCACCAGGCACAGTTGCCGCTGCTGCTACTGCTGCTCCTCCTTCGACACCTTCCTCCCCACCTGTCAACTCCCCGCCACTGTGCCACCGCGCTGGGACCTTCTTCAACCAGCTGGATCCTCCACCACACCCTGCATTTAGAGGCAATTGTTGTGTTGCTAGTGCTGCATTGATATCAGTATTATTATTTCTTTAAGTTACCAGTTTCATTTGTTGGCTTGGGTGATTTTTTCTTAAAAAAAAAAGAAAAAAGAAAAAAAAGGAAAAAAAAAAAAAAGAAGATGAAGAGGAGGAAGAAAAGAGACTTATATTGGGTTTNATTTCCTGTGTGTGTGTGTGTGCAAAATCACTGGCACTTAGTTCATCAGAGCAAGACAAGGTGGAGTCAGGGCAATGGGAGACTTAATCACGAAGCTACTGTAAACTTTAAAATTTACTGCAAGATATTTTTATAAAGTTTTTGTTTTGGTTTTGGTTTTTTTTGAAGGGGAGGAGGGTGGGATTGGGTGGATGGGGACCTTTTTTTTGTGTTTCAGTTATTAGGTCTTGGTTATTTATATATACATATATATA